>JAVJIX010000084.1:3965000-4272500 GCA_036785185.1 Paratrypauchen microcephalus | reverse complement strand
GAACCCGAGGGAACCTGAGGGAACCTGGTTTAGTCCTGGTTTAGACCCGGTTTAGATGTGGTTTAGTCCTGGTTTAGACGTGGTTTAGTCCTGGTTTAGACCCAGTTAAGACGTGGTTTAGTCCTGGTTTAGACCTGGTTTAGTCCTGGTTTAGACCTGGTTTAGTCCTGGTTTAGTCCCGGTTTAGTCCTGGTTTAGTCCTGGTTTAGACCTGGTTTAGTCGTGGTTTAGACCTGGTTTAGTCCTGGTTCAGTCCTGGTTTAGTCCTGGTTTAGACCTGGTTTAGACCTGGTTTAGTCCTGGTTTAGTCCTGGTTTAGACCCAGTTAAGACGTGGTTTAGTCCTGGTTTAGACCTGGTTTAGTCCTGGTTTAGACCTGGTTTAGTCCTGGTTTAGTCCTGGTTTAGTCCTGGTTTAGACCTGGTTTAGTCCTGGTTTAGACCTGGTTTAGTCCTGGTTTAGACCCGGTTTAGACCCATTTAAGACGTGGTTTAGTCCTGGCTTAGACCTGGTTTAGACCTGGTTTAGACCTAGTTTAGACCTGGTTTAGACCTGGTTTAGACCTGGTTTAAACCCGAGTGACCAGGGAAGTGTGGCACAGGCACAGCAGGTCAGCAGTAGTAATGTGAGGATAATACTGGGACTTTTAGGTGATGGACAGGCAGGAAAATCACTCACCCTTCTGCAAAATTCACCGTTTTGAAGCGAAAACAGGCGACCTACATGAATCGTGTAGATTTGATGAGAAAAGTTTTTTTGTGTGTGTGCAAGATGCATTTTAAATAAACCGTTGAATGTGTAGTTCCTGTGAGTTTGCTGGTGGTTTTTGGGATTTTTCCTTTAAATGTTGCGCCCTGGTTTCCCCTCGGCCAAGACGTAACAACAGTAAAATACTTTGCTTTTAAACATATGGTTTTCATGGCCGTCAGACATCGTGCTCACAGTGAACTGGTGAAACCTCCTCACCTTTTTCACCCCTGACCCGTTTTCAGGTAGTATTTTAGACTACGCACGACAATGGAAGACGATGAAGATATTTATTGACGATATATATTGATGAATGTGGTTACAAGTAAAAATTATTTCATGCAAATTTAGAGGACTGGAAAGTTTAAATGACTCTTTTTCCTTCTCCTCCCTCCTCTCTCCTTCTTCCTCTTCTCTTCTCCCTTGTCTCCCTCGTCTCCTCATCTCCTTCCTCTCTCTCATCTCCTTGTCTCCTCGTCTCCCTCGTCTCCTTCCGCTCCCTCGTCTCCCTTGTCTCTCGTCTCCTCGTTTTCCTCCTCTCCTTCCTCTCCCTCATCTCCTCTTCTCCCTCGTCTCCTCCCTCTCCCTCGTCTCCTCATCTCCTCTTCTCCTTCGTCCCCTCGTCTCCTTCCTCTCCCTCATCTCCTTGTCTCCTCGTCTCCCTTGTCTCCCTCGTCTCCCTTGTCTCTCATCTCCTTCCTCTTCCTCGTCCCCCTCATCTCCTTGTTCCCTCGTCTCCTTCCTCTCCCTCGTCTCCTCGTCTCCCTTGTCTCTCGTCTCCTTCCTCTCCCTCGTTTCCTCCTCTCCTCCCTCTCCCTCGTCTCCTTCCTCTCCCTCATCTCCTCGTCTCCCTTGTTTCTCGTCTCCTTCCTCTCCCTTGTCCCCTCGTCTCCTTCGTCTCCCTCGTTTTCTCCTCTCCTCCCTCTCCCTCGTCTCCTTCCTCTCCCTCGTCTCCTCGTCTTCAGACTCCCCGTCCCCTGGCTTCTCTTCTCGGCGTCTCGTGGCGGAGAGTCGGTCCCGGTTCGTTCTAACGGTCTGTTCTGTGCGATCGTTCTTCTCTTCGTGATGCTCGTCTTCGTCATCGTCTCGATCGCCGCCTGTCGCTGGAGGATGAGCCGCTCCCTGGGCCTCACCATGTTCCTCCTCTACTTCCTGTTCCTCCTGCTGAGCGTCCTCCTGCAGAACCGCCTCCTCACTTGCCCCGTGTCCGTGTGAAGATCGTCCTGACCGCTGACCCCTGACCGCTGACCCTGTGGATGATTCTGTTCTGTGACATTTTCAATCACAATATTGATCTGAAAGGACTTCATCAAACAAACAAACGCACTGAAGTGGAGCCCAACAGAGCTGAACCAAACCAGGTCTAAACCAGGTCTAAACCAAGACTAAACCAGGACTAAACCAGGTCTAAACCGGGACTCAACCAGGACTAAACTGGGTCTAAACCAGGACTAAACCGGGACTCAACTGGGACTCAATGGGCACTCAACCAGGACTAAACCGGGATTAAACCGGGGCTAAACCAGGTCTAAACCGGGACTCAACCAGGACTAAACTGGGACTCAACTGGGACTACACCAGGACTAGACCAGGACTCAATGAGGACTCAACCGGGTCTAAACCGGGACTCAACTGGGACTAAACTGGGACTAAACCGGAACTAAACCCGGACTAAACTGGGACTCAACTGGGACTAAACCGGGACTAAACCAGGACTCAACGGGGACTCAATGGGAACTCAACCAGGACTAAACCAGGACTCAAAGGGGACTAAACTGGAACTAAAACAGGACTCAACGGGGACTAAACCAGGACTAAACTGGGACTCAACGGGGACTCAACTGAGAATAAAGCAGGACTAAACCGGGACTAAACCAGGTCTAAACCAGGTCTAAACCAGGACTAAACCAGGACTAAACCAGGACTAAACCAGGTCTAAACCAGGTCTAAACCAGGACTAAACCAGGACTAAACCAGGTCTAAACCAGGACTAAACCAGGACTAAACCAGGTCTAAACCAGGTCTAAACCAGGACTAAACCAGGTTTAAACCAGGACTAAACCAGGTCTAATCCAGGACTAAACCAGGTCTAAACCAGGACTAAACCAGGTTTAAACCAGGACTAAACCAGGTCTAAACCAGGACTAAACCAGGTCTAAACCAGGTCTAAACCAGGACTAAACCAGGACTAAACCAGGTCTAAACCAGGTCTAAACCAGGACTAAACCAGGACTAAACCAGGTCTAAACCAGGTCTAAACCAGGTCTAAACCAGGACTAAACCAGGACTAAACCAGGACTAAACCAGGACTAAACCAGGCTGTGGATAGCTGCACCTCATACTAAAGCAGAGCGCTTTTTACAGAAATGACAAAAATAATCGATTAAAGATTCCTCAAACATGAGTCACTCCAAATAAAACTTCAGACGGTCAGAGAAGAAACGATTAGAACCTGGAGAACAGATCTGAAAAAAACGCTTTTGCAGAATAGAATCGTCCGCTTTAAACACCATGTGACCTGCAGTGGACCAATCACAAGAGCTTCATTCATTTTCAGTCGTTCTGAATTACGGTGGCAGAGTGGTTGGCCTGTTTCCTCCTCTCTTTATGCAGGATTTAAACATGGGCTTTGTGTAACATTTCTGGTGGAGGGTCCATCAAATGCTGTCTGGAATGTTCCACAGTATGGCATTAAACCTTTCTACACTGACCAAAACTTCCAACTCAACACTTGGGTTTATTGCAACACACGTCATTTTCTTATGCTAAATTTAACAATACATAACAAATATTAAGATTCAAATCAAAAACACAGTTTTAGAGGAATGAAGAACAGATTTTTCCTGGTTTCCAGTTCATTGCATCAGTTGAAGTCACAATTCTGGATAACCGAAGTCAGTATCTTGTTGTATGGCCTCCTGGCGTCACACAGCCTGGATTCTGAGATGCCTGGAGTCAATCAGTTGCCGAATTTCAGCCTGTGTGCTGCGGTCCCGTTCCTCCTGGAGTGCCTGACCCAACTGTCGGACTGTGGCCGGTTCTGGATCACGCCTTCTCTCCCGGCGTTCCAGAATATCCCATAGATGTTCTATAGGGTTTAAATCTGGGGAATACGCAGGCCAATCAAGACACTGAACATTATTCTGCCTCAGGTCGTCCTGACAGACTGTGGCGACATGTGGTCATGTGGTCTCGCGTTATCCTGTTGCAGCGTAAGACGATAGTGATGGACGAGTGGAACTGCGACAGGGGTCAGGATTTCGTCACGGTAACGGGCCGCACTGAGGTTTCCATCGATGAAAATGAGGTCTGTCTTGTGTTTACTGCTTATTCCCGCCCAAACCATTACACTGGGTCCACCCCAGCGGTCACGCTGCAGGATGGAAACGTCAGCTTAACGTTCCCGTCGCCTACGCCAAACACGCAGTCTTCCATCAGCCGCACTCAACTTGAACCTCGAGTCATCAGAGAAGAGCACCCTGTTCCACCTCAGAAAGATTTTTTTTTTTATTGCCATTGTCAAGTGAACAGAGTTTACAAAACTAGGAACTTGTCCCGGTGATAAGGTGCAAACATAAAACACTAAATAATAATACCTAAAATATAGCTATAGTAAAAAAAATGATAAACAATCCAAATAACAAAAAAGTTCAGATGAGCAGCATCAGAACAGTAGTGCAACAGTAGTGCAAACATGACGTAATTAAAGTGACTGGTGAGCGCATTCCAGCCCAAATGTGCCCTTGACCATCGCAGACGGACGCGGCGATGTGCACGAGTCAACACCACGGCGGGGACGTTGGCTGTGCAAGTCGGCTTCACCCAGGCGTTTGCGTACGGTTTGGTCACTAATCCGGTTCTAGTGACTCTGGTCTGAGCAGCAGTGACTGTAGCTGGCAGGAAGCGACTGTGCAGGTGCTGGAGGCGAATATGGCGATCCTGCCGAGGGGTGGTGACACGTGGTCTGGGGGCACGTCGTCGATCACTGGTGCTTCCTGTTTCATTATACCGGCTCCAGAAACGTGAAATGGTCGACAAGTGGACGCCCAGGTTCCTTGCAACCCGTCTTTGTGACATTCCACCAGTGAGCATACCAACGGCTCGCTCTCGCTGATTTTGACCTAGGCATGGTCAAACGTTGACCCAGGACAATGCCAAGGAATACTGAAGTTGCCCATTGCTACGGCGATTTATTGACCAAATTTTGGAAGGATTGGTCAAAGAGTTCTACTCAACCTGACGGGATAGGCAAAACTGTAAACGACGTGCAATCAAGCGAAACGAACTGCCCACACAACAAAATTAAAACAATTTTCTGAGCTTTTAAGGTGTAGTTGGTGATTCATGATTCAAAACCAATATCCCATTTTATGTACACCAAATATTTCAAAATTGTATGTGTTGCGTTGAAAGTTTTGCTCAGTGTATCTTCCTGGAGACCAAACCAGACCAAGTTACAGCTCAGATCTGTGGAGAATGTCTGTTTTTCGATGTATTTTTGACAAATAAAACCATCGGTAATTGAGTAAATGTAAAGTAGAGCTGTTTAATGTCAAACTGTGGAACATTCCAGGCAGAGCAGTGACGTATCCATAGAAACAAGTAGGCGATGGACCTCCACCAAAAGGTTACACAGTGTAGCTTTACATCAGGATTAAGACAGCAGGTTATGGTACAGAAATGTTTGAGTTAGATTTTAAGAAGTAACGTCTTAGAATCTCAATCGATCCGAATGAGTCTGGGCGACGTGAATAGACCTCTGTGTTACCACCTGATGATGTCACAAAGTGGAACACATTTTTTGGAGCTCCCTAAAAGACTGAGGAAACATGCAGGATTACTCGAATATGTACGCAGGTTTTGGATGAGAAAAAAATAACACTTTTAGAGCACTTTTATTAGCACTTTTAGATCTCGTTCCTTTTGTTTCTTGTGTGTTAAAGGGCCCATATTGTGCTGTTTTCTGATCTACAACCCATCAAAAAATGTGAAAAATATAATGAAAAATGTCAATATTTTTTTCACTCATTTCATAAAGACAAACTTGTATATTATACAAACTCATGACACACAGAGTGAAGCTTTAAGGCCTTTATTCTTTCACATGTTGATGATTATGAAGATAACGAAAAGGCAGAAATCTCAGTCTCAGAAAATTTGAATACAGTACTGTGAAAAAAATGTATATTAAGAAGTCTTGCGTGGCTCATTAGCTCAAAACACTTACAAAAGTTTCCTGAGCCTTTAAATGGTCTCTGAGTCTTGAAAGCTTTGCTGTGTCAGAGTCTACGTGTAAATCTGCATTTGATTTTCTGAAATGAGGGACCAAAAATATTGAACTTTTTCATGATTCTGTTTTTTTGAGACAGACTAGTGTGTTCTACGCTGGTGGACACTGCCTATATCTGCCTGAAGGGGGCGCTAACTACAACGAAACTAACACACACTTGTTTACAGTTTCAGTTTGTAGCCCGGTCTGTTGAACTGTACGAAGTGTGAACTGTGCCAGATTCATATTTGCAGAATCATTCAGGCGTCTGATTGGTGCTTTCACACGTCTGAGCAAACAGGCGTCATTATTCACTGCGTGCACATGGACGAGTGTACTCCGACTGCAAACGGATTGGGATCGTATCGGATTCATGTGCACAGGCTAAGGATCGTACAGGGATTGGTTTCCTGAATCCGTTTGGAACCCCTGGCTTAGGCCGACAGTAATCCGTTTGGCGTCGCCTTGTGCACGATATCGTATTGCATTGGCGTACTGCGCATGCGCGGGAATTTTCGCCAGGGACTTCACCCAGAAGTGGCAGGAGGCGCCGACGCCGTCATAAGTAGCGATTGTTGCCGGAAAAGTCAGACGAAATCATGGCTGCGAAGAAAGAATGCACAACACGTACACCAATGCTCCGGCAAACTCCTCGAGCGCCATCTTTGTAAACCGCCACATAGTTTGTTGTGTTTTTATTGAGTTTCCATCACCCGGAAGTAGTTGAACTACAGTGTCACATAGCGTAGCGGAGCCAGCCAGGTCGCTGACCATCATCCGATTACACGAGTTTCATGTGCATAGAACAGACCACCCACCGAGTAACGGGATCAGATTTGGAAAAATCCAATCCGATCCTACCATGTGATCGCAGTGAGTGTTTTCTTTGTTTAATTTAGGGCTGAGGATGGAGGCGTAAAAACGAGACAAATGATGTCTGAGGTCTCCAGTTCTGTTCAAAGATGGATTGTCTTTTGAAACAAAAATAGCCTCTTTAACTTCTTTCTCAAACCAATTATTTTCTTTTCTGGCCAAGATCTGGACCTCACTGTCCTCAAAGGAGTGGTGGAGATGTACGGCAGACTGAGGTCCTTTTAGGTGGAGATGTACGGCAGACTGAGGTCCTTTTAGGTGGAGATGTACGGCAGACTGAGGTCCTGAGATGTACGGCAGACTGAGGTCCTTTTAGGTGGAGATGTAGGGCAGACTGAGGTCCTTTTTACGTGGAGGTGTACAGCAGACTGAGGTCCACTCTGGCTCTCTCGTCTGTGTTGGTACATCCTCTTGTGAAGTGTCTGTTTTGTTTCTCCAGTGTCGCGCTCGCTGCAGTCTTCACTACACTGAACGGAGTAGACCACATTGACCCTCAGTGTAGTTCAACAGACCGAGCTACAAACACAAACTGTAAACAAGTGTGTTTGTTTCATTGTAGTGAGCGCCCCCTTCAGGCAGATATAGGCACCAGCGTCTGACCAGAACTGAAGAAGCAGCTTGGATGAGCTGAGAAACGGATTCCACTGAACGGAGTAGACCACATTGACCCTCAGTGTAGTTCAACAGACCGAGCTACAAACACAAACTGTAAACAAGTGTGTTTGTTTCATTGTAGTGAGCGCCCCCTTCAGGCAGATATAGGCACCAGCGTCTGACCAGAACTGAAGAAGTAGCTTGGATGAGCTGAGAAACAGATTCCACCAAAATATAACATGACTAAAAGCAGCGTTACGGAGTTTAGGATGTTTATACAAATTGTCTGTTCTAAATATTATTTTCTGTGGTATTGTCCAAATGTTACGTGTTTGATCCTGGTTTGTTTGTTTGTTTGTTTTTTTTAAGTGGATGCACCCGAACTAGACACAGATATTATCTTTTGCAAAGTTCTGCAATAAATAATTTTCCAATGAGTTAAAGTAGAGTTGTACTTCTTTTGTGTATCATGGGTCAGAGCCAGTCTCAGTGAGGGACGTTTAAAGCTGCACTCTGTAACTTTTCCGCTGAGGGTCTGTCACCTGCTTTCTATGGCAGTGTCATTGCTCAGCCTGAAATGTTCCATGGTGTGACTTTAAACAGCTCTACTTTACATTTATTCAGTCACAGGTGGTTTTAGAGCTCAAAAATACTTCTGACTATGACCTGTGACTTGGTCTGGTTTGGTCACCATGAAGACAAAAGGGTTTAATGCCATATTGTGGAACATTCCAGACAAAAACACAATAACATCTCCATGGAGAAAAGCATCTGTCAGACCCTCCACCAGAAAAGTTACACAATGCAGCTTTAAAACATTTAAAAGTGTGAATAAAGTTGGACAAAGGCTTTTTACAGCTGCTAAGTACATATTTCCCCCCGTTATACAAATAAATTCTATAAAAATCACACAATCTGATTTCCTGGATGTTTTTTCACATTCTGTCTCCCACAGTTGAAGTGGATCAATGATGAAAATTACAGACCTCGCTCATCTTTTTAAGTGGGAAAACGGGCACTTTCTGTAACTGCTAAATCCTTCTTTGCCCCAGTGGAATCGAGTGGGTCGTTTAGGGGGGCAGATATTCACTGCGGTCACACGGTAGGATCGGATTGGATTTCTCCAAATCTGATCCCGTTACTCGGCGGGTGGTCTGTCCTTAGATCCAAGTGCACATGAAGCTCGTGTAATGGGATAATGGTCAGTGACCTGGAGGCTCCGCTACGCTGTGTGGCGCTGTGGTCCAACTACTTCTGGGTGATGGCGACTCTACCTGGACTAAATCTGGACTCAACCTGGACTAAACCTGGACTAAACCTAGACTAAACCTAGACTAAACCTGGACTAAACCTGGACTAAACCTGGACTAAACCTGGACTAAACCTAGACTAAACCTAGACTAAACTTGGACTAAACCTGGACTAAACCTGGACTAAATCAGGACTCAACCTGGACTAAACCTGGACTAAATCAGGATTAATATGAGACTAAACCTTGACTAAACCTGGACTAAACCTGGACTAAACCTAGACTAAACTTGGACTAAACCTGGACTAAACCTGGACTAAATCAGGACTAATATGAGACTAAACCTGGACTAAACCTGGACTCAACCTGGATTAAACCTGGACTAAATCAGGACTAATATGAGACTAAACCTGGACTAAACCTGGACTCAACCTGGATTAAATCTGGACTAAACCTAGACTAAACCTGGACTAAACCTGGACTAAATCAGGACTAATATGAGACTAAACCTAGACTAAACATAGACTAAACCTGGACTAAATCAGGCCTAATATGAGACTAAACCTGGACTAAACTTGGACTAAACCTGGACTAAACCTGGTCTAAATCAGGACTAATATGAGACTACACCTGGACTAAACCAGAGGGGTATTCCACGAAAGCTACTAAGCTCAAAGCCCGGCTTTATTCGTCAGTTGGCGCTAGTTTAAGTGAGAGTTCGGTTCCACGACGCTCGCTAAACTTAGTTCCCGCTGAGTTACTGGGGCAACATGGTCTTAGCAGATAGTCTGGTCGCGGCAAGGCTAAAGTTCTGTCTTAGTTAGGCCGTGTCGCAGAGAATACGTACCTGACGTAAACAGAGTGTCAAACTAACAGTTCCGCACACCTCCCGCATGAGTATCTGTGTTGTCCGAAAACAATATCAGCAAAAAAAAAGAAATTACCTTATGTTCTTGGTTCTTGACAATTCTCCGGTAATCTAAACATATGCTTTTGAACCGCTGTCTTTACGACATTAACATATAGAAGAATTCCACCGGTAGCTTAAAGAAAGGATTTGGTCGAGTGGTTATGTGCTTTGACTCTCAAACCGACGACCGGGGTTCGATTGACCTATTGATGCCCAAGTCAAATTTTCACGCATTTATATTTGCAACATATTACAGAAATTGAAATAAATTTAACCTACAATTATTGTTATCATCACATAACTTATATCAGTTGGGCCTAACGTCACTCTCACATGACGACATTGACACTTTATATTTTATGTGACATCTCGATCAAAAAATATAGTTAAAGGTAAATCTTTACTTTTAAAACAAAATGTAGCCAAATAACAGGCACACTCCATGATGCAACATTTCAATGATTCAACAAATTTGCTTCAGAGATGCTGTGCAAGCCTTTTTAATGAAATCCTATTTATCAATTTCCATCAATAGGCATAAAACAATAAAAGACATTAGGTATGACATTCTGGTGTGAGGCCACTGCTGGAGGACTGCTGAGGGTCAGGCAAGGCACTGCTGGAGGACTGCTGAGGGTCAGGCAAGGCACTGCTGGAGGACTGCTGAGGAGGGTCCAAGTGTACGCCATCTTCAGTAACTAGAACACAAGCATACTATTAAAATATACAGATGATTTGATCACAGCTGAGGCAAGCATTGGCCTGGAGAATACCTTGAATATACTCCTCACGAGAACTCGCAGGAAGGATCTTTGATGGGGTCCCTCCTTCAGTTACCTCCACCAGTGGGCGACCCCGGTTTAGGGCCAGTGCCAGCTCCTCTGCAGGTGAAAGGTTTTGAGGGGGGCTCCCACCTCCTGTGGCTTGGTAGCTACTGTTCATTTTAAATTAAAATAAGGTACCATTTCAACAGTATTACTAATTTCACTGAATAATAATATTAATATTAGCCTACTTACCGCTCTGCAAAATGTTTTTATGCTTTGTCTTTACCTGCAAAACAGTCCTCTTCACATTATTCCTGCTCAAAGACAAGATAACACAATTTAACGTATTAGTTGGAGCAAATACTTTTACACAGTAAAAATAAATTACAACTGACAAGACTGCTATACAAATATATAATAATTACGCCATGAACTACCCACCGTGAGAATCGAACTCACAAACTCGCGCACCCCAGACGGTGACTTTACCCCTGCACCACAAATCAGCGTTGACATAAATGGTGAAAAACAGACTTAAAAAATTCAACCTCCAGCACTGTTATAGGACTTAACTTACATATTTAAGCGTTCGGCGATCTTCTGTCACGCCATGTCTCTTGCCTTGGTTATTGCAAGTGCGTTGTAGAGTTCCAAAAGCAACTTCTGTTCTGATGCGCTGAAATAATCGGCCCGAATCTTCGACATGATCGCGTTTTCGACAGTCGCTTGTTCAGGGCTTCTTACCTTCCCTGTGCACGCGTCTAGGCCCGGCCTGATTAGGCCTGACTGGGCTTAGCTCTGACTAGGCGCAGCTGAAACGCGTTTGTGGAACGGGTTCAAGCTTTTGTCTAAGTTGTGTCTCAGCCAGGCGAGAACTTAGCACTTAGTCGCGGCTAAGTTTAGCGACGTTCGTGGAATACCCCTCTGGACTCAACCTGGACTAAACCTGGACTAAATCAGGATTAATATGAGACTAAACCTGGATTAAACCTGGACTAAACCTGGACTAAACCTGGACTAAACCTAGACTAAACCTAGACTAAACTTGGACTAAACCTGGACTAAATCAGGACTAATATGAGACTAAACCTGGACTCAACCTGGACTAAACCTAGACTAAACTTGGACTAAACCTGGACCAAACCTGGACTAAATCAGGACTAATATGAGACTAAACCTGGACTCAACCTGGATTAAACCTGGACTAAACCTAGACTAAACCTAGACTAAACCTGGACTAAACCTGGACTAAATCAGGACTAATATGAGACTAAACCTAGACTAAACCTAGACTAAACCTGGACTAAACCTGGACTAAATCAGGCCTAATATGAGACTAAACCTGGACTAAACCTGGACTAAACCTGGTCTAAATCAGGACTAATATGAGACTACACCTGGACTAAACCTGGACTCAACCTGGACTAAACCTGGACTAAATCAGGATTAATATGAGACTAAACCTGGATTAAACCTGGACTAAACCTGGACTAAACCTAGACTAAATTTGGACTAAACCTGGACTAAACCTGGACTAAATCAGGACTAATATGAGACTAAACCTGGACTAAACCTGGACTCAACCTGGATTAAACCTGGATTAAACCTGGACTAAACCTAGACTAAACCTAGACTAAACCTGGACTAAATCAGGACTAATATGAGACTAAACCTAGACTAAACCTGGACTAAACCTGGACTAAATCAGGCCTAATATGAGACTAAACCTGAACTAAACCTGGACTAAACTTGGACTAAACTTGGACTAAACCTGGACTAAACCTGGTCTAAATCAGGACTAATATGAGACTACACCTGGACTAAACCTGGACTCAACCTGGACTAAACCTGGACTAAATCAGGATTAATATGAGACTAAACCTGGACTAAACATGGACTAAACCTGGAGTAAATCAGGACTAAACATGGACTAAACATGGACTAAACCTGGTCTAAATCAGGACTACTATGAGACTAAACCTGGACTAAACCTGGACTAAACCTGGAGTAAATCAGGACTAATATGAGACTAAACCTGGACTAAACCTGGACTAAACTTGGACTAAACCTGGACTAATATGAGACTAAACCTGGACTAAACCTGGAGTAAACCTGGAGTAAATCAGGACTAATATGAGACTAAACCTGGACTAAACCTGGAGTAAATCAGGACTAATATGAGACTAAACCTGGACTAAACCTGGACTAAACATGGACTAAACCTGGACTAAACCTGGAATAAACATGGACTAAACCTGGACTAAACCTGGACTAAACCTGGAGTAAATCAGGACTAATATGAGACTAAACCTGGACTAAACATGGACTAAACCTGGACTAAACCTGGACTAAACTTGGACTAAACCTGGAGTAAATCAGGACTAATATGAGACTAAACCTGGACTAAACCTGGAGTAAACCTGGAGTAAATCAGGACTAATATGAGACTAAACCTGGACTAAACATGGACTAAACCTGGACTAAACCTGGACTAAACTTGGACTAAACCTGGAGTAAATCAGGACTCATATGAGACTAAACCTGGACTAAACCTGGAGTAAACCTGGAGTAAATCAGGACTAATATGAGACTAAACCTGGAGTAAATCAGGACTAATATGAGACTAAACCTGGACTAAACCTGGACTAAACATGGACTAAACCTGGACTAAACATGGACTAAACCTGGACTAAACCTGGACTAAACATGGACTAAACCTGGAGTAAATCAGGACTAATATGAGACTAAACCTGCACTAAACCTGGACTAAACCTGGAGTAAATCAGGACTAATATGACAATAAACCTGGACTAAACCTGGACTAAACCTGGACTAGTTTGACGGAGCAGCATTGGTGTACGTGTTGTGCATTCTTTCTTCGCAGCCATGATTTTGTCTGACTTTTCCGGCAACAATCGCTACTTATGGCGGGGTCGGCGACTCCTGCCACTTCCGGGTGAAGTCCCTGGCGAAAATTCCCGCGCATGCGCAATACGCCAATCCGGTCCGATGTCGTGCACAAGGCGACACCAAGCGGATTTCTATCGGCCTAAGCCAGGGGTTCCAATCGGATTCGGGAAACCAATCCCTATACGATCCTTAGCCTGTGCACATGAATCCGATACGATCCCAATCCGTTTGCAGTCGGAGTACACTCGTCCATTTGCACACAGTGAATATCTTTCAGTAAGACACAGGTAAGTTTGGCAAAACAAAGGACAAATGCAATGTCTAGATGAGGGGATTATACAATTTCTTTATTGAAAGAATCATATTAAAAGTGATTTCTCTTCTAGTTGAATAAAATGTGCGTTTTACAACAGAAAGTGCCGTTGTTCGTCTCTGATCTATAAAATGCTGAAGTGGAACGGGACTAAGGTGCATTGAGTTTTACACAGTTAAAGTGTGCTAGAAGCCTATATTGCACTAACCCCTATTGATCAATAATCCTGACCATTAAATAAAGAAGCATCTAATAAACGACCAGTACATTCTGAAGTTACTAGAACCTGGAGAAACTGAGAGCAGAAATACAAGCAGCAGCGGCAATCTGCTCCACAGGGAACATCGATGAACTTCAGGTGGGCCATGAACCTCCCCAGGTAGAAAACAAAAAGGCATTTACCTAGAATTTAGAAGGGGGGGGGGGCCTACATGGGGCTCGGAGCGCGTCAGGAGCGGCCGCCGTCACCACCAACTCCACACACAACCTTTAATCGCAAAATATTCACTACACTACTTCCTTCACTAGTTTTAGTCTAGTTTTGGTCTGGTTTTGGCCTGGTCTAGTTTTGGTGTGGTTTTAGTCTAGTTTTAGTCTAGTTTTGGTCTGGTTTTGGTCTGGTCTAGTTTTGGTGTGGTTTTAGTTTAGTTTTAGTCTAGTTTTGGTCTGGTTTTGGTCTGGTCTAGTTTTGGTGTGGTTTTAGTCTAGTTTTAGTCTAGTTTTGGCCTGGTTTTGGTGTGGTTTTAGTCTGGTTTTGGTCTGGTCTAGTTTTGGTGTGGTTTTAGTCTAGTTTTGGTCTGGTTTTGGCCTGGTCTAGTTTTGGTGTGGTTTTAGTCTAGTTTTAGTCTAGTTTTGGCCTGGTTTTGGTGTGGTTTTAGTCTGGTTTTGGTCTGGTCTAGTTTTGGTGTGGTTTTGGTGTAGTTTTGGTCTGGTTTTATTCTAGTTTTGGTCTGGTTTTGGCCTGGTCTAGTTTTGGTCTGGTTTTGGTCTGGTCTAGTTTTGGTGTGGTTTTCGTGTGGTTTTGGTCTAGTTTTGGTCTGGTTTTAGTCTAGTTTTGGTCTGGTTTTGGTCTGGTTTTAGTCTAGTTTTGGTCTGGTCTAGTTTTGGTGTGGTTTTAGTCTAGTTTTAGTCTAGTTTTGGTCTGGTTTTGGCGTGGTTTTGATCTGGTTTGGTGTCGTTTTGGTCTGGGGTTTTTTTTTTTTTTTTTGGGGGGGGGGGTATGGAGAATTTTTTAATTGACTCTTTTGATTTTGTTATAGTCCTCATGCCCCGGTGCCTCAGTTTCCCATGATGCCCTGGTGCCTCAGTTTCCCATGATGCCCTGGTGCCTCAGTTTCCCATGATGCCCTGGTGCCTCAGTTTCCCATTATGCCCCGGTGCCTCAGTTTCCCATGATGCCCCGGTGCCTCAGTTTCCCATGATGCCCCGGTGCCTCAGTTTCCCATGATGCCCTGGGCTCTGTAGTTCCATGTGAGGGCCTGTTGTTGTGTTCAGAATGTGGAGTGTGTGGGAGAAGAATGAGGTCACAACGCCGAGTCTGTGTCTCCCACTGCCCCACGTGCACGCTCACGGACACACGTGCACGCTCACTGCCCCACGTGCGTGCTCATGGACACACGTGCGCGCTCACTGCCCCACGTGCGCGCTCACGGACACACGTGCGCGCTCACGGACACACCGTCAAATACTGAGGTCAGACCCCTGAGAGACCCCACCTTGAATGGACATAAAATCCACATCCAGTCCTGGTTCAGTCCTGGTTCAGTCCTGGTTCAGTCCTGGTTCAGTCCTGGTCTAGTCCTGGTCTAGTCCTGGTTTAGTCCTGTTCAGTCCTAGTTTAGAACTGAACAGGACTAAACCAGGCCTGTTTTTCTTGGTATTTCTGAGCTCTAAAACCACCTGTGATTGAATAAATGTAAAGTAGAGCTGTTTAAAGTCACACTGTGGAACATTCCAGGCAGAGGAATGACGTCTCCATTAGATTTTGACTATTATAAGACTTTATTGATCTTATTATAGAACTTTTAACCTCACTTCCCCGGAGTGAAACCCTCAGACTCTCCATGTCCTCCTCATGGACACAGAGGTTTGATTGTCCACGTGCACGGCCCTGTCTGTACGTGCGCGCTCCCCCTCGTGCCCTGCCCTCGTGCACTGCCCTCATGCCCCCCCTTGTGCCCCCCCCCCCTCGTGCACAGCGCGGGGGTGGCTCAGTACCAGCTCGTGCCACCGAGACAGAAGCACCAAACAAAATGGACGACAAACAAACCACAGCCTCAGTCCTGATGATCCTCATCCTGGTCCTCCTTCAAGACCAGAGCCTGGGCCAGAGAGGTGAGTCCAGGACCAGGACCAGACCAGGACTAGACCAGGACCAGGAACAGACCAGGACCAGGACCAGACCAGGACCAGGTCCAGGACCAGGACTAGACCAGACGCTTGGCCAGAGACTTGAGTCCAGGACCAGGACTACACCAGGTCTAGACCAGGACTAGACCAGGACTAGACCAGGATTAAACCAGGACTAGACCAGGACTGAAGGACTCTTCTCTCTCTTTAGTGTGCATAGTCCCTCCTGGTCCGGTCTTGGTCTCGGAGAATAACACCGCAGATGTGGAGGTGGTCCAGATCGACACCAGTCCGAGTCCAGAATTGGTTTTGGATCTCCTCGTGAACCCTGATGACCTCTTCTATCTCCATGGCAACGCCCTCATGGCCAAAAGAGGACTGGACTTCGAGGTGAGGACCAGACCTGGACCAGACCTGGACCAGAGACTGTTCTTCCATCCACTTTTCCAAAAATCCAAATATTAAGACTTTAAACTTAACTAATATCCATGATGCGGTTCTTTTAAAGCTGCACTGTGTAACCCTCCCTCTGGTGGAGGGTCTGCCGTGCACTTGTCTCCATGGAGATATCATTGCCTTGTTTGGAAAGTCCCGGTGTGGCATTAAACGTATCTATCTTGAATTTATTCAGTAACTTGACTAAACCAGGACTAGTCCAGAACTAATCCAGAACTAAACCAAGACAAAAACAGGACTAAACCAAGACTAAACCAGGACTAAAGCAGGACTAAACCAGGACTAAACCAGGACAAAACCAAGACTAGACCAGGACTAAACCA
This sequence comes from Paratrypauchen microcephalus, assembly GCA_036785185.1. Classification (NCBI taxonomy): domain Eukaryota; kingdom Metazoa; phylum Chordata; class Actinopteri; order Gobiiformes; family Gobiidae; genus Paratrypauchen; species Paratrypauchen microcephalus. The sequence continues at coordinate 4,255,740 of JAVJIX010000084.1, read as the reverse complement.
GAACTAAACCAAGACTAAACCAGGACTAGACCAGGACTAAAGCAGGACTAAACCAGGGCTAGACCAGGACTAAACCAGGACTGAACCAGGACTAAACCAGGACTAAACCAGGACTGAACCAGGACTAGACCAGGACTAGACCAGGACTAAACCAGGACTGAACCAGGACTGAACCAGGACTAGACCAGGACTAGACCAGGACTAGACCAGGACTAAACCAGGACTGAACCAGGACTGAACCAGGACTGAACCAGGACTGAAGCAGGACTAAACCAGGGCTAGACCAGGACTAAACCAGGACTGAACCAGGACTAAACCAGGACTAAACCAGGACTAAACCAGGACTGAACCAGGACTAAACCAGGACTGAACCAGGACTGAACCAGGACTGAACCAGGACTAGACCAGGACTAGACCAGGACTAAACCAGGACTGAACCAGGACTGAACCAGGACTGAACCAGGACTAGACCAGGACTAAACCAGGACTAAACCTGTTTTTGATTTTTCAGGCTCTGTCCAGTCCGGCGCTGACCGTCTGGGTGACGTGTAAGACGGAGAACTACACCGTGAGTATCTGCAACATCTGAAACGCAAAAATACTCTGGAAAATCTGACTTGCCCCAGGACAGATTTATTGTGTAAACAGATCCTGAGGTCAGAATAAGTCCCGTGATTTGTCTGCATCTAGGAAACAATCAGGAAGTGCGCAGTTAGCTTACTCGTAATTACCAACTTTACCGAGACATTCAACTTTGGTCTCTGAGAACTGGGAAAACATAAACTCTGGTTTAGACCTGGATTAGACCTGGTTTAGACCTGGTTTAGACCTGGATTAGACCTGGTTTAGACCTGGTTTAGACCTGGTTTAGACCTGGATTAGACATGGTTTAGTCCTGATTTGGTCCTGGTTTAGACTTGGTTTAGTCCTATTTTAGTTCTGGTTTAGTTCTGATTTAGATCTGGTTTAGACCTAGTTAAGTCTGTGGTTTAGTCCTCTTTTAGTCCTGATTTAGTCCTGGTTTAGACCTGGTTTTGTCCTATTTTAGTCCTGTTTTAGTCCTTGTTTAGTCCTGATTACACCTGGATTAGACCTGGATTAGTCCTGGTTTAGTCCTGATTTAGACCTGGATTAGACCTGGTTTAGTCCTGTTTTAGTTCTGGTTTAGACCTGATTTAGACCTGTTTTAGTCCAGTTTTAATCCTGATTTAATCTCAATTTAGACCTGGTTTAGTCCTATTTTAGTTCTGGTTTAGTTCTGATTTAGATCTGGTTTAAACCTAGTTAAGTCTGTGGTTTAGTCCTCTTTTAGTCCTGATTTAGTCCTGGTGAGACCTGGTTTACACCTGGTTTAGACCTGGTTTAGACCTGGTTTAGACCTGGTTTACACCTGGTTTAGACCTTTTTCAGCTCTGTTGGACTCCACAGTTTTCTAACGCTGAAGTCAGTGCGTTCGTTTCTTTTATGAAGTCGTTTCAGATCAATATTGTGATTGAAAATGTCACAGAACAGAATCATCCACAGGGTCAGAGGACAGAACTGTGGAGACACACAGGCACAATACGTTTTTCATGTTTTTCAAGATTAAATGCACCTCTGCTCTTCAGCTCAGCGAGTCTGTGGAGGTCCTGGTGGAGAACATCAACGACAACCCCCCGAACTTCGACCGAACCCACTACGTCCTGGAGGTGAACGAGGTCAGAGCTTTAACTTCACTTCTCTGAGGTTTAAGATGCACCAGTACAAACGCTTCACTTCTGACTAGGGACGCACCGATGTGAACATTTTAGCCGATACGGATATTTATTTATTTTTAATTCTGAGATAACATTTTATACAGACTGAAAATCATGCAAAATTAATTTTTGAATGTCTTCTTTTATTTTCAAAACGTGTTTTGACTCCTGTTTTTTTTTTTTTTTTAATTTAAGTTTTTTTATAGTGTAACATTATGTTCTGCGTCCTGATTGGCTAAGGGACCTTTGCCGATTGATGTTATAGATGGGGGACGTGGGGGGGGGGGGGGGGGCGCGGGACCAGACTGGAACTAGACCAGGACCAGACCGGGACTAAACCAGGACTAAACCAGGTCTAGACCATGTCTAAACCTGGACTGGACCCCACGCTTCACTATTAATACATTTTGTTGAAAATCTACGAAAGTTTTAGTGTTTAAACGAGAGAGAAATGTGAGAAGGGATTACTGTACTGACAAATATCAGCAGACTGTATTTCAGCGCTCCCTTAGAGACAGGGTGAGGAGCGCGGAGTAGAGCTGCTGCTCCTCCACGTGGAGAGGAGCAGCTGAGGTGTCACGGGCGTCTGTTCCGGACGCCTCCTGGAGATCCGCTAAAAGCCTCCCTCGGTAGGTGTTCCGGGCACGTCCCACCGGGAGGAGGCCCCGGGGAAGACCCAGGACACACTGGAGGGACTATGGCCGTTTCCCAATTCAGCGACTGCACGCTTGTGAGTGTGCACTCGGTCTGTCGTCGAGACGGCGCACAGTCACTCTGTCCTTAGTGCACTATGTTTCTCACATGGCTGTCTGCGAAATGGAACAGGTCCCGCCTCAGCTCAATGAGCCGGGTGGTCTGCTCCTTGTTCCCTAAAGACACAAATATTATACTATTGCCGTTCATCTTCACCTAGAAGCCGCGGGCCATTCGTTTGAGGACAGTGAGGTTCAGATCTCAGCCAGGGAAAAGAACTGGTTTGAGAGGGGGGTTAAAGAGGCTATTTTTGTCAAAAAAGAGAATCCGTCATTAAACAGAAATGGGGGAATTAGACATAACTTGTCTCCCATCTATAATTCCATTCTTAAACCACGTCAAAACAGACAAACATTAGGGCAGACGAGCCAGGGCAGAGGGGTGGAGAGGGTCGTTAGACGTTGAATAGGGGGTCGTAACTAGTCGCCAGAGTAATTTGGAAATCAAAGAGACAGATTAGGGGGGTTCGTTCTCAGAGCCTTTTCAGTGTAGTGAGCGCATCCTGGCAGCTAGATATAAGCAGTGTCTAACCAGCACAAGAACCAGAGCTGACGAAGCCTCTCGGATGAGCGGCGAAACCTTTTCAACCAAACAAACTTTGTCTAGTTGACAAATTGAACTTCTCCTTTTATCACTATTGCGACTAGTAATACTTGGAATTGGGACATGGCCAATGTTCCCCCTAATTTTTAATGTGTCTGAGCAAACACACTAACTCCCTGAGCGCTCCTTGGAGCCCTGTGCGCGACATCTGAAATGCCCCCCCCCGCGCGGCTCGCACTTTGCAGGTATAAAAAAATGACCCTGCGGCTGAATAAAAAGCGGAGATCCGCTAAAAGCTCTTTCATCCCTGATTTACAGTGCGCTGCATAGGTTTTCTTGTGCGCTGAGAATGTGCGAGCAGTGCGCAGCTTAGAGTAAACGCTGGACATGGCGATACTGTAGAATATCCAGCATTACAACAGCAAAGGAAATATAGAAGTGTAAGGGGAAAAGCATGTGAACGGTAAAACAGGTGCCGTGATCTATGCCGTTACGGCTACCGTCACACATGTTTAGCGTAGTTTATGAAGAGTTTCATGTAGCATAGTTGTGGGTGAGGTGAACCAGTACATATATTTTATAGTGACGTCGCAACTGTCACATGTGGATGTCGCTGGCGAGTCGGTCTTTGTAGTCATATATCCTCCAGCGCTGTGCATGCTGGGGCTTTTAAGTGTGCGAAGCGTGCATGTTTGCACGCTTGGTCCACGCCCCGATTTCCATGGAAACGACGGTGCCGTTCAGAGCTCGTCTCGACGGTGCAGGGGGAAAAAACCAATGGAACGGCGCTTGTCGCGCCGGATATGACGCATATCCCCCTCCAAGGGGGATATGCGTCAAGTGTGCCGTTGCTGAATTGGGAAACGGCCTATGTCTCCCGGCTGGCCTGGGAGAACTGTTTTAGTCTCAGTTTAGACCTGGATTAGACCTGTTTTAGTCCTGGTTTAGTTCTGATTTAGATCTGGTTTAGATCTACTTGACTCTGTGGTTTAGACCTGGTTTAGTCCTGGTTTAGTCCTGATTTAGTCCTGGTTTAGTCCTGATTTAGACCTGGTTTAGACCTGTTTTAGTCTTGATTTAATCTCAGGACATTGATGGAACTATTGTAAATCTAAATTATAGTTTTACACCAATCAAGAAGCAATTGGAGAAGAAAAGTTGAAAAAGTTGTTGAAAATGACTAAACATCACGGACACGGGGAATTCTTTTCAAAAGTTCAGCAAATTTTACATGTTTCTGACACTTTGAACATGATTTCAACAAAATATAGGTTTATTTTTGTATTTGTCAGATAATAATCTCCGTGAACATTAGGGGAGTTTTTCTTCTAACAGTGTTGGAATTCTCTCGTGTGATGTCACAATTTTTCAACCTAAAAAATTGCCAAATTGGGAAAACAAGTGTGAGTGCTTTTGCAAAAATCTTAAATATAAATTATTCTAACTGTGCAAAGGCACTTTAAGAAAACCACACCAAAAAAACAAACAAACTGAAGTTAAAGTAAGTATCACATGAAAAAATGGACTTCAAAAACAGACCTGGAGTTGTGTTTTGTTTTATTATTCGTCGGTTTACATCTCCAAAGCTCAAAACGCTCTGTTCCACTTTGTGATGTCATCAAGTGGTCGTTTTTATAGTTTTTAAGTGAACAGCTCCTTTTACCTTTAGTTCAGTCGAGATCAATAATTCCAAGACTGACCAAATGATTCTAGTGAAGTCCCTTAGTCCTGGTTTAGTCCTGTTTTAGTCCTGATTTAATCTCAATTTAGACATGGATTGGACCTGGTTTAGTCCTGCATTAGTTCTGGTTTAGTTCTGATTTAGATCTGGTTTAGACCTAGTTAAGCCTGTGGTTTAGTTCTGGTTTAGTCGTGTTGTAGTACTGATTTACACCTGGTTTAGTCCTGATTTAGACCTGGTTTAGACCTGGTTTAGTCCTGGTTTAGACCTGGTTTAGACCTGGTTTAGTCCTGGTTTAGACCTGGTTTAGTCCTGGTTTAGACCTGGTTTAGTCCTGATTTAGACCTGGTTTAGTCCTGGTTTAGACCTGGTTTAGACCTAGTTTAGTCCTGGTTTAGACCTGATTTAGACCTGGTTTAGACCTGGTTTAGTCCTGGTTTAGACCTGGTTTAGTCCTGATTTAGTCCTGGTTTATACCTGGTTTAGTCCTGGTTTAGACCTGGTTTAGACCTGGTTTAGTCCTGGTTTAGTCCTGGTTTAGTCCTGGTTTAGTCCTGGTTTAGACCTGGTTTAGTCCGGGTTTATACCTGGTTTAGTCCTGGTTTAGACCTGCTTTAGACCTGGTTTAGTCCGGGTTTAGACCTGGTTTAGTCCTGGTTTAGACCTGGTTTAGTCCGGGTTTATACCTGGTTTAGTCCTGGTTTAGACCTGCTTTAGACCTGGTTTAGTCCTGGTTTAGACCTGCTTTAGACCTGGTTTAGTCCGGGTTTAGACCTGGTTTAGTCCTGGTTTAGACCTGGTTTAGTCCGGGTTTATACCTGGTTTAGTCCTGGTTTAGACCTGCTTTAGACCTGGTTTAGTCCTGGTTTAGACCTGGTTTAGTCCGGGTTTAGACCTGGTTTAGTCCTGGTTTAGACCTGGTTTAGTCCTGGTTTAGTCCTGGTTTAGACCTGGTTTAGACCTGGTTTAGTCCTGGTTTAGTTCTGGTTTAGTCCTGATTTAGACCTGGTTTAGTCCTGGTTTAGACCTGATTTAGACCTGGTTTAGACCTGGTTTAGTCCTGGTTTAGACCTGGTTTAGTCCTGGTTTAGACCTGCTTTAGACCTGGTTTAGTCCTGGTTTAGACCTGGTTTAGTCCGGGTTTATACCTGGTTTAGTCCTGGTTTAGACCTGGTTTAGTCCTGGTTTAGACCTGGTTTAGTCCGGGTTTATACCTGGTTTAGTCCTGGTTTAGACCTGATTTAGACCTGGTTTAGACCTGGTTTAGTCCTGGTTTAGACCTGGTTTAGTCCTGATTTAGACCTGGTTTAGACCTGGTTTAGTCCTGGTTTAGACCTGGTTTAGACCTAGTTTAGTCCTGGTTTAGACCTGATTTAGACCTGGTTTAGACCTGGTTTAGTTCTGGTTTAGACCTGGTTTAGTCCTGATTTAGTCCTGGTTTATACCTGGTTTAGTCCTGGTTTAGACCTGGTTTAGACCTGGTTTAGTCCTGGTATAGACCTGGTTTAGTCCTGGTTTAGTCCTGGTTTAGACCTGGTTTAGTCCGGGTTTATACCTGGTTTAGTCCTGGTTTAGACCTGCTTTAGACCTGGTTTAGTCCGGGCTTAGACCTGGTTTAGTCCTGGTTTAGACCTGGTTTAGTCCGGGTTTAGACCTGGTTTAGTCCTGGTTTAGACCTGCTTTAGACCTGGTTTAGTCCTGGTTTAGACCTGGTTTAGTCCGGGTTTAGACCTGGTTTAGTCCTGGTTTAGACCTGGTTTAGTCCTGGTTTATACCTGGTTTAGTCCTGGTTTAGACCTGGTTTAGACCTGGTTTAGTCCTGGTATAGACCTGGTTTAGTCCTGGTTTAGACCTGCTTTAGACCTGGTTTAGTCCGGGTTTAGACCTGGTTTAGTCCGGGTTTAGACCTGGTTTAGTCCTGGTTTAGACCTGGTTTAGTCCGGGTTTAGACCTGGTTTAGTCCTGGTTCAGACCTGGTTTAGTCCGGGTTTAGACCTGGTTTAGACCTGCTTTAGACCTGGTTTAGTCCTGGTTTAGACCTGGTTTAGTCTGGGTTTAGACCTGGTTTAGTCCTGGTTTAGTCCTGGTTTAGACCTGCTTTAGACCTGGTTTAGTCCTGGTTTAGACCTGGTTTAGTCCTGGTTTAGTCCTGGTTTAGACCTGCTTTATACCTGGTTTAGTCCTGGTTTAGACCTGCTTTAGACCTGGTTTAGTCCGGGTTTACACCTGGTTTAGTCCTGGTTTAGACCTGGTTTAGTCCAGGTTTATACCTGGTTTAGTCCTGGTTTAGACCTGCTTTAGACCTGGTTTAGTCCTGGTTTAGACCTGGTTTAGTCTGGGTTTAGACCTGGTTTAGTCCTGGTTTAGACCTGGTTTAGTCCTGGTTTAGTCCTGGTTTAGACCTGCTTTAGACCTGGTTTAGTCCTGGTTTAGACCTGGTTTAGTCCTGGTTTAGTCCTGGTTTAGACCTGCTTTAGACCTGGTTTAATCCGGGTTTATACCTGGTTTAGTCCTGGTTTAGACCTGGTTTAGACCTGGTTTAGTCCAGGTTTATACCTGGTTTAGTCCTGGTTTAGACCTGCTTTAGACCTGGTTTAGTCCTGGTTTAGACCTGGTTTAGTCTGGGTTTAGACCTGGTTTAGTCCTGGTTTAGACCTGGTTTAGTCCTGGTTTAGTCCTGGTTTAGACCTGCTTTAGACCTGGTTTAGTCCTGGTTTAGACCTGGTTTAGTCCTGGTTTAGACCTGGTTTAGTCCTGGTTTAGTCCTGGTTTAGACCTGCTTTAGACCTGGTTTAGTCCTGGTTTAGACCTGGTTTAATCCGGGTTTATACCTGGTTTAGTCCTGGTTTAGACCTGGTTTAGTCCGGGTTTGTACCTGGTTTAGTCCTGGTTTAGACCTGGTTTAGTCCTGGTTTATACCTGGTTTAGTCCTGGTTTAGACCTGGTTTAGACCTGGTTTAGTCCTGGTATAGACCTGCTTTAGTCCTGGTTTAGACCTGCTTTAGACCTGGTTTAGTCCGGGTTTAGACCTGGTTTAGTCCTGGTTTAGACCTGGTTTAGTCCGGGTTTATACCTGGTTTAGTCCTGGTTTAGACCTGCTTAAGACCTGGTTTAGTCCTGGTTTAGACCTGGTTTAGTCCTGGTTTAGACCTGGTTTAGTCCTGGTTTAGTCCTGGTTTAGACCTGCTTTAGTCCTGGTTTAGTCCTGGTTTAGACCGGGTTTAATCCGGGTTTATACCTGGTTTAGTCCTGGTTTAGACCTGGTTTAGTCCTGGTTTAGACCTGGTTTAATCCAGGTTTATACCTGGTTTAGTCCTGGTTTAGACCTGGTTTAGTCCGGGTTTAGACCTGGTTTAGTCCGGGTTTATACCTGGTTTAGTCCTGGTTTAGACCTGGTTTAGTCCGGGTTTATACCTGGTTTAGTCCTGGTTTAGACCTGGTTTAGACCTGGTTTAGTCCTGGTATAGACCTGGTTTAGTCCTGGTTTAGTCCTGGTTTAGACCTGGTTTAGTCCGGGTTTATACCTGGTTTAGTCCTGGTTTAGACCTGCTTTAGACCTGGTTTAGTCCGGGCTTAGACCTGGTTTAGTCCTGGTTTAGTCCGGGTTTATACCTGGTTTAGTCCTGGTTTAGACCTGGCTTAGATCTTTAAGTAAAGCACACACAAAAAAATAAATACATTTTAAAAAACTGAAGTTAAAGTATCACATGAAAAAAATTACTTCAAAAACAGACCTGGAGTTGTGTTTTGTTTTATTATTCGTCTGTCCACATCTCTAAAGCTCAAATTGCTCTGTTCCACTTTGTGATGTCATCAAGTGGTCATTTTTATCGTTTTTAAGTGAACAGCTCCTTTTACCTTTAGTTCAGTCGAGATCGATAATTCCAGGACTGAAATGATCCAAATGATTCTAGTGAAGGTGTGTGGAGTTTAAAAACACAGTGGAGCACTTCCTGTATCACCACATGATAACATCACAAGGTGGAACAGAGTGTTTTCAGGTTGAGAGAAGAGCTCAGACTAAATCTGCAGGTGTTTGTGCGTTAAACGTGTGAAAGAAACAAAACACGACTCCAGCTCTAAGTGGACTTTAAAAACACAGAGGAGCACGTATGGATTTTCACACGATGACATCACACAGTGGGACCAAGCGTTCTCCCGGGCTCGTCAGAGGAAAACAGAACATAAATAAATCTGCAGGAAACGTACAACAGCTGATTAAAGCCGCATTGTATAACTTTTCTGCTGGAGGGTGAGACGCTTTTCTCCAGGGAGATGTTATTGTTTTGTCTGGAATGTTCCACAGTATGGCTTTAAACATCTCTATCTCCATGGAGACCAAACCAGACTAGACCAGACCAGACCAGACCAAACCAGATCAGACCAGATCAGACCAGACTAACCCAGGACTAAACCAGGATGAGACTGAATCAAGACTGAACCAGGACAAAAACAGGACTAGACCAGGACTAGACCAGGACTAGACCAGGACTAGACCAGGACTAAACCAGGACTAGACCAGGACTAGACCAGGACTAGACCAGGACTAAACAAGGACTAAACCAGGACTAGACCAGGACTAGACCAGGACTAAACCAGGACTAAACCAGGACTGAACCAGGACTGAACCAGGACAAAACCAGGACTAAACCAGGACTAAACCAGGACTAGACCAGGACTAGACCAGGACTAGACCAGGACTAAACAAGGACTAAACCAGGACTAGACCAGGACTAAACCAGGACTAGACCGGGACTAAACCAGGACTAGACCAGGACTAGACCAAGACTAGACCAGGACTAGACCAGGACTAAACCAAGACTAAACCAGGACTGAACCAGGACTGAACCAGGACTAAACCAGGGCTAGACCAGGACTAAACCAGGACTGAACCAGGACTGAACCAGGACTAAACCAGGACTAAACCAGGGCTAGACCAGGACTAAACCAAGACTAAACCAGGACTGAACCAGGACTGAACCAGGACTGTTTTTCGATGTATTTTTGAGCTCTAAAACCAGCTGTGATTGAATAAATGCAAAGTAGAGCTGTTTAAAGTCACACTGTGGAACATTTCAGGTAGAACAATGATATTTCCAAGCAGGTGACGGACCCCCAACAGAAAAGTTCCGCAGTGCACTGACAGTGGTTTTGTTTGCAGCTGTCTCCGGTGAACTCCAGCGTGGGTCTGATCCAAGCCACGGACGTGGACTCCGAGCCGCTGTACTATCGCCTGGAGCCGGCCTCGGTAAAGACGCACTCCGGGACATTCACTTTTCACACTCTCGGGCGGAGTGCAGGGGCATCCTCATACTTCTGGAGTGTTCTACATGTGTCTCTATGTTCGGCTGTTACCATGGAGACACAACGCACACATTCACAAACACAGAGCACATTTTCATTTTCCTGAGGTCAGTCCGAGCGTTCAGGCTCCAGTTTAGGAGTTTGATTTTCCACCAAAAGGTGAGACTTGTTAAACAGCACGAATCAATTCTTTGATGTTAAAACTAGTGCTGTCAGGCAATTAAAAAAAAAAATCTAATTAATTACAGGATTTGTAATTAATTAATCTAATTAATCACATTTTAAGAGTGTGAGAGAGATAAAGATTGTAAGTGAGCGAACCCACTTTGTGATTGAGTTTGTCAGTTTTCATGTGTTCGCTTTGCTCATTCGTTTTCCAAATTCTGTGAGCGTGGTTTGGCAGTTTGGTGGTTTGGCGGTTTGTTGGTTTGGTGGTTTGGTGGTTTGATGGTTTGGCGGTTTGGCGGTTTGTTGGTTTGGTGGTTTGGCGGTTTGTTGGTTTGGTGGTTTGTTGGTTTGGTGGTTTGGTGGTTTGGCGGTTTGGCGGTTTGGCAGTTTGTTGGTTTGGCGGTTTGGCGGTTTGTTGGTTTGGCGGTTTGTTGGTTTGTTGGTTTGGTGGTTTGGTGATTTGTTGGTTTGGCGGTTTGTTGGTTTGGTGGTTTTTTGGTTTGGTGGCGGTTTGTTGGTTTGGCGGTTTGTTGGTTTGGTGGTTTGTTAGTTTGGTAGTTTGTTGGTTTGTTAGTTTGGTAGTTTGTTGGTTTGGTAGTTTGGTGGTTTGTTGGTTTGGTGAAGTGCGCTCACACTCGCTCTATCACCAGTAATGATGGAACTTGTCCGGACGTGTTTATCGTTCGATTGAACAGCGATTCAGTGATCGGAAAATTCTTTTTGACAAACGCTCCAAATCACGGCGTTCTTGTCGATCGTCCCGTCTTCGTTCTTTTTATAAATAAACTCGCCGTTCAAAGGCCCTGGCAGCGATTCGCTCGCCTCAGACCAAATTTAAAAGGCATATTGAATTGACACATAATTCATTGCGTTAATTTTTATAATGCGTTAATTTGCAGTGTAATTAATTAATCTAATTAATGCGTTAAACTGACAGACATTTACAGAATACGGTTGTTTGATCGGCATCAGATTTTTTAAAGCCGAAGTTCTTCCACACGTTCAAAACAGTCCCCCTCTCAAACAATGTCCCGCGGCGTCACGTTCAAAACAGTCCCCCTCTCAAACAATGTCCCTCGGCGTCACGTTCAAAACAGTCCCCCTCTCAAACAATGTCCCTCGGCGTCACGTTCAAAACAGTCCCCCTCTCAAACAATGTCCCGCGGCGCCACGTTCAAAACAGTCCCCCTCTCAAACAATGTCCCGCGGCGTCACGTTCAAAACAGTCCCCCTCTCAAACAATGTCCCGCGGCGCCACGTTCAAAACAGTCCCCCTCTCAAACAATGTCCCGCGGCGTCACGTTCAAAACAGTCCCCCTCTCAAACAATGTCCCGCGGCGCCACGTTCCGCCGCTCTGTGTTCCCCACGTTTTGTACGCACACGCTCACCGGGATTGGGAAATCCACATCATTAAAAAAAACACTGTTATTTGGTATGACACGGTGTACCGTCCAGTCCTAACGGGTCCACTAATGTGCTGGTCTCCATGGAGATTGCTAACCTGGGAAATCCCAGGCTGCTTTCGTTCGTTCCGATCTAAAAGACAGCCTGGCGACTATGGCAAGCGAACTCTCCCGATTCTGGGAGCCAATCAGAGAGCGGGGAGGGGTGGAAAGACGGTGACGCGTACTACGTGACAAACGGAAACTTGTAGTTTGAACTGACAACTGACATGATTGGCTCTGGGCTACGTATACGCCAAATGATAGACATTCGTAACGCCCAATAAACGTCCATTGGCGATCGTAAACCACACCTCCACTACGAGATGGGTGATGAAGGTGGCTTCCAGACCATATCTCACTTGTGATATGGTCAGGTGTAAACCAGGCAAGGAGACTGTAATGCTGTGCCAGGAATATTCCACATTTTGGCATTAAACTCCAGGGAGACAAACATTTGACACCCCCGAAAGGCAAAGTTATAGGTCAGATCTGTGGAGAGGTGAGCCTGCTCTCTGACAAACCGCTCACATCTTCATGGAAACAAGAAAAGTCCATCAGAAAAGTTACACAATGTAGCTTTAAAATAATAAAAATAAAAACAATAACAAAAATAATGTTGCCTGAATTAAGAAAATGGCATTTATTCCAATCACAGGCAGGTTTAACGTGATATAAAGACAACGGACACAAGCAGACACGAGGAAAGTTACGTAGTGCAGCTTTAATCAGTGCTTCTGTGTGTCTGTGGCAGGATAAATACTTCCGTCTGGAGAACGCGACCAGCCCAAAGATCGTGGTGAAAAGTCTCATCGACTACGACACGGTTCAGAAGATCTCACTGGTCTTACACGTGCAGGTACGGGAGGGCATCTGACACACGGGGAGGGCATCTGACATCAGGACTGGACTGGGACAAAAAACGGCCCTGGCATTTTTGTCTTAGACCGGCCCCTCATAATGAGCGGAGCACAACAGACTAATTTATGTTTGTGTTCCCCAAAGTATTTTACTGTTGTTACGTCTTGGCCGAGAGGAAACCAGGGCGCAACATTTAAAGTAAAAATCCCCAAAACCACCAGGAAACTCACAGTAACTACACATTCAACAGTTTATTTAAAATGCATCTTGTACACACCAAAAAAAAAAAAAAAATTCACATAGGTCACCTGTTTTGGCTTTAAAAGGGTGAGCCTGCCTGTCCATCACCTAAAAGTCCCAGTATTATCCTAACATTACTACTGCTGACCTGCTGTGCCTGTGCCACACTTCCCTGGTCACTCTGTCCCTCGGGTTCCCTCTGAGTCCTGGTTTAGTCCTGGTTTAGACCTAGTTTAGACCTGGTTTAGTCCTGGTTTAGTCCCGGTTTAGACCCAGTTTAGACCTGGTTCAGTCCTGGTTTAGTCCCAGTTTTATTCCTGGTTTAGTCCCAGTTTAGTCCTGGTTTAGTCCTGGTTTAGACCTGGTTTAGTCCTGGTTTAGTCCCGGTTTAGTCCCGGTTTAGACCCAGTTTAAACCTGGTTCAGTCGTGGTTTAGTCCCAGTTTTATTCCTGGTTTAGTCCTGGTTTAGTCCTGGTTTAGTCCTGGTTTAGACCTAGTTTAGACCTGGTTTAGTCCCGTTTTAGTCCCGGTTTAGACCCAGTTTAGACCTAGTTTAGACCCGGTTTAGTCCTGGTTTAGTCCTGGTTTAGTCCTGGTTTAGTCCTGGTTTAGACCTGGTTTAGTCCTGGTTTAGTCCCGGTTTAGTCCCGGTTTAGACCCAGTTTAGACCTGGTTCAATCCTGGTTTATTCCCAGTTTTATTCCTGGTTTAGTCCTGGTTTAGTCCTGGTTTAGACCTGGTTTAGAACTAGTTTAGACCTGGTTTAGTCCCGGTTTAGTCCCGGTTTATTCCCGGTTTAGACCCAGTTTAGACCTAGTTTAGACCTGGTTTAGTCCTGGTTTCGTCCTGGTTTAGTCCTGGTTCAGTCCTGGTTTAGACCTGGTTTAGTCTTAGTTCAGTTCTGTATAGTTTTAGTATAAATTTTAGACCTTGTGCTTGTGTATTTTCTTATGTGTGTGTTCTTTTCTTCCCTTGGGTTCCCCCGGGTTCTCTCGGGTTCCCTCGGGTTCCCTCGGGTTCCCTCAGGTTCCCTCACGTCCCCTCAGGTTCTCTCAGGTTCTCTCGGGTTCCCTCAGGTTCTCTCAGGTTCCCTCAGGTTCCCTCGGGTTCCCTCGGGTTCCCTGTCCACAGTCTCTGGCTGCTCCTCTCTCTGTCCACCTTCAGCCTGGGCTGCAGATGACGTGGAGGCTCCAGCCCCTCCAGAGAATATGTCTGTTATTTTAGAACATTTTGCAGCGTCTATAGTGAGATGTTTTAATCTTTTAGCCCGTAACTTCTCCACACCCCCTTTCTTTCTGCTGCTTCTCCATGTTTCTACGCTCAACACTGAAACTGTCAGGATCAGTGCAGAGAAAGGGGCGGGACCGCTCTCGTGAGCTTCTGTATCCTGATTGGTTTAGTCCACTGTCTGTATTGAAGATGGACCAATGGGACGCCTCCTCTAAACTGTGGGCCGGTCTCTAAGTAAAAAAAAAAAACAGCATCGGCCCACTGGGAAAATGCCCGGTGTGCCTGATTACCAGTCCAGGCCTGTCTGACAAAAAGAGTCAGGTCAGTCTTAGTAAGTTAAAATAATTTAAGTTAAAATTTAAAACAAAATATTTGATCTTTTAAATGGGAAATAGTCCTCAAAAAATCTAATAAAACAACAACTGACACACTTAAGTAGGAGTCCGGAAGGGCATCTGACTTGTTTGTTTCTCGCAGGACACGTTTAACGGCTCGGCGTCGAACAAACCGTTCTTCACGTCGGTGGCGACTCTGACGCTGAACATCCGGGACGTGGACAACAGGCCGCCCTGGTTCCAGCCGTGTGTCCGGACCTCGCTGGGCCTCAGCAAAGTGTGCGTGAGCGGAGGATACCGAGGCCGGGTCAACCTCACCGAGAAAGAGGTACTAAAGCTGCACTACGGAACATTTCACAGAGAACAAGTGTGTGTGTGTGCGGAGGGTACCGAGAAGGAGGAACTTTTCCCGACGTCACCCACAGCGCTCGAGGCGGGCGGTTGGAGCGGCGAATTTGGAGCCGAGTTCTGTATTTGGAATTCTGACCGCGGGTATCATAGCAACCAAAGAACCAATCAGGAGCGAGGGCTTGATTTAGAGACAAAATAAGGAAATAAATCGAAATATGGATCAATATGAACAATTTTAGACCAAAATGAGGAGCCCGACAGCAGCAGGTGCAGACACAGGACACGGAGGTTTCAGTATAAAGTGAACTGGTCCAATCCAGGTTTAGTCCTGGTCCAGTCCAGGTTTAGTTCTGGTCTAGACCTGGTTTATTCCACGTTTAGTCCTGGGTCTACAGTCTCTTAGCCAATCAGGACGCAGAACACAGTGTTACACTATAAAAAAAAGTTACACTATAAAAAAAAACTTGGAACGGGGCCTTGGAACGAATCAGGCTTTTTCCATTGAAATAGCTACTCAACTTACGAAAGATTCACGTTACGAAACCACTTCTGGAACGAATTAATTTCGTAAGGTGAGGTACCACTGTACTACAAAAATGTTCATACTAATGTCGTCTGAGTGACAGGTGCATATGGAGGAGATATTTTGGGCTTTTGTTTTGGGTTTTGGTCGAGCAGCGGACTGAGGATGGAACATTCCTCCATGTTTGTGTCTTTTAATACGGTTCATCTCTTTTTTTAATAAATACAAATACAAAGTGTGGTGAATGAATGTGGTGAATGTTGATGGCAGCGAATGGAGCATGAATCAGTTGTTGTTTGCAGATGATACTGCACTAGTGGCTGATTCAGAGGAGAGCTTGGCACGTTTGGTTGAGGAGTTTGGAAGGGTGTGTGATAGAAGGAAGCTGAGAGTGAATGTGAATAAGAGTAAGGTGATGAGGTGCACGAGGTCAAAGGATGAACGTAGGTTGAATGTGGCATTAAATGGGGAGTTGTTGGAAGAGGTAGAGTGTTTTCAGTATTTGGGGTCGCATGTTGGTGTGGATGGTGGAATAGGGGGTGAGGTAGAGTTTAGAATGAATGAAGTACGTAAGATATGTGATGGAATGAAGAGAGTGTTTGAATGTAGGTCACTGGGAATGGTTGCGAAAAGGAGATTGTATGAGGGTGTGGTGGTGCCTGCTGCGTTGTATGGGGCTGAAACGTGGAGTTTGAAAGTTGCGGAGAAGAGGAAGTTGAATGTAGTTGAGATGAGATGTCTGAGGAGTATGTGTGGTGTGACGCGCATGGATCGTGTGAGAAATGAAGAAATCCGAGAGAGAACTGGTGTGTTGCGAGAGTTGGCTGAGAGAGCAGAGCAAAAGGCATTGGGATGGTTTGGACATGTTGAGAGGATGGAAAGGGAGCGATTGGTGAAAAAGGTGTATGAATCTGATGTGAGTGGAGTGAGAATGAGAGGAAGACCGCGAATGGGATGGACAGAGGGTGTAAGAAGAGCGTTGAATGCAAGAGGGATGACTGTGGTGCAAGGGAGAGAGGCTGCTCAGGACAGGGATGAATGGAGAGAGTTTGTGTATGAATGAATGGATGGGTGTGGTAGAGGACAGGTCTTGATATGAAGCGGCAGGGGGAAACCAGCTTTGGCTGAGGCCCTGCTGTGGAAGTGCCCACACTGGGCTGTGCAGCTGACCCTGGTGCAGTGTGGTGTGGTTTAGATCGGTCCTTAGACCTTAAACCAAGATCATCATGCCTCTCCGGTGTCGTTTGGGTGGTGCTGGCGTCTGAGTGCTGGTTTGTTCTGAGTGCTGGGTTGTTTGGGGGGTTGCTGGCGGGCTTGGGTGGTATCACCAGGTCTGGTTTCGGGGTGCCGAGGGGGCGGCTGGCTGGTGCTTAGGGGTGTGGTCCGGATGGCCGCCTGGATCCGGGGTTCTTTGGGGTTTTGTATGGTGGACGGGGGCACCTGGAGGGGGGCGACGTTATCTAGGTGCACCTTTAGTTATTACTGTTACTGCTGTTGTAGTGGGATGATTGCGGATGGTCTGGACCTGGACCCTCTCCCAATGTTTTGGATTGTTTTTAATGCATCATTTCTTAGTCAGGGCAAGCTGAATACCTACACCTAGGCTGCAGGACAATGTCCTCCTTCTTTTAATGCATCATTTCTTAGTGAGGGCTGAACACCTACACTTAGGTTTGCAGGACAATGTCCTCCTTCTTTTAATGCATTTAGACACATTATAAATAGCATACACATTATACACAATATAGGGCAACATAGGATATGAAGAAATGTTCGGAGAGGGGGGAGAAGTGGATTTTAAAGTGGGGCGACAGCGGTGATGGTGATGGACGGAAGGTGTGCTTGGGTGCTCGTCCCTCTCTAGGTGCTGTCCCTGTGTGGTCCTCTGGAGGATTCCTGGGTGCTGGCGGTGGTCCGGTTTACGCTCTGGGTCTGGCCGGTCATCCCTTTGTGCCGCCTGGGGCGGGTCCTGGGGGTTTTTCCGCTCGGGTTCGCTGGCTGCCTTCTCGGTTGTCCAGTGCATGGATGGGGGGTGGGTGGACGCCAGTGTGGGAAGAGAGTGGTGATGGTGATGAGGAAAGGACGCTAGTACAAACGAAGGGAAAAAAAAAAAAAAAAAGTCACAGAAGGAGGGTTTGGGGAAAGGAAGGAAGGAGGGAAAGGAACAAAAATGTATGCCCTGTCTAGGCTACCCCACTATGGTGGGACACAGCCTTTGTATATAGATAGATAGACAAAGTGTGCGGGGAAAGTCCGACAGAAGTCCGCTCCACCTCACCCAGAAGGAGGTGCTATGTTCTTCAGTGGCCCGCGGTCCCCCTCAGGTCCAGTTATAGCAGTTTCATGTGGTGCTGTTTGAATCCTCAGGAGGGGCCCCTGGTTCTGGAGCCCGGCCCGGTGTTCGCCAAAGACGGAGACCGAAACCGCAGTGAACAAATCAGCTACAAGATCCTCAAAGGTACAAGCTTTCTTTCTCTCTCTCTCTTTCCCTCTCTCTCCTTTTCTCTCTCTTTCTTTCTCTCCCTCTTTCTCTCTCTCTCTTTCTTTCTTTCCCTCTCTCCTTTTCTCTCTTTTTTTCTCTCTCTCTCTCTCTCTCTTTCTTTCTTTCACTCTCTCTGTCTCTTTTTTTTTCTTTTTTCTTCCTTTCTTTCTCTTTTTCCCTCTCTTTCTCTCTCCTTTTCTCTCTCCCTCTTTCTTTCTTACTTTCTCTCTGTCTCTCTCTCTTTCTTTCTTTCTTTCCCTCTCTTTCTCTCTCTCTCCTTTTCTCTTTCTTTTTTCTTTCTTTCTTACTCTCTCTTTCCCCCCTCTCTCTCTTTCTTTCCCTCTCTCTGTCTCTCTCTCTTTTTCTTTCTTTCTTTTTTCCTTTCCCTCTATCTCTGAAAACAACGTGTTAAAGCTGCATTGTGGAACTTTTCTGGTGGGAGTGTCCGTCAAATGCTTTTCCTTGTCTGGAATGTTCCACAGTGTGGCATTAAACCTTTCTGTCTTCATGTCAAAGTTTTTCTAGATATTTCTGAGCTATAAAACTGAATAAACATAAAGTAGAGCTGTTTAATGTCACACTGTGGAACATTCCAGGCAGAGCGATGACATCTCCATGGAAACCTGCCCAACCAAAAAGTTACACAGTGCACTTTAAAGTTTCAGTCAGAACACGAGCGTGTGTCGTTCATGTGTTGCCCAGGAAACGAGGGGAACCTGTTCCAGATGGACGAGGACACGGGGAACATCACCATGACCAAAGCCGCGGACGTCCTGGGCCCCATCACCCTCACCGTCATCGTGAGTCCCAACCTCCGCCGGTCATCTTCCAGAACATTCCTCCGGCCAACTAGCATGCTAACAGAGCACCAGCTGGTCGCTCTTAGAATATAAAAGACTTCAGTTAGACTTTAATGTGAACCTTAAAGAAGTGATTTAGACGGAGCGACAGCAGGAGGAGGAAACCTGGGCAGGTACAAGGTCAGAACAGTGTGGGGCTTTTCATTAGAGTTTTAAGTTTTAAGTTCTTTTTAGTTTAGTTTAGTTTAGTCTTTATTTGAAAAGGGACAGTGTACAGGGACATTAAAGGAAAATTAACGTTTTTTTTACAATCTGAGCCTTCTTTCGGCAATAAAACAAGTAGTTTTACTCACCCATAGCAGTTTGGTGTCAATTGGAGCAGTATCACAGAACTTATGTTGAGCCGTTCTGTTCTACCAATGATCCCGTATCCGTTAGCGTGAGTGCTCGGGGCACTGATTTGCGGTGTCCAAATAACACAAACTTTAGCACTTTTCAAATCACAGAAGATCACTGTGTCAGCGTAGACTTTTAGTGGATTCCAAAATGTCCTGAAACCCGATATCCAGCTATAGTTTCATTTGATGAAACTGAAAGTGCGCATGCGTGAACTCAGCTGTTTTGTAAACACCACTAGTCCGAAAGAAGCTAACACCGCTCTGAACTTTACTTTTCTGTTGCGATATCGGGTTTCAGGCCGTTTTGGAATCTACTAAAAGTCTACCCTGACACAGCGATCTTCTGTGATTTGAAAAGTGCTAAAGTTTGTGTTATTTGGACACCGCAAAGTAATGCCCCGAGCACTCACGCTAACGGATACGGGATCATTAGTAGAACAGAACGGCTCAACAAAACTTCTGCGATACTGCTCCAATTGACACCAAACTGCTATGGGTGAGTAAAACTACTTGTTTTATTGCCGAAAGAAGGCTCAGATTGTAAAAAAACGTTACTTTTCCTTTAAGTTCATAAAACAAAGATGATCTCCACCAGATTATACAGTAGCTACATCGCTAGTTTCCATCTGCAGTCCTTATTACATTAAAAATTACAGTAAAAATCTCAATCAACAATAAGAAACATTCACACTGACACATTCTCACACCTTCACACAGGAACACAGAAAAACACACTCTCACAGTCACACACGCATGTTCAATGCAAAACACCATACAAGGCACACATTTTAAAATAATTACAAGTATTTACAAAATCTTCATCTTTTAAAATTCATACTGCCCTACCATTCTACATTTCATTTATATCAGTCTTTACATAGCCTATTGTATATCAAGTAACAATAGAGACGCTGTTATATAAAAATGAGTGTTGACAGGCTTGATTGTTCTCCAGCCATGTTTTAAGCTCTGTTGAGAAAGTTGTATAGCTTGCCTGACATTTTAATTCATTTGGAAGGTTGTTCCAGTCTTTAATGGCGTTATAGGAGAAGGCTGTTTGTGCAAATGATGTTTTATGCTTTGGGATGGCACACTGCCCCCTGGTGGAGGGGCGTGTAGTTCTGGTTGTGACAGTAGAGGTGTAATGAACAAAGTGCTTCAGGGGGGCCGGTGCAGAGTTATTTAGGATTCTATAAACTAAGCGGATTGAGGCGAGTCTCTGAATATTGTCAAAGCTGAGCAGATGATTTTTCTGTAAGATATTGCAGTGATGGTGTTGTCTTGGTTTCCTGTCCAGGACTTTTAGGGCTTGTTTGTGCAGAGATTCCAGTGGCTTGAGGTGGTTTTGGTTGCCTGGGAGCAGCTTGTGATGCAGGAATAGAAACGGGACATGATCATTGCATTAAAGAAGGTGTGTGCGGCTTCTTGTGTGAGTGACTTCCTGATGGATTTAAATGTTTTGATATTGTATTTCACTTTTTTCCCTCTAATTCAGTTCGTTTTAATTCGTTTTTAGAGCGACTCTGATAGTTTTAGTTTTAGTTTTTTCTAACTGCTCAATTTTACTTTTTATTAGTTTTAGTTTAGTTTTTTAGTTTTTAGTTTACTTTTTTATTAATTTTAGTATTAGTTTTAGTTTTTATTAGTTTTAGTTTGCGTGAAAAGTCCCTCAGTCGTCCAGGTAGAATCCATGATAAAAGGAGAAGTTCAATTTGTCAACTGGACAAAGTTTGTTTGGTTGAAAACATTTCGCCACTCATCCGAGAGGCTTCGTCAGCTCTGGTTCTTGTGCTGGTTAGACACTGCTTATATCTAGCTGCCAGGAGGCGCGTCCTACACTGAAAAGGCTCTGAAAACTAATCTGTCTCTTTGTTTTCCAAATTACTCTGGCGACTAGTTACGACCCCCTATTCAACGTCTAACGACCCTCTCCACCCCTCTGCCCTGGATCGTCTGCCCTAATGTTTGTCTGTTGTGACGTGGTTTAAGAATGGAATTATAGATGGGAGACAAGTTATGTCTAACTCCCCCATTTCTGTTTAATGACGGATTCTCTTTTTTGACAAAAATAGCCTCTTTAACTCCCCTCTCAAACCAGTTCTTTTCCCTGGCTAAGATCTGAACCTCACTGTCCTCAAAAGAATGGCCCGTGGCTTCTAGGTGAAGATGTACGGCAGATGACGGTCCACTCTGGCCCGCCCGCCTGTGTTGGTACATCCTCTTGTGAAGTGGCTGTTTGGTTTCCCCAATATAGCGTTCACTGCAGTCTTCACTACACTGAATGGAGTAGACCACATTGCTTTGTTTGTGGCTCGGTGTTTTGTCCTTTGGGTGGACGAGTTTTTGTCTTAAAGTGTTTGTGGGTTTGAAATAAACTGGAATTTCATATTGTCTGAAAATCCTCTGTAGTTTTTCCGACACGCCGGCCAGGTATGGAATCGTTACCCCTTTCCTCCTGGGTTCGGATTCTCTGTTGTCTTGTTTCTTGCCCTGACCAAATCTGCCAACTGCTGGAAATTTGTCTAAATACCACCTATTTCCAGTTCAGAGGGAACTTTTACAGGCAGATCCACGGCTGTGCGATGGGCTCACCGGTCTCCCCTATCATGGCTAATTTATACATGGAACAATTTGAACAGAGTGCCTTAGCTTCATATCCAGGCACTCCGCCCACACACTGGTTTCGTTATGTTGATGATAATTTTACAAAAATCAAATTTCAAGATTTGGAACCTTTCACTGCACATATCAATTCTGTAGATCCGAACATCAAATTCACCCGTGAAGATGCTAATGATAACACATTGGCATTCTTAGATTGTGCAGTAAAGATAGGAGGAGACCGGGGAATCCAAGTAGAAGTCTTCAGGAAGCCCACACACACAGACCAATACCTGCTTTTTGATTCACACCACCCACTGCAGCACAAACTGGGTGTTATTCGGACATTACAACACAGGGCCCAAGTGGTTCCCACAAGCACAGAGGGTAAGGAGAAAGAAGAGCAACATGTGCAGGAAGCCCTCTCTGTTTGTGGATATCCTAAATGGGCCAAAACTAAGAGAGACAAGGGCAAGAAACAAGATAATAGAGAATCCGAACCCAGGAGGAAAGGGGTAGCGATTCCGTACCTGGCCGGCGTTTCGGAAAAACTACATAGGATTTTCAGACAATATGAAATCCCAGTTTATTTCAAACCCACAAACACTTTAAGACAAAAACTCGTCCACCCAAAGGACAAAACACCAAGCCACAAACAAAGCAATGTGGTCTACTCCATTCAGTGTAGTGAAGACTGCAGTGAGCGCTACATTGGGGAAACCAAACAGCCACTTCACAAGAGGATGTACCAACACAGGCGGGCGGGCCAGAGTGGACCATCATCTGCCGTATATCTTCACCTAGAAGCCACGGGCCATTCGTTTGAGGACAGTGAGGTTCAGATCTTAGCCAGGGAAAAGAACTGGTTTGAGAGGGGGGTTAAAGAGGCTATTTTTGTCAAAAAAGAGAATCCGTCATTAAACAGAAATGGGGGAGTTAGACATAACTTGTCTCCCATCTATAATTCCATTCTTAAACCACGTCAAAACAGACAAACATTAGGGCAGACAAGCCAGGGCAGAGGGGTGGAGAGGGTCGTTAGACGTTGAATAGGGGGTCGTAACCAGTCGCCAGAGTAATTTGGAAAACAAAGAGACAGATTAGGGGGGTTCGTTCTCAGAGCCTTTTCAGTGTAGGACGCGCCTCCTGGCAGCTAGATATAAGCAGTGTCTAACCAGCACAAGAACCAGAGCTGACGAAGCCTCTCGGATGAGCGGCGAAACGTTTTCAACCAAACAAACTTTGTCCAGTTGACAAATTGAACTTCTCCTTTTATCATAGTTTTAGTTTACGTTTATATTAGTTTTAATTTTTATTAGTTTTAATTTTTATTAGTTTTAGTTTTTATTAGTTTTAGCTTAGTTTTTAGTTTAGTTTTTTATTAATTTTAGTTTTAGTTTTTATTAGTTTTAGTTTTTGGGTTGATAATTTGGGTTATTTGTCAAGTGCAGGATTCAAACTGAAAGTTTTGTGTTCTCAAACTTACAACAAACAAATACAATTTTCAAACATTTCTTCAGGTTTTACCCCCACAACAACCAAAGCGTCCACAAGCTGCAGCCTTAAGAGCAAAAACAAATAAAAATACACCAAAACTTCCACATTTACCAAATTACCAAGTCCAAAAAAGGACAAAACCAAGAGCGATTTATCCAGAATTTCAGTTAGTTTTAGTTTTGTAAACACAATACAGTTTGAGTTATAGTTTTTTTTCTTTTAATTGTCGTTTTTATTTATTTCAGTTGACATGAATATTTTTTCAGTTTTAGTTTTCGTTTTTTCGTTCGTTTTGGTGAACTATAATAACCTGGGCAGGGGGTCCGCTCTGTCTGTGTTAAAACGTGAGTAAGATGTTCAGACAGAGCAGTGCCTACAGTTAGCATAAGGGCATGTTTTGGTGTTTTGGTGTTTCAGGCGTCGCAGGTGCAGAACAGAGACCAGTTCGCCGTGGCTCAGGTGGTGTTTGATGTGATGAAGAAGAGCCGGAGTCCTCCTCGGTTTGAGAAGGAAAGGTTTGAAGGATTCATCTACAGCAACTCCGTCCCCGAGAGTCTGGTCCTGAGAGACCGGAGCACCAACCGGCCCTTCAGGGTCCGAGCCCGGGACGAGGACTTCGCCACGGTAACGGGGTAGACCCGGGTTAGACTGGGTTTAGACTGGGCTTAGACTGGGTTTAGACCGAGTTTAAACTGGGTTTAGACAGGGTTTAGACTGGGTTTACACTGGGTTTAGACCAAGTTTAAACCGGGTTTAGACTGGGTTTAGACCGAGTTTAGACGGGGTTTAGACTGGGCTTAGATTGGGTTTAGACCGAGTTTAAACTGGGTTTAGACGGGGTTTAGACTGGGCTTAGACTGGGTTTAGACCGAGTTTAAACTGGGTTTAGACGGGGTTTAGACTGGGCTTAGACTGGGTTTACACTGGGTTTAGACCAAGTTTAAACCGGGTTTAGACTGGGTTTAGACTGGGCTTAGACTGGGTTTAGACCAAGTTTAAACTGGGTTTAGACGGGGTTTAGACTGGGCTTAGACTGGGTTTAGACCGAGTTTAAACTGGGTTTAGACGGGGTTTAGACTGGGCTTAGACTGGGTTTACACTGGGTTTAGACCAAGTTTAAACCGGGTTTAGACTGGGTTTAGACTGGGTTTAGACCGAGTTTAGACCGAGTTTAGACCGAGTTTAGACCGAGTTTACACAGTGGTTTTATGCTGTTACTTTAGTCTCAGTTCAGTCCTAGTTTAGTCCTCCTTTATTCCTTTTTTTAGTCCTGGTTCAGTCCTGGTTCAGTTCTGGTTTAGTCCTGGTTTAGTCCTGGTTTAGTCCTGGTTTAGTCCTGGTTCAGTCCTGGTTCAGTCCTGGTTTAGTCCTGGTTTAGTCCTGGTTCAGTTCTGGTTTAATCCTGGTTCGGTCCTGGTTTAGTCCTGGTTCAGTCCTGGTTTAGTCCTGGTTCAGTCCTGGTTTAGTCCTGGTTTAGTCCTGGTTCAGTTCTGGTTTAATCCTGGTTCGGTCCTGGTTTAGTCCTGGTTCAGTCCTGGTTTAGTCCTGGTTCAGTCCTGGTTTAGTTCTGGTTCAGTTGTGGTTTAGTCCTGGTTCAGTCCTGGTTTAGTCCTGGTTCAGTCCTGGTTTAGTCCTGGTTTTGTCCTGGTTCAGTCCTGGTTTAGTCCTGGTTTAGTCCTGGTTCAGTCCTGGTTTAGTCCTGGTTCAGTCCTGGTTCAGTCCTGGTTCAGTCCTGGTTTTGTTCCTGTTCCAGGGCGTTAATCCTGACGTGAAGTACGAGGTGCAGTACAGCAGTTACGTGAACGTGACCACAGACGGGTTTGTGATTCTAAAGAGAGTCGTGAAAACCGAGTCCTTCGCTCTCCAGGTCTGGAACCAGTGAAGATCAACTTAAACACAAAAATAAATCCATATTTACGTTTATATTTCTTGTTTCTAGCTGAGGGCGGTGGACACGAGCACCGGGGAGTTTGGGACGGCCGCGCTCTCCGTTCAGGTCATCCCGGCGGTGGCGATTCCGTCTCCGGCCAGCGGGGGGTACCGTCCTGGAGACATGGCTCTTCTGGGGCTGGTGATGGCAGCTCTCCTCGTCCTGTGTCTCATCGTCATCGGGTTCCTCCTCTCCAGAGTTCTGAAGGGAGACGGCAAGATCTGCCAGGTCTGGACCCTGGACCAGGACTAGACCGGGTTTGGACCGGGCTTGGACCAAGGATGGATCATGTTAAGACCGAGTTTAGACCAGGTTTAGACCAGGTTTAGGCTGGAGTTAGACTAGGGTTACACAGGATTTAGATTGGGTTTAGATCAGGTTTAGACCAGGTTTAGACTGAATTTAGACCGGCTTTAGACTAGGGCTAGATCAGATTTAGACCAGGTTTAGGCCAGGTTTAGACTGAATTTAGACCGGCTTTAGACTAGGGATAGACCAGATTTAGGCCAAGTTTAGGCCAGGTTTAGACCAGGTTTATACCAGGTTTATACCAGGTTTAGACTGAATTTAGACCAGTTTTAGACTAGGGCTAGACCAGATTTAGACTAGATTTAGACCAGGTTTAGGCCAGGTTTAGGCCAGGTTTAGGCCAGGTTTAGACCAGGTTTAGACCAGGTTTAGACCAGATTTAGGCCAGGTTTAGGCCAGGTGTAGACCAGATTTAGACCAGGTTTAGACTGAATTTAGACCGGCTTTAGACTAGGGCTAGACCAGATTTAAACTAGATTTAGACCAGGTTTAGACCAGGTTTAGGCCAGGTTTAGACCAGGTTTAGACCAGGTTTAGGCCAGGTTTAGGCCAGCTTTAGACCAGATTTAGACCAGGTTTAGACCAGATTTAGAGCAGCTTTAGGCCAGGTTTAGACCAGGTTTAGACCAGGTTTAGACCAGGTTTAGACTGAATTTAGACCAGCTTTAGACCAGGGCTAGATCAGATTTAGACCAGGTTTAGGCCAGATTTAGACTGAATTTAGACCGGCTTTAGACTAGGGATAGACCAGATTTAGGCCAAGTTTAGGCCAGGTTTAGACCAGGTTTATACCAGGTTTAGACTGAATTTAGACCAGTTTTAGACTAGGGCTAGACAAGATTTAGACTAGATTTAGACCAGGTTTAGGCCAGGTTTAGACCGGGTTTAGGCCAGGTGTAGACCAGATTTAGACCAGGTTTAGACCAGGTTTAGACCAGGTTTAGGCCAGGTTTAGGCCAGGTTTAGGCCAGGTTTAGGCCAGGTTTAGGCCAGGTTTAGGCCAGGTGTAGACCAGATTTAGACCAGGTTTAGGCCAGGTTTAGGCCAGGTTTAGGCCAGGTTTAGGCCAGGTTTAGGCCAGGTTTAGACCAGGTTTAGGCCAGGTTTAGGCCAGGTTTAGGCCAGGTTTAGGCCAGGTTTAGGCCAGGTATAGACCAGATTTAGACCAGGTTTAGGCCAGGTTTAGGCCAGGTTTAGGCCAGGTTTAGGCCAGGTTTAGGCCAGGTTTAGACCAGGTTTACCCTGGATTTAGACCTGATTTAGACCTTGTTCAGGCTCCATTCTGACTGCTGTATCCTCTGTGTGTCGTGTCCCTGTGCAGTGCTTGGGCCCCTGCTTCTCCGGCCCTCGGTCTCACTCTCACCGAGACTCTCTCCAGTTCACAAACGACGGGTACCAGACGGAGGCGGACTCCAGGGGGCGCTGGGGAGGCATGTTCCCCAGAGGCAGAGTGCTTCCTCTGGGCAAACGCAGCCCCAAAGCGTGCTCCTCCTGTGGAACCTTCTCCAACCACATCCACCGCACCAGTCCCATGAGCCGCCGCAGCCCCGAGCTCAGGTCACGACCCGGAAACACGACCCGTAAACCAGGACTAAACCAGGACTGAAACCTACTTTTTACACAAAAATCACAAATATAATCATTGTAATCAATATTTGTTGTCGTTGTTTTTAGGAACGGCTCTGAGTCCGTCCTGACTCGTCCGAAGAGGAAGGAGGGACAGAAGTCCGTTTGGTTCAAAGAGAGCGAGAACTCCTCTGAGATCGAAGTGGAGATCATCCCCGACACCGCCATCCTGGACGACGGCGAGGAGACGCAGGAAGAGGAGGAGCCAAAACAGGAAGAGGAGGCGGTACGGGACCCCAAAGCCCCGAGGAAAGACGAGGAAACAGAGATGAACCCCGAGAACACAGAGAAGAAGACGGACGAGTAGTTACCAAAGAGACTTCACAGATAACCTTAAAGCTAAATTCACTTTTTACACATTCCCGGTATCCAAAGTGCTCCTCCAGGTTTTTAAAGTGCCTACAACAGACTGGTTACTTCACTGACCAGGCCCAATCTTAAAGAGGGGGTATTATGCAAAAACCGGAGCTTTCCATGTTCCCTCATCAAAAACCTGCCTGAAGAAGTTTTAGAATCATCCGTGCATGTCTGAGTAATCTAGCGCTCTCTCTGTACAAGGCTCCGCCCACAAGCCTGCGTCATGTCACCCACGCTCCCACGCAACAATTTTCAATAAATACACAAAAACACGACTCAAAACTGAACACAGCAGCTTGAATTTAAACCGGCTTTAGACTAGGGCTTGACCAGGTTTAGACGAGGTTTAGACGAGGTTTAGACCAGGTTTAGACGAGGTTTAGACCAGTTTAGACTGAATTTAGACCATCGTTAGACTAGGGCTAGACCAGATTTAGACCAGGTTTATACTGAGTCTAATCTAGCAAATCTAGTGCTCTCTGTACAAGGCTCCGCCCACAAGCCTGCGTCATGTCACCCACGCTCCCACGCAACAATTTTCAATAAATACACAAAAGATTCAAAACTGAACACAGCAGCTGGACAAACCTGACGTGATGTCATGTCGTGTTGCGATGGCGCTCCGAAGAGGGAGTGACTTAGCACGGAGAGCAAAGGGAGACTCGGAGCGTGTTAATACGTTGTTTTCGGTAAAGATGGCATTTTCAGAACAATAACAAGGTGATGGAATTATGTTTTAGCAGTTAAAACCCCGTCGAAGTGTAATACCTCCTCTTTAATGTTTTCACCTGAAGCGTTTGAGATCATGTGACCACTGCGAACATCTCGACGTTTGACTTTTAAAGGATGAAGAATGTTGAACAGTTTTACGCTTTTATTACATGTCCCTCTGCGGCAGCTCTTCCATCGCTTCATCGCCACTGCGCTGCTAGTCCTCAAGACCCCGCCCCTTTAGTCCTCCAGACCCCGCCCCTTTAGTCCTCCAGGCCCCGCCCCTCCTCTTCCTCGACAGATTTCAGCATCGTTCAGATTTAACTCTTCACGAGCACGTTTATGGACTCTTAACCTCGGTGCCTTTAACATTTGCACTATAGTTATTTATTTTAAATGTCTCCTTTAATATCGATGCTCTGGATGTGGAAAATGAAATTCCTGGAGTCATTCTGCGCTCCTGTGTGTTTTTAAAGCGCATTCATCTCCACCAGACTCTTCTCATCACTAATCAACTTCAACTTTAGCAGCTACTTTAGCCCGATTTAAAGTGCCCCACTCCTCACTTCACCAGCAGCCTGAGTGTTAGCGCCCTCTGCTGGCATACACAAATATAAATCGGTCTGTGGAACTTTTCCGTGGAGGGTCAGCCATCTGCTCGTCTCGATAGAAAAGTCTTTGTTTTTGCCAGTTTTTTTTGGTCAGTATTTTTTTTTTTTTTTTTTGTCTGAAAGAAAACAAAAATCTAAATAAAAAATAAATAAAAGGAATGCGTGAAAAGACCCTCAGTCGTCCAGGTAGAATCCATGATAAAAGGAGAAATTCAATTTGTCAACTGGACAAAGTTTGTTTGGTTGAAAACGTTTCGCCGCTCATCCGAGAGGCTTCGTCAGTTCTGGTTCTGATGCTGGTTAGACCCTGTTTATATCTAGCTGCAAGGAGGAGCTCACTACACCGGAAAAGTTCTGAACCAATCCCAGCTAATCTGCTATCTTTTGTTTTCCTCTGGCGTCTCGTTTAGCATATCTATTCAGCCCTCAGATGAGCTCACTACCCTGGAATAGTTCTGTAAGGGGCCAAAGGCCCTAAAGTGAGGACACCTTGTTTTTTTTTTGTTTTCCCTCGGTCAAGAAAAACAACTTATGAATAATGTATGAAGTCAACATATACATGTATTTATTAACATGGAACACCCATCAAAAACAAAAATTTGGCAAATTATGGTCAAGATGATATGAACAAAAAACAATATCACCAATTCACTGAAAAAACAGTCTTTGCCGTGCCATCATATGGTGCAAAAAAGCAAAAAAACATGAAAAATTGCGCGCATCTGAGGAGCAAAAATCAGTCAATAGCCTGAGCGGAGCTTTTGAGTGACAGCAGCTTCCAGACAATCAGGGGCTGCAGGGGCTGTATCAGCATCACGAATGTTTCCATACGACACAACATCAGAGTAGCAAGTGTAAATAATGGGTGGGGTGTGCGCCGACGAGGGTCCGAAAGGAGGACAAAATGTAAAAAAGGAGGACACGTGACAGTCGGTCGGACAGACAGCTCTAAAACCGGACTGTCCAGACAAAATCCGGACGAATGGTCACCCTAGGCAGAGGGGTGGAGACGGTCGTCAGTTTGAATAGAGAGGCTAAACTATACGCCATTCAGAAAACAGAAGGAGCAATTAGTTGAGATAGTTACAGAACTATTCCAGGGTAGTGAGCTCATCTGAGTGCTGAATAGATATGCTAAACGAGACGCCAGAGAAAAACAAAAGATAGCAGATTAGCTGGGATTGGTTCAGAACTTTTCCGGTGTAGTGAGCTCCTCCTTGCAGCTAGATATAAACAGGGTCTAACCAGCATCAGAACCAGAACTGAAGAAGCCTCTCGGATGAGCGGCGAAACGTTTTCAACCAAACAAACTTTGTCCAGTTGACAAATTGAATTTCTCCTTTTATTAAATAAAAGGAATGTTCCACAGTTTGGCATTAAACTTACTTAGCTGGAGACAAGCAGGTGACGAGTTTTCCAAAGTTTTTATTTGATTCAGCTTAAAAAAAAAAAAAAAAAAAAACTATAACTGAATCTGTGCAGGTCAGATCTCTTTAATGCCACTGTGGAACATTACGGGCAGAGCAGTAACATCTCCATGGAGACGAGGACGTGTTTTTAGGTCGTTTTACGTTTTCAGCTTAATAAAGAACTCCGTGATGTTGTATTTATTTACATTTACAGGATTAATTTGGTGTTTTTGCCTCTAACAAACGTCGGCCTGAGCCTCTCCTGCAGACGCCACCTTCAGATTTCTGTATTTTTCTATTTTAAGTGTTTTTAAAAATGTTTATTTATTGAGAGATTTGATTTTGTTTGAAACAGACTAACGTGGACTCTTGGTTTGGTTTGAAAAGTGAACTTAATATTTGTATGTTTTGGAATGAATCAGGGAAAATAAAGATGAAACTCCTCGTGTTTGTCGATTCCCGTTTGATTTCAGCACAAAAAAAACTTGATAAAATAAATCTAAATAAAAAATAAATATTAAAAAAACTACACTCTTTAGAATATAGAATGTGATTTTCATCATTAAACGGTCAAACCTTTTCTATTCCCATGTGGTTTTAGATCTGTGTAATCCCCAGTGGTCCAGGACTAAAAACCAGGACTAAACCAGAACTAAACCAGGTCTAAACCAGGACTAAACCAAGTCTAAACCAGGTCTAAACCAGGTCTAAACCAGAACTAAACCGGGTCTAAATCAGGTCTAAACCAGGACTAAACCAGAACTAAACCGGGTCTAAATCAGGTCTAAACCAGGACTAAACCAGGTCTAAACCAGGTCTAAACCAGGTCTAAACCAGGTCTAAACCAGAACTAAACCAGGACTAAACCAGAACTAAACCAGAACTAAACCAGGTCTAAACCAGGTCTAAACCAGGTCTAAACCAGGTCTAAACCAGGTCTAAACCAAAAAAATACCCAGAAAAACAGACATTCTGACGTGAGCGGGGTCGCCTCTCCACAGATCTGACCTGTAACTTGGTCTGGTTTGGTCTCCATGGCGATAGAAAGGTTTAATGCCATACTGTGGAACATTCCAGACAAAGCAATAACATGAGCATTTGACGGACGCTCGACTAGAAAAGTTACGCGACGCACTTTTTAAAATCACTTACAGGATTTTTTACACTTTTAACTATTTAAAAGTCCACTGCATTTAGAAATCATTTAAATCCACAAAATTAAACCACAAAAGCAGAGAAATATTTTTAAAAAGAGTTTATTGAGGCTGATCACTTTAAAACCATCTGTAGTTACAGTAAGAAGACATTTCCTTCTACACAAACCACCACTGCACCGCAAAAAACCACGAAAACGAGTCCAAAACCACGATCCGCACACATGTTCATCCGAGTTTTGTACATTCTGTAGGAACTGTGCTTAAAACTGCAGACTGATCCGGTCTAGTTCTGGGTCTAGTCCCACCTGGGTCTGGTCTGATCTGGTCTAGTTCCCAGGTCTGGTCTGGTCTCCAGTCCAGTCTAGTCCCACCTGGGTCCAGTCCCTGGTCTAGTCCCTGGTCCAGTCCCTGGTCTAGTCCATAGTCCAGTCCCTGGTCCAGTCCAGTACCTGTTCTTGTCCCTAGTCCAGTACCTGTTCTTGTCCCTAGTCCAGTACCTGTTCTTGTCCCTAGTCCAGTACCTGTTCTTGTCCCTAGTCCAGTACCTGTTCTTGTCCCTAGTCCAGTACCCGGTCCAGTCCCTTGTTTGTTTATTTTGGTGTTAATAAGAGCAGATGTTGTAGGACCGTGTGTTAAAACGTTTGTCGTTTAATTCGTTTATTCCTCGGCAACAAACTGAAACGTCTCGTCCAAACCTCCAGGAAAACATCAAGCTACAACAATGTGTCATTTTTTTGTTCATCAAAACAAAACTTTAAAAACAAGAAAATGCAGTGATATTAGATCGTAATTTGAACTCGTGTCGTGTTTTTTTGCGGCGTTTTGTAGGAATACGAATCTCTGAAAACACGTCCCTGATTTACACGCACAAAGGCAGTACTCGCATCATCTCAAACTTTAAAACATTACGCCAAAATCTCACCCAAAAATTCACATCAAAATCTCCAACATTTCTACAATCGAACCTCTACAAATCAGAAAAATAAAACTACAAACTGTCAGGATTGTGGCGTCAGTGCAAAGCTTTTTACAGTGTCTGTTTTATTATGGAGCTAAATATTAAGAAATTACATAATAAACATTTTTAACGGAAGGTAAAAAGTGTGGAAAACTCAAAATTCTGGCTGCTTTTCGCTTTTTTTTTTTAATGAATTTGAATTACATACTCAAAATTTTCTAGTGTGATGTGAAAATCCAAGACAAAATGTTTAAACTGATCCAAAAGATGGCTGTTGTTTTTATTGAAATACTTGTACAGAAAATCTTGAGTATGGAAAAAGTCATTTGAAGTCATTTATTTTGTCCGATATTAAGATCATTGGCTGATCTTGGGGCCTGGACATGAAAGTAACGCCTGAAGCAAAACATTTTTGTTCTGATTTATTTACTGTGAAATTATCTGCTACATAAACATTTATGTGATCACTTTTTAATCCACTGGCTGCTTTGATTTTCATTTGGAATTAAGAAAACTGAAACCAGATAAAAACACAGAAAAAAGTCAAAAAGTCCCCCAGGTCTGGTCTAGTCTAGCCCCACCTGGGTCCGGATCCGTCTAGTCTTTGGTCCAGTCCATGGTCCAGTCCATGGTCCAGTCCCGGGTCCAGTCCCGGTCTAGTCCCCGGTCCAGTCCTGGTCTTGTCCCGGTCTTCTCCCTGTCTTGTCCCGGTCCAGTCCCCGGTCCAGTCCTGGTCTAGTCCCGGTCTAGTCCCCGGTCCAGTCCTGGTCTTGTACATCGTTGGTTTATTTTGCGGGGGCGAATCCGACCCGGTTGTCTTGGCGGTCGAACACAGTGTAGTACTGCCCGATGAAAACGTCCCCCAGGATCCACAGAGGCCCGGCCGGCGGCGGGATGTCCAGGGCCATGAACCCGCTCAGGCAGATGGTTTTCCCAGCCTGGGACTCCTGAAGAGACCAGAGGTGAGTCCAGAGGTGAGTCCAGAGGTCAGTCCAGAGGTCAGTCCAGAGGTCAGTCCAGAGGTCAGTCCAGAGGTCAGTCCAGAGGTCAGTCCAGAGGTCAGTCCAGCTCTGAGGGTTTGCATGTTCTCCCCGTTTTTTGGGGCTGCCATGTTGTTGTATTTTATTGACTTTTCAATCAATCAATCACATAACTTATTTTTTGTGTGTTTTAACTTTGTGAAAAGGGATATAAAAATACACTTCCTTGCTGTAACAAAAAGTAAAAATGCAGTTAAAAATACAAATAAACTGGAAAAAAATATCCAAAATCACTCAATTAAAAAGATTTAAATCAAGAACATTTCACTTTATTTGTGTAGATTCATATTTTAAAAGGTCCCATGGCATGACATTTTCACTTTCTGAGGTTTTTGAACGTTAATGTGAGCTCCCCTACCCTGTTTAGCCCCCCCCATGGTTAAAAGTTGCGAAATGTCTAAACTGAGCATTTGCGATCCTTTTCTGCGTTACAAAAAAATCGGAGCTCAAACGGGCGATTTTGAACAAGGCACCTTATTGACGTCAGATTGAAAAAAGAAATGCAAATGCAGTTCCACCCCCGTCTGTCTGTACTCAGCGTCTCTGTAAATCACGCCCAGAGAGTTTGGACTGCGAATGCGCTAGGCAATGCGAAATGCGTTTTTTTATTTGCCTGGAGGCACGTCCGAGTGTTTCTAGGCTCGGAAGTCCTTTATCTGAGCCTCTGGACCTTTGAACAGCAGTGGTTTAATTTTATTTTCTGTGGAAATGTGTTTATTTTTCAATGGAACGCTTCAAATCTCTCCCCCCGTGCAAAAACAAGGAAATGGATCAGCTGAGAACTCAGAGCCGAGAGCGGAGAGTTTGGCCACGCCCCCACTCTCTATTGGCCAGCTCTTTTCTCCTCATTTGCATTCCAGCAACAACGCCCATAATGGACTGTTCAGAGAGAGAAAAATTACTTTCTCATCTTATCTCTGTTTCTCATGCACTGAGTGTTGATTTTGAAGGATTCATTTACAGTATTAGGGAACCATTAAAGGGATATGCCACCCCCAGGGCAAATTTGGGCATCTCCCCACAGTCCAGAGACTAAAATAAGTGGTGGAAAGCGTTTTCCTGCTCACCCAGCCATTGTCCGAGTCTGTCGCCACTGACCGCCGCGGTATCTGCAGCTCCTCCGCCTTAGACTGGAGTCTAACGTCGCCAGAGAAAGATTTCGGCCAAAAGGAATTAATTTGCTCGATGCGTTTCCCAATTACTTTCTGTGTAGTGCGCATTCATATCGAGTGCAAATAAATGTGCAAATCAACACGGAGAGCTTGCCTTGGTCATTTTGGGTGGGAACTATTTTCCAGTGCGGAAGAATACCGTCGAATCACGCAGTACGCTGCCAGGGGAATCCCAGTTACGCACCGGGAAGGGAGTTCCCCTGTTGCACAACGTGGTGCGTGATTCGACTGTATTCTTCCGCACTGGAAAATAGTTCCCACCCAAAATGACCAAGGCAAGCTCTCCGTGTTGATTTGCACATTTATTTGCACTAGGGATGCAAATTATCGGTTAATTCATTAACTGATAGTTGATTGACCTTATCGGTCGATTAACGATTAACTGATAAGCGGCGTTTTTCACCTGAATTTTAGTGTTTCAATAGGGTCTTTAAGAATATAAGCTATAGTAACATAACACTGAGTCATAAATATATCATAGTATTATTATATTGTATATTCCTCAATTAATTATTCCTTAGTAAAAAGCAGACAAATGTATTGATGCTGAATAACAAAATACAGTAATCCCTCGCTCTATCCAATTTTTTTTTTTTATAGTGTAACATTTTTTTTTATAGAGTAACATTGTGTTCTGTCCTGATTGGCTAAGAGACTAGACCAGGACTGAACGTGGACTGGACCAGGTCTGAACCAGGTCTGGACCTGGACTGGACCAGGACTGGACCGGGTCTAGACCTGGACTAGACCAGGATTAAACCACCGTGTGCCGCTGCTGGTTTCGCCGCGCCCCGCGCTCCGAGCCGCAGGCCAGCCGCGCGGGGCTCGGGCTGCGGCGAAACCAGCAGAATTCCGGGTTAGATCTCGCCTCGCGGTACACCCAGGGCTGCTGAGCAGTGCCGTTGGCGCCTGCGGTCGGCTGTGAGTCGATCTTAGCGCAGCGCGGTTGCCTTGTTTCATGACCATGCGGGTGCGCATGTCCGCGTGTCCGCGGTTAGCGGTTAATTACAATTAATGCATTTTGATCGACCAACGTCTTAATCGACAATTAACCGTTAATCGATTAATTGTTGACATCCCTAATTTGCACTCGATATGAATGCGCACTACACAGAAAGTAATTGGGAAACGCATCGAGCAAATTAATTCCTTTTGGCCGAAATCTTTCTCTGGCGACGTTAGACTCCAGTCTAACGCGGAGTAGCTGCAGATACCGCGGCGGTCAGTGCTGACAGACTCGGACAATGGCTGGGTGAGCAGGAAAACGCTTTCCACCACTTATTTTAGTCTCTGGACTGTGGGGAGATGCCCAAATTTGACCTGGGGGTGGCATATCCCTTTAAGGAGCCATATAAAAGCATCAAGAAGTACCATGTCATGGGACCTTTAAGAATAAAAAGTCTTGTTCCACTGGCAGACAATTTTACTCAAGTGAAATTTACTCCAATCAGGATAAAACTTTAATTCCCGTCATCTTAACTTGATGTTGTTTTTTGAAGTGTAGACTGAACATTACAAACAACATTTTCTAGTTTGGAGTGAAAATGTTTAAGATAATGGACAAAATGATGTTAAAACCAAAAGCTACCTGTCATTTTTATTGAAATTTATTAACTTTTTTTGTTTAAATGCAGATAGAGAAAATAAAGATATTTAGATATATTTAGGACAGTTTTCGAACAGTTTTCTGGTTCCTGGGACTTACCTTCAGGACGTACTGCTCCCCGGTCAGAGTGTAGGTCTGGCCCCCGATGTTAAAGGTGATGGGGGGAAGAGTGGGCACTTTATCACAGCTCACCATGTACTGAAACAAAAACACTAACTTTAAAACTACTACTATAAAACTGGTATATTCTAAATGACTAAATAAAATTGAAAATTCTAAAAAAAATACCAAATATCTTTATACATTTCAATTTGTAAATCTGTTTGATCTTCCTCAGCATCCGTCTCCTCCGTCCCATAAATTCCTCCATCCCTCCTTCCATCCTCCATCCCTCCTCCTCCATCCCTCCTTCATTCCTCCTCCTCCATCCCTCCTTCATTCCTCCTCCTCCGTCCCTCCTCCTCCTCCTGTCCCTCCTCCTCCATCCCTCCTTCATTCCTGTCCTTCCTCCTCCTGTCCCTCCTCTGTCCTTCCTCCTCTGTCCTTCCTCCTCCTCCGTCCCTCCTCCTCTCCCTCCTCCGTCCTTCCTCCTCCTCCGTCCCTCCTCCTCCTCTGTCCTTCCTCCTCTCCCTCCTCTGTCCCTCCTCCTCCTCCGTCTCCTCCTCCTCCGTCCCTCCTCCCCTCCTCCTCCGTCCCTCCTCCTCCGTCCCTCCTCCTCCGTCCCTCCTCCTCCGTCCTCCTCCTCCTCCTCCGTCCCTCCTCCTCCGTCCCTCCTCCTCCGTCCTCCTCCTCCTCCTCCGTCCCCCCTTCTCCTCCTCCGTCCCTCCTCACCTCTCCCTGGATGAGGGGCAGGGCTCCTATGGCCTTGTGCAGAGCCTTCACTTCAGCGCTGGGTCCAGTGATCAGAGACGTCCCCGTGTCCACGATGGCCTCACAGCCGCCGTTACACAGACCCAGCTGAGCGCCCACCTTCATCCTGAAAAACACCACCGCCGGGTCAAAAATACCACCGCCGGGTCAAAACAAACACCACCTTCATCCTGAAAAACACCACCGCCGGGTCAAAAATACCACCGCCGGGTCAAAACAAACACCACCTTCATCCTGAAAAACACCACCGCCGGGTCAAAAATACCACCGCCGGGTCAAAACAAACACCACCTTCATCCTGAAAAACACCACCGCCGGGTCAAAAACACCACCGCCGGGTCAAAAACACCACCGCCGGGTCAAAACAAACACCACCTTCATCCTGAAAAACACCACCTTCATCCTGAAAAACACCACCGCCGGGTCAAAAACACCACCGCCGGGTCAAAACAAACACCACCTTCATCCTGAAAAACACCACTGCCGGGTCAAAAATACCACCACCGGGTCAAAACAAACACCACCTTCATCCTGAAAAACACCACCGCTGGGTCAAAAATACCACCACCGGGTCAAAACAAACACCACCTTCATCCTGAAAAACACCACCGCCGGGACAAAAATACCACCGCCGGGTCAAAACAAACACCACCTTCATCCTGAAAAACACCACCTTCATCCTGAAAAACACCACCGCCGGGTCAAAAATACCACCGCCGGGTCAAAACAAACACCACCTTCATCCTGAAAAACACCACCTTCATCCTGAAAAACACCACCTTCATCCTGAAAAACACCACCGCCGGGTCAAAAATACCACCGCCGGGTCAAAACAAACACCACCTTCATCCTGAAAAACACCACCTTCATCCTGAAAAACACCACCTTCATCCTGAAAAACACCACCTTCATCCTGAAAAACACCACCGCCGGGTCAAAAACACCACCGCCGGGTCAAAACAAACACCACCTTCATCCTGAAAAACACCACCGTCGGGTCAAAACAAACACCACCTTCATCCTGAAAAACACCACTTCCGGGTCAAAAATACCACCGCCGGGTCAAAACAAACACTGGATCAAAACAAACACCACCGCCGGGTCAAAAACACCACCGGGTCAAAACGAACACCACCGCCGGGTCAAAAACACCCGGTACACGGCCGATACAAGGCCAATACCGAGCCAATACTGACGCCAACCTGTGTTTATAAGGAAGAGCATCTGCCAAAAGAATCTGATCTTTTACAGGTTTCACTTCATCTGAATTCAAATTCATTTCAAAATGAAGTGATTCACTCCAGACTCATCTGTGCCGAGAAGTTTACCAAAAAAGCCCAACAGACAATTTCAAAACGTTGGAAAAACTTTTTTTGAATAGAAATTTGTAAAAAATCCCAGTCCACAAGCGTCCTCATGTTCACTTCACGATTTATGATACATGTTCACATTACTGATTGACTGTATCTAAAAATATCAAAGATATTTTAAATTTAAATGAAGATATGAAATAAAACAATATAAAAACACAATGACTTAAATGATATTCTTGTATTTACGAGGTCGTCAGATCAGTGTCAGGCGAGTCTGAGCCTGGAGGATTTTAATGTCCAGCAGGTGGCAGTATTCAGCCACAAAGGATCAATACAGAAGCAACAGTTTGGCAAAGTGTGGAAACGCCTCATCTCCCCATCACTAACGCCCATGATGGAAAAAAACAAAACAGTGACCCCTCCTCTCGTTTCACCCGCCCCCCGTCTGCTCACCCGTCCACATGGACCTGCCAGTACACCCGTCTGCTTACCCGTCCCCACCCGCCTGCTCACCCGTCCCCACCCGCCTGCTCACCCGTCCATGTGGACCTGCCAGTACGCCCGTCTGCTCACCCGTCCATGTGGACCTGCCAGTACGCCCGCCTGCTCACCCGTCCATGTGGACCTGCCAGTACGCCCGTCTGCTCACCCGTCCATGTGGACCTGCCAGTACGCCTGTCTGGTGACGTTGACGTAGTGGAAGTCTCCGGTGTAATATTTGGGGTCCGTTCCTCCGAGCAGCAGCTCTCCTCCGGGCTGAGTGTCCGGGTTTCTGAGGGAAAACACAAAACTCAGAACAGGTTCATGTTGTAAAGTGTCAACAGAAGAAATCGCTACAGAACTGGAGGCACTGCTCTGTCTGAAGCTGCTCCTCGACTCTGAGCTTTATTTTATTTAGAGGAGAATTAACATTTTTTTTACAATCTGAGCCTTATTTCTGTAATAAAACAAGTTGTTTTACTCACCCATAGCACTTTGGTGTCATTTGGAGCATTTCCGGAGATGTTTTAATTTAGCGATACCCGTTAACGTGATCATAAAAGCTCAATGTCTTAGTCTACACTTTCGTATGAGTCAAAAGTGGCCTGTAATCTGAGATTTATCCATAGTTTCGAGTAGATGAGGAGGACAGTGCGCATGTGCTCAGTCACAGCTTATTTCGCTCTCAGCTCCCGGGACCCAAACATGAAACGCAAGGCTGTAAATTATGGATAAATCTCAGATTACAGGCCACTTTTGACTCAAACAAAAGTGTAGACTAAGACATTGAGCTTTTATGATTTGAAAAGTTTGTGTTATTTGGAGACCGCAAACATGTGCCCCGAGAACTCACGTTAACGGAGATCGCTAAACTAAAACATCTCCGGAAATGCTCCAAATGACACCAAAGTGCTATGGGTGAGTAAAACAACTTGTTTTATTACAGAAATAAGGCTCAGATTGTAAAAAACGTTAATTCTCCTTTAAAGAAGTGATTTATCTGAAACACGTCCCTCTCAAATAACGTCACAGTCACAGATCCTGAAAATGTGCTGCTTAGATCCATTTTCTGTTTTATCTGGAGCTTTCAGAAGATCTTAAAACTGTGCAAATGTGCGTTTTAAATCGCCATGGTAACCGCCATAGAGATACATGTAGAACTACCCAGACTGAAGTGTCTCTACTGCACTGAGGGAACGAGGCGTCGCCCGTAACGGGACAAATAAAAGGGATTCTGATCTTCGGGCTCGGACCTGTTGAGGTAGAAGGAGAAGATGTTCTTCTCCACTTTCTTCTGACTCATCATGTTGTCGAACACCGGAGTGACGCCGTCCACAGAAATCCGAGGATACGCCATCCCCAGGATCCCGTCAAACTTCGCCGCGATGAAGGCGATTCCTGGCTGCTTTATGGCCTCTCCGAAGAGCTGGTTCTCCACCGCCAGGCCGCCGATCTGCGGACGGAGAGACACAGGAAGTGACATCACAGAGAGACACGGGAAGTGACATCACAGAGAGACACGGGAAGTGACATCACAGAGAGACACGGGAAGTGACATCAGAGACACAGGAAGTGACATCACGGAGACACAGGCAGTGACATCACAGAGAGACACAGGCAGTGACATCACAGAGACACAGGCAGTGACATCAGAGACACAGGAAGTGACAACATGGAGACACAGGAAGTGACATCACACAGAGATGGGAAGTGACATCACAGAGACATGGGAAGTGACATCACAGAGACATGGGAAGTGACATCACAGAGACACGGGAAGTGACAACACGGAGAGACAGGAAGTGACATCACAACACGCCAAGATCGCTGTGGTTTAAAGTGATCTTTTTTTTTTTTCACAAAACACTCAGAAGACACATGGGGGGATGTGGGCACGGGAATAAACACCACTGGGCACAAGGGCTAAGAGAAACAGGGGGAGTGTAGAGGACCAAAGGGATTGTCCCAGGTAAAGAGAGTGAGTGAGTGAGTGAGTGAGTGAGTGAGTGAGTGAGTGAGTGAGTGAGTGAGTGAGTGAGTGAGTGAGTGAGTGAGTGAGTGAGTGAGTGTGTGTGTGTGTGTGTGTGTGTGTGTGTTGTGTGTTGTGTGTTGTGTGTTGTGTGTGTGTGTGTGTGTACTCACGGTGCACGTGTCTTGGCTCAGGTACCCGGACAGACTCCCGGAGCCGTACTGGATGGCGAAGGCGGTTCCGTTCTTCACGTAGGTGCTGGACTTGGCCCCGTTGTATTTGCGGTGAAGCACTGACCACAGGGACACAAAAGGAGCATCACCACAAGCTTTAAAGGTCCCATGGCATGAAATTTTCACTTTGAGGTTTTTGAACATTAATGTTAAAAGTTGCGAAATGTGTAAACTGAGCATTTGCGATCCTTTTCCACGTTTGAAAAAAAGACAGCCCAAACGGGCGATTCTGAACAAGGGAACTTTCTGACATCACACTCGGGGAAAGGTTTCCACCCCCCGTCTGAATCTCTACCCACCGTCTCTGGAAATCACTCCCAGAGAATTTGGACCGCAAATGAGCTACGAAATACGAGATGCGTTTTTTTATTTGCCTGGAGGCATGTGAGTGTGTTTCCAGGCTCGGATGTCCTTTATCCGAGCCTCCGAACCTCTGAAACAGCAGTGGTTTAATTTTATTTTCTGTGGAAATGTGTTGTTTTTTTTTTTTTATGGAAAGCATCTCATATCTTCCTCTGCGCTTAAACACAGAAGTAGGGCCAGCGCATAGCGCACCGCTGATCCAGGAAACAGTGGCGTATTTGGCCACACCCCCACCCACTGCACTGGCCTGTCTCTGTCCTCCTCATTTGCATTCAAGCAACAACGCCCAGAATAAAGCGTTTCAGAGACATATTTATGACTCAGTCTCATGAAGACAGTCATTCTCATGCACTGAGTCTTGATTTTGAAGAAGGATTCATTTACAGTATTAGGGAACCATTAAGGCGCCATAAAAAAGCATTAAGAAGTACCATGTCATGGGATCTTTAAGCAACACGTGACGCCAAAAAAAGTCCTTAATGGCCTTGTGGTTTCACAGTTCTAATCTGACGTCCCTCCGCTGTAATATCGATCAAAAACGACTTAAATATCCAACAGCAAAGACCAACTGAGGAACACATTATTGATCCTTCAGTGTGTCTGGGTCAAACCTGTCAGGAGCAGAGGATGGTCCCTCTGCTCCAGATCTTCAGCTGGTTTTGGGCTGAGAAAACCCACCCAGACACTAGAGCTGGCTGGCATTAAGAAGCTGCTGATATGATACAATACGTTTTTCCAGACAGCGCACTTTTGATCCAATACGATACAATACATTTCAAATTGATTCGATACATCCATCCATCCATTTTCTTCCTCTTATCCGGGGCCAGGTCGCGGGGGCAACAGTCTAATCAGGGACTCTCAGACTTCCTTCACCCCGGACACTTCCTCCAGCTCCTCCGGGGGGACCCCAAGGCATTCCCAGGCTAGCCGGGAAACATAGTCCTTCCAGCGTGTCCTGGGTCTTCCCTGGGGTCTCCTTCCGGTGGGACATGTCCGGAACACCTCCCGAGGGAGGCGTCCGGAACAGACGCCTGAGCCTCCTCAGCTGCTCCTCTCAACGTTGAGAAGCAGCAGCTCTACTCCGAGCTCCTCCCGTGTGACTGAGCTCCTCACCCTATCTCTAAGGGAGCGC
Organism: Paratrypauchen microcephalus; assembly: GCA_036785185.1. Lineage (NCBI taxonomy): Eukaryota > Metazoa > Chordata > Actinopteri > Gobiiformes > Gobiidae > Paratrypauchen > Paratrypauchen microcephalus. Next base: position 4,213,544 of record JAVJIX010000084.1, on the reverse strand, counting down.
CCAGCCACTCTACGGAGGAATCTCATTTCGGCCGCTTGTATCCGCGATCTCGTCCTTTCGGTTATTACCCAGAGCTCATGACCATAGGTGAGGGGAGGAACGTAGATTGACCGGTAAATCGAGAGCTTTGCCTTTCGGCTCAGCTCCCTCTTCACCACAACGGTCCAGAACAAGACCCCGAGATACTTGAACTCCTCCACCTGAGGGAGGGACTCCCCACCCACCCGGAGAGGGCAAGACACCTTTTACCAGTCGAGAACCATGACCTCGGATTTGGAGGAGCTGATCCTCATCCCAGCCGCTTCACACTCGGCTGCGAACCGCCCCAGTGCACATTGGAGGTCCCGGTTCGATGAAGCCATCAGGAAAACATCATCTGCAAACAGCAGAGATGAGATCCTGTGGTTCCCAAACCGGATCCCCTCCGGCCCCTGACTGCGCCTAGAAATTCTGTCCATAAATATAATGAACAGAACCGGTGACAAAGGGCAGCCCTGGAGTCCAACATGCACCAGAAACGGGTCCGACTTACTACCGGCAATGTGAACACAGCTCCTGCTCCGGTCATACAGGGACCGAACAGCCCTTATCAAAGGGCCCCGAACCCCGTACTCCCAGAGCACTCTCCACAGGGCCCCACGAGGGACACGGTCGAATGCCTTCTCCAGATCCACAAAGCACATGTGGACTGGTTGGGCAAACTCCCATGAACCCTCGAGCACCCGATGGAGAGTATAGAGCTGGTCCAGTGTTCCCCGGCCGGGACGAAAACCACACTGCTCCTCCTGAATCCGAGGTCGATTCGATACAGTTCAGTGAAAAACAAAGGCTAAACGATGGCTGTGATTCTTAAAGTCTCAAAGTCAATTATATCAGGTACAGGACAAGGAGTATTAAATATTAGTTGCATATCAATTAACAAAAACACAAACTTTATCGGCGCTGGAAACTGGATCATAAGAGGAACATTTTATACTTAAATATGAAAAACACCAATTTTACTCAAAACAGTGAAAATGTCAACACAACTGTAGCTTTTACATAAAATAATTTAGTAAAATATCCCTAAAAATATGATACAGCAGCTCACGATATCAATATTGTATCACCAAATTAAACTATACAATTTAACGATATTTCAATATATTTGCGCACGCCGACCAGACACAGGGAGAACATGTAAACTCCACAGAAACGCTCAAGAACCTGAAAACCTCCACATTTTGTTTTTTTTCCTGGACATTAGTTTGTATTCATCTAGAGTTGTTATTTGACGAAAAGAAGAACCGGTGCGACTCACAACAGGCAATGTCCAGTAGGGAGCAGTGTATTGAAGGCACCCATAGGTTTGAGGAGCCGGTGTCAAAGACCACGGTGAAGGGCTGAGGAGGGGTGCCCAGGCTGATCTCCCCGTAGTACTGAGCCTGGAACACAACACAAGATTATTATTTTTAAAATCTGCGCAGTAAGAAAATCCAAAAGTCTGCAGCTGTTGAGGTAAACATCTGACCCTCTCCCTGAGGTCTCGTAAACCGCCTGAGGCCTCGTAAACCGCCCGAGGCCCCTTAAACCGCCCGAGGCCCCTTAAACCGCCCGAGGCCCCTTAAACCGCCCGAGGCCCCTTAAACCGCCCGAGGCCCCTTAAACCGCCCGAGGCCCCTTAAACCGCCCGAGGCCCCTTAAACCGCCCGAGGTCCCTTAAACTGCCTGAGGTCCCTTAAACCGCCTGAGGTCTCCTAAGCCAGCTCGACCCATAAACTCCTAAATCCACAGAAACTAAACTCAGGCTCCAAACAGATTAAAGATCATCTCCAAATCAGGAGTTAAAAACAACAAAGTGTTTAGAGTTTCTGAAAGTCTGAAACGACGCCGCCAAACGGGACTTTTTTCCATTCAAATCCGTTTTGGGGCAGTAGAGAAGGAGTGAGGATCTCCGAGGCAGAAGGTGAAGATTAGAACCCACAACCTGAAGAACACGACGGCGGGCGTTTGGTTCTGGTTTCACTGAGCCGCTGGTTCATTCTTTTAAAGTTAGACGTCTCTGTTTAGTTTTTTTGGTTTTGATTCTCTCATTGTTCATGTAAAATATTTGTGTCATAATAAAAACAAAGAATTCTGAAGCTTTGGAAAAATCCCTCGAACTTTTCACCGGCACAATTCAAATCCAGCGGAAAAAGAAGGAAAAAAAACGAAATTATAAAAAGGCAGTGGTTCTGTTTGTATGTTTGTGCGTGTTTTTGTGTGTTTGTCTTTTTGTGTTTGTGTGCGTGTTTGATTGTGTGTTTGCTTGTGCGTTTGTGTGTTTGTGCGTTTGCTTGTGTTTTTGTGTGTTTGCTTGTGTGTTTGTGTCTTTTTGCGTTCGTTTGATTTTATTTGTGTTTGTTTTTGTGTGTTTTTGTTTGTTTTTCTGTGTTTGTGTGTATTTGCGTGTTTTTGTGTTTGTTTTTGTGTGTATTTGTGTGTATTTGTGTTAGGGGTGGGGAGTGTTGTCGTTTCATGTTTTTTGATTGTATTTTGTTCAAATGTTCTTTTGCCCTGGGACAGACTGACGACAGGAGCCAGTGTCCCACACCAAATTCAGACAAAATCGATCATTTCCTTCAGGATCAATAAAGTCTTTAGGTTTCCGTCAGTCCGTCCTCTTGCAGATGTTCAGTTCGGGGTTTGGGGTGAGTTTAAACTGAACACCTGCAGCTTCATGTGACTCGGTCATTTCTAAATCTGAGCCACTTCCTCTTTCCTCACTTCCTGTTTGAACAGAACCAAGGTCAAAACGCCGAGAGTCGGGAGGACGGACGCTGCGCCGTGATTGATCAGACGAAGTGATCAAGTTTAGGTTATTTTTTTTAAAGTTCGGAAACAGGTTATTCCGACAGCGAGTAGAGCAAAGAGCCAGTCAGGAGAAGACTGGTGAAGTAAAGATCTTAACGGTCTTCTGGTATTAGAGGAGCGAGCGCTTTATTAATGCTTTATTAATGTTTTATTAATGATTTATTAATGCGTCGGTTATTAAAGTTCATCTTGATTTGGGGTAAAATACTGAAATAAAAACCCCAGGATCACATTTAAAGTCCAAAATGACGAGAAGGGGTACATTTTTTATACAAAGTGAATTGGAGCCAGAGTGGATGGAGCCGGAAGTGCGCCCGTGCTCACTTCCTGTCTGGAACACGGCGTCCATGTCCATTTAAATATACACTCTAAAATGAGACTGATGATGAACGTCGTTTCCTCATCAAAAACAGACCTGGAGTTTGGAGTTCACATGTTTAACACACAAACCCTGCTTTTCTCTCAAACTGAAAACACTCTGTTCCACCTTTTGATGTCACGCAGTGACACAGGAAGTGCTCCACTGTATTTTTAAACTCCGCACACATTCACTTGGATCATTTCAGTCCTGGAGTCGCCGATCTCAACTGAACTAAAGGTAAAAGGAGCTGTAAAACTTGAAAACTACAGCTTCATGACATCACGAGGTGGAACACAGCGTTTGGAGCTTTGGAGATGTAAACAGACGAATAATAAAGAGTTCCTCAAACATGTGAATGAAACAAACAACTCCAGGTGTGTGTTTGAGGAGGAAACAGCGTTAGAACACGACTAAAACCTCTTCTCTTTAAAATGAGGGAAAAGTTCCGTAGGAAGTCGTTTTGGGGTCGTTAACATGTTTGCAGAAGTAAATTTAAAAACGAATTTGCCTTTTCGACTCACTGTAAAATAAAACTGTATAAAGCACATTTAGGCGTGTTCATAGCGAAAGAAGCTGACATGTTACCGTGGCAACCAGAGCTACACCATAACCAGTTTTAGCCACAAAACTTACCAACTCCAAAAAGGACTGGAAATAAACTGACGAAGATGAAAACGAAGACCGATTTATGTAGAATTTGTTAGTTTTAGTTTTGTAAACACAGAATACAGTTTCAGTTATTGTTTTTTTCTTTTAATTCTCCTAGTTTAGTTCAGTCCTGGTTTACTTCTGGTTTAGTTCTTGTTTAGTTTAGTCCTGGTCTAGTCCTGGTCTAGTCCTGGTCTAGTCCTGGTCTAGTCCTGGTCTAGTCCTGGTCTAGTCCTGGTCTAGTCCTGGTCTAGTTCTGGTCTAGTTCTGGTCTAGTTCTGGTCTAGTTCTGGTCTAGTTCTGGTCTGGTCCTGGTCTGGTCCTGGTCTAGTTCTGGTCTGGTCCTGGTCTGGTCCTGGTCTGGTCCTGGTCTGGTCCTGGTCTGGTCCTGGTCTGGTCCTGGTTTAGTTCATCTATAATTTCAGTTAGTTTCAGTTAGTTTTGTAAACAGCCACAAACCAGTGAAAATCCGTCCAGAACGGCACCCCCTGGTGTCTGAGCCGGCGCAGCTCTGATCTTTATCATCTTTACCATCGGTCTTAATCTGTGTAACGGGAAATCCAGTTACTTAAATCCAAACAGGTTTAAATCTGGATTATCCGAACGCTGATCTGTACTGGGGCTTTTACTGTGAAAGGGCTTTTATTCAGAACGAGGTCAAAACTGAACAACAAGAGCAAAAACAAAAGTGTGAGTGATACCGACAACTTTAATCCTAAAGAACTCGATCAATACTGACTGATCACACGAGGAGAATCAAAACTCTTATTCAGACAAACAGGCTCCGCTCAGAACAACGTTAGAAGAGGATTTTTCATTATAGTTTAGATTTAGTTCGTTTTTACTTTTTTCCTCCAATTCAGTTTGTTTTAGTTTTTAGAGCGGCTCTGATAGTTTTAGTTTTTTTCTACCTGCTCAGTTTTAGTTTAGTTTTTATTAGTTTTAGTTTTAGGGATATACTTTGGGTTATTTGTCAAGTGCAGGATTCAAAAAGAAAGTATTGTGTTCTCAAAGTTCCAACAAAGAAATACGATTTTAAAACATTTATTCAGGTTTACCCCCACAACAACCAAAGCCGTCCACAAGCTGCAGCTAGACCTGCGCGATTAATCGATTAAATCGACTAATTCGACTTTACAGTTCAGGATGATGCGTTTTTATGAAACGCACCATCATTTTATCGATTTTTAAATTATTTTTTACATGCAAGCAGAACTAATGCGCGGCCACATTTTACACGGGTAAGTTAGCGGGGCGTACCCAAACATTGTAGGGGCTAGCGCGGCTAGCGAGTGAGCTAAAGCGGGAGCTTGTACCAAACAAAGGTGTTTACATCTGTTATATGGAACTGGTTCAGTTTTGTTGTGTCGGACTTAGAACAAACGAGTGCTCGGTCTGTTCAAAAGCTGCAGCACGACAAATGTATCCTCACGCCTAAAGCAGAGGCAGCGGAATGGGACAAGTGCAGGTCCGAACGGAATGAAAATAACCACCGTCCAGTCCCTAAAACATTTTCCAACTGTTTGCAGTGTGATAAGCACGGCCCACGACGGAAGGCAATCACACACACTGTTGTATGTTTTACCAAAAACATGATGTACGTTGTAAAAGACATGGTGCTAATACAAGCTAACATACTGTACATGAACACAGACAGAAAAACTAAAACACAACACTCCCCACTCCAGTCCATCTTTCCCTCAATCAGGGAATAATTTAGCTTCATAAAATGCTTCTTTATAAAAGAAAGATATTTATATAACTGTTATTATTGTTATATATATTTTGTTGTAATATAATTTTAAGTTGATAAGGTGCAGATATAAGCTTATGCTTCTTTCTGTTCCCTTTTCATTCATATTTAAGTTATAATTGTATAGATGCAATTGTGTTGCATCTGTTATTTTTGTTTTGACGAATGAAATAAATAATTATTATATATATATATATATATATATATATATATATATATATAAACAACTTAATTGATGCAGGTGTAATGTATTTGTTTTATAAAAGAACACTGCATTGTTTTGAGCCATTTGTCGTTCATCTGTCATCATTTGTTTTTGAGTAGGGCAGAGAAAAATCGATTAAAATCGGAAATCGGATTTAAAAAAAAAAAATCGGAGATTTTATTTTTAGGCCATATCGCCCAGCTCAAGCTGCAGGCTTAAAGGAATTGTGTTTTTTTTTAAAATGTTAATCTGTATGGGTTTCCTTCTAAAAGTTTCGTGCGGTAACACCGGCTTACCTCTGACAGTTTGCGCTCAGCCCGGTTCTGCTCGCGTTCTGGAGCTCAGGTAATTAGGTCCAGTAAGTTCACAGGGACTCGTAATAAAGCTTGTTTATCTTCTCAAAACAAAACATTTGTCCGAAAGGTGATATATTTGCGTCCCAAACAGTTGTCCACGAAACATCCAGCAGCGTATTTTCACATTCGCATATCTCGTCTCGATTCGTATCACTGCGCTCCCGTTAGCTGCCTGTTGCCTGTTCACTCGTAAACTTCCCCTTACGGCGGATACGCATCCGTCGTTCACTTCCGCTAAAGGTTAACAGGCTAATAATAAGTAACGTGAGCGCAGTGATACGAATCAAGACGAGATATGTGAATGTGAAAATACGCTGCTGGATGTTTCATGGACAACTGTTTGTGACCCAAATATATCACCTTTCGGACAAATGTTTTGTTTTGAGAAGAAAAACAAGCTTTATTACGAGTTCCCGCGAACTCACCGGACCTAATTACCTGAGCTCCAGAACGCAAGCAGAACCGGGCTGAGCGCAAACTGTCAGAAGTAAACCAGTGTTACCACACAAAACTTTTAGAAGGAAACCCATACAGATTAACATAAAAAATTTTTTTTAAAACGCACTACGACTTGGTCATTTTGGGTGGGAACTATTTTCCAGTGCGGAAGAATACAGCCGAATCACGCACCACGTTGTGCAACAGGGGAACTCCCTTCCCGGTGCGTAACTGGGATTCCCCTGGCAGCGTGCTGCGTGATACGGCTGCATTCTTCCGCACTGGAAAATAGTTCCCACCCAAAATGACCAAGGCAAGCTCTCCGTGTTGATTTGCACATTTATTTGCACTCGATATGAATGCGCACTACACAGAAAGTAATTGGGGAAACGCATCGAGCAAATTAATTCCTTTTGGCCAAAATATTTCTCTGGTGACGTTAGACTCCAGTCTAAGGCGGAGGAGCTGCAGATACCGCGGCGGTCAGTGGCGACAGACTCGGACAATGGCTGGGTGAGCAGGAAAACGCTTTCCACCACTTATTTTAGTCTCTGGACTGTGGGGAGATGCCCAAATTTGACCTGGGGGTGGCATATCCCTTTAAGTAAACTTTCATAAAGAGTACAATTCAGGGCGATTTTCCAGTTGATTTCTGAAAACGATAAAACCGAGGATTCAGCAGCAGCGTCTTTACAACCTGCCAAAACTTCAGCGTCACCTACAGGCGGCTGGGTGGAACTGCGGATCTGACGAACTATGGCCGAACATAAGGCAACGAGCTCTGTTCACGCTTAGAGTCGGGAAGTACACCTGAAGTCGTCATTCCGCACATTTCCAAACGTTTTCCGGTCAGCGTGAAGCCACAGTTCTCGTCTCTGTGGTCTTGTACTTGTTCTGATGCAGCTGAAGATCGTTCTAAAGACGTTCAGGAAAGGTTTATTTTTGTCCTGTGAACTGAACTTTTTTGTTTTGAATCATGAAGTGAAATCAGCGTGATTCTGCAAAACTAAAATGCTGATTCAGGAAAATGCCCCTAAATTTGCAGAGTCACATTTTCGTAGCGTTTCTTTTGTTCCTTTTTTCCTGTTGTTTTGCTGTAGTCTGTCCTCAGATACTGTACATGTGAAAAGAACCCTGAGAGGACAGAGAGTGGACAGAGGACAGTGAGCGGACAGAGAGTGGACAATGAGTGGGCAGAGAGTGGACAAAGGACAGTGAGGACAGAGAGGACAGGGAGTGGACAGAGGACAGGGAGTGGACAGAGAGTGGAGAGAGGACAGTGAAAGGACAGAGTGGACAGAGAGTGGACAGAAAGTGGACAGAGTGCACAGTGGACAGGGATCACACGACTCCTCGTATCTGACCCCGTCTCATGGTTCTGTCAGAGGAACTGTCCATCTGTGACAAAAACTTAACTTTTAAATGATCATTAACCAACCAAGAGATTAGAGCGGAAAAAGTCACATCAGCGGAAAAAACGACAAACTCCTCAGACTCTACCCCACACGAAATAAAAATCCAGAACTCATGACTCAAACTCTTCACACAGATCAGGACAAACAAACGAAAGAAACAGAACAACAGGAGATGAGGTGTTTTCAGGGATTATGTCCAGAGAGCTGGAGGAGAAGTGGTGCCGTGTGGTGAGGGTCTGAGGACGTCGTCATGATCAGATTTACAAATATTAAACCAGGGTCAGTTTCTCTCCTGTAAGTGCTGGAACTGCAGGTAACTACGAGCTTCACCCGGCGCCTTTTCATGTCACTTGTAGTACTCACGTCCAGGTAGTTGGTGAGCGTCTCGGGCGTGGTGTAGTAGTAGCAGTAGCAGTAGCAGTAGCAGTAGCAGTAGTAGTAGCAGCAGTAGTAGTAGCAGTACTTGTAGTACTAGCAGTAGTACTTGTAGTACTCACGTCCAGGTAGTTGGTGAGCGTCTCGGGCGTCGGGGCGTTCGGGGGGAAGCCCTGGTTGTACTTGAGGCTGCGTCCGTCTCCCAGGATCTGCTCCACCTCTTTCCCAGAGTCTGAGATGGAACGCCGGATCGTACGGAACTTCTTCAGAGGAATCCTGCAGGAGAACGAGCATTAAAGACAATCTAAAAACAGAAAACACTCTGTTCCACATCGTGATGTCATCATGTGGTGATACAGAAGTGCTCCACTGTGGTTTTAAACTCCACTAGAATCATTTAGATCAAGGTAAAGGAGCTGTTCACTTGGAAAACTACCACTTCATGACATCACAAGGTGGAACAGAGCTTTTGGAGAAGGAGACAAACGAATAATAAAGAGTTCCTCAAACACAACTCCAGGCACTGCTGTGTCTGAACTCTTCGTTTGGTCTTGTTAAAGTCCATGTGGTTGTTTGTTTTTGAGTTGAAAGTGAAACCCTGATCAGATAAAGATCTGAGTCTAATGCCCTCAGGGAAATGTCGTCCAACCACCAGAGAAATGTCACACCTGAAGAACCCGGCCAGAACCCACTCAGGTCTGTCAAAAACACCAGGTCTACAGAAGGACTAAAACCAGGATTAAGACCAGGACTAAAACCAGGACTAAAACCAGAACCCACTCAGGTCTGTCAAAAACACCAGAACAGAAGGACTAAAACCAGAAGTAACGAGGGACTAAAACCAGGGACTAAAACCAGGGACTAAAACCAGGGACTAAAACCAAGGACTAAAACCAAGGACTAAAACCAAGGACTAAAACCAAGGACTAGGACCAAGGACTAGGACCAGGGACTAAAACCAGGGACGAAGACCAGGATTAAAACCAGGACCCACTCAGGTCTGTCAAAAACACCAGGTCTACAGAAGGACTAAAACCAGGATTAAGACCAGGACTAAAACCAGGACTAAAACCAGAACCCACTCAGGTCTGTCAAAAACACCAGGTGTACAGAAGGACTAAAACCAGGATTAAGACCAGGACTAAAACCAGAACTAAAACCAGAACCCACTCAGGTCTGTCAAAAACACCAGGTCTACAGAAGGACTAAAACCAGGATTAAGACCAGGACTAAAACCAGGAATAAATCTAGGACTAAACCCAGGGACTAAACCAGAACTAACCAAGAATTAAACCCGAGCTAAACCAGAGACTAAACCCAGAACTAACCAAGGACTAAACCAGGACTAAACCCAGAACTAAAACCAGGTCTTGAGTTGGCACAAGTAAAACTTCAGTTGGTAATATTATTATCATTATATTAATATAAAAAGGACATTAGGGCTGCACTATGGGAAAATACATCTAATTTTTGTGTTTTTTTTTTTTTTTTTGATACTGCGAATGGAACTAAACTTAGGATTTTTAATAAGATTCAGAGTTCACATTTCCAACACGTCCAGAAGAATCGACAGAAAGACTGAAACCTGAACTGACAAACGAGCAAAAGAATCACCAGTTTGTACAGATCTAAACTACAGGGAGAGTCGTTTTTAACAGAATAAAACCCCCATGGAGACACAGGGAGGGCATCTGGCACATACCGGCTCATTCTCTGGTATTTTTGTTTAAAGCTGCACTAACTTTTCCAATGTGTCTGTGACCTTCTCGTCTCCGTGGAGCTATTACAGCATTAAAGTTGTCTAAAGTACTTTTCATTGTGGGTATTTTTAATTTTTATTGCTCAAAAGCACCTTAAAAACATGGGTTCGCCTCTCCACAGATCTGACCTATAACGTGGCAGCTTCAGTTACTTGTGATTCGTCTGCGGGAGCCGGAATCGCAGGTCGGTGGAAATGATCCCTCAACCGACGATTCCTTATGTCCAGAGCGCGATTCAAACGGCCAAACGCTCCCATCAGGCAGACGCTATCAAGTGCATAACTTTAAGAGTAACAGATATGAACTCTCATTTGTGCCACTTCTGTTGCACTCTTGAACAAATTTGCACAAAATAGGCAGTAGTCACTTTATATTGAATGGTGCAATAACTATTGTGCAATAATTATTTGTGCAATAGAGCTGGTGCAATAAGTAGAACATTGTAAGGTTGTGGAGTGCAAAAATGGACAATGGGCGTCAACGATGGATAAATGTACCTGGCAATTAGGGGTGGGTATTGGCAAAGAAGTCACGATTCAATTCGAATCACGATTCATATGCCGCAATGCGATACCATCACGATGCATCACGATACTTGAATTATTGTGATGCATTGCAATATATTCGACATACTTCAGTGAAAATGTACCAAAAAAAGAGGATAACTTAAATATCAGTGGCTGTGTATCTGGGTCGTGTCTTCAATTGATACAGAACTCTGAGTAACTCAATTCAGAACTGAATTTATTGAATAACAAAAACAAATAAACCAAACCAATAACAAAAAAAGTGCATAGGATTTTTTCTAAAACAAAAATTTATGTTTAAACATTTGCCATTTTGGAGGTAGCTCCCATCATAACAAACAATACCCTTTCACAAAGAAAAAAGTGCAGAGGATTTATAAAAAAAAATAAAAATAATAATAATTAGTAAATTATTAATTAATAATACATTTTTGGCATCAACAATCGATGCAGTATATTGTGAAAGTTAGTATCACGATGCATTGTCATGATGATTATTTTGCACACCCCTAGTGGCAATGAGCTGTGACTGTTTTCTGTCTGTCTGTACTGTATGTGTGAGAGTAACTGTTTTTAAGCTGTGGGCAGTGAACCCAAGACAAATTTCCCCTTGGGGACAATAAAGTGTATTATTATTTTTATTTATTATGTATTTATTTATTTACTTATTTTTTATTATTGTATTTATTTACTATTATTGTTATTATATATTTTTAATCACAGACTCCAGTTTGTGGCTGCACTATCTCAAAACACTTAAAAGACAGATTGGTTAACTCAATGTGCACTATAAAGGACACAAATGAACGGGCCGGTCTCAGGAGGACATGAGTTTTGTTACAGATTCAGTTTTAATTGGTAATCAAAGTTGTGACCACTAGAGAGTTCCAAGCACTTTAACACTGGACTACCTCATGAAACTAAAGCCCTTTTGTATCAGATCTATGAAGTGAAAATCCTTGTAAAACTGTTGTCCTGCTTTGATTCTGTCATCATGTTTTCATTGTTGGTCTTTACATGTTTTGTACCTTGTGTTTTATCGACTTTCAGCCCTGTTCTGTGGGACGACAGATGGAAACTAAATCTGGTGTATTTACAGCACGAGCTCTTCATTAATACACGCTGTCCCATTTAAAAGGGACAGCGTGTAAGATTTTTACCCATTAATTACCGAAATTGAAGATACCCATTCAAAAATACAGTGTTTTCCAAGCCTTTTCACTTCCATCATGAAATCAAAGTATTCTTTTGGACTTAGATATAGTCACATAAAAGGGGGATCTTCCCCATGTGGAGGCAGCCATTTTGAATACGAGAGCCGCAGAAGGACTTTTGGGCTCCGCCTTCGCCTTCGGCAAGGCTCGTGGTTTTGGGTAAACAACACAAGCATGCTGCCGGATCAGACGTCGTAATGGATCTAACAGGTATTTTGGACTAAATTGTTTAACTGGATTTTATTCGCTGGATCCTTACGGACAGATTGAGAGCAAGTTTATGGTGAAATACAGAGTTTGACCTGTCCAGAGCCTTCAAAGGTAAGCTAAGTAACAAACCTTGTTTTGTGCTTTTCCGTATAAAAGCCCCATGTGCTCGGGGAGTGATTGTTGTGCCGGGAAATGAATTGCATAGTCAAAAAGAGGAGACTGTAAGGTTTCATTTGATATGTAGATTGTCATGGTACGCGATCGGGAATGTGTGTTTTCATGCGAAAAGAAAAAAAAAAAAACAGTGAACGGGACTGCGTTTTATTTATACAGTAGCTGCGCGCGGTTCGTGCGCGGGTACGCGAACTGTCCGCGTTACGGCGCGCCCGGGTGACCCTCGAGATCTGCCGTAGCTAAAACAGGAAGTGCAATAGCACCATCCACCTATGCCCCACGAATCCTACACACTGGACCTTTAACTCTTTCTCTACCAGCCTGTTTTCAAAATCCTAACCCCTTGTCTACCGGAGATTCAGAGCATTTTCACTGATTTTTCAAGACTCACAGAATACTGAGTTCTTTCACTATATAAACGTAGCACACATCAAAATAAAGTGTTGACTCTCATCTTTCACCTGGAAAAAAATTATGTTTCTAACCTTTTCGGTTCTCAAGTAATTGATAGTAGAACATAGCAAAGTTTCAGCAAAAACACTGTTTTTTGACAACAAATTTGAGAAAATGACCTTTTTGTGAAATACACCTTTTTGTGTATTACAAGCAGATAAGTGACTTTGACATCAATACTTATTGATTTAGTGACACCTCAAACATCTAAAATAACAGAGAAAGATTTTTGATTGCAAATTTTTTTTTTTAAATTTACAAATATAAGAAATAACTATATACAAATTGACAAAGAGAACAATCTTGAGAGAATAACAACAGTTACAATAACAACAGAACAATGTGTGCACGCGCGTGAACAATGTGTGCATGTGCGTGAACAATGTGTGCACGTGCGTGAACAATGTGTGCACGTGCATGTATGCGTGTGTGTGTGTGTGCGCGCGTGTGTGTGTGTTGTTGGCCTTCAGGGAGAGCGGCAAAGTACTGGCGAGCATAAAGGTTTGTCTGCTCAGTAATGTGTGCCAGCAGCTCATTCGTGATGAGGAGCTCAAAGAAGTCTGCTGGCACGTCAGACTTCAGCTCCGCTGCAGCGCTCCGGAGTCCAGGGGTGGCCGTGAAGGGAATCATGTTGGGTTCCCAACATTTTGTTGCCACTCCACACTTTGTGTGGCAGATGCACCACCTGTAAAATGACAGAAATGTACAACATTACCTAATGTAATTTTTTTGTATTGCTGCAATGTAATGGGGAGAATATATATATTTTTTTACCTTTCTTCTCCGCTTTGCGAGCAGAGGTCCCCACCCCTGCTCGCAAAGTAGGTCCTCTGCTGGATGAAGGCTCTGTAAATGGGAAATTCCTTCACATCAATAGTGGCATTTTACATATACAATTTTACATATACACACACACATACCCAAGCATAAACCTTTACATACACACACACACACACACACACACACGCATAAACCTTTATACACATAGCTACGCACGCGCACACACGCACGCGCACGCACGCACGCACAGACACGCACACACACACACGCACGCCTGCATTCATTCACACAGTAGCTCCCGGACATTTGGACAAGAGGGAAAAAGTGCATGCAGGCAGGGAGGAGATAAAGTAAGTTCATTCATTGATTCACCACACAGCACGTAAACTTAGTTCTTACCCATCTCTTCCTCTGGAGAGGGGGATCTGCTTCTCCCAGAGGATCCCGACGGCAGCCGCTCATCGGGCGGCTCGGGGTCTGGCTCGCTGGACTCAAATTCGCTGTCCTCCGGGTCTGAGACCCGAATAGACATGGCCCCTGCCTCGGACAGACGAGATCTCTTTCTTGCCGTCCTTGCCTGATCCGGCGTGTCTCCGCGGTCCTGTGGTCCGGGACCTTAGGTCCCAAGACCACTCCGACCGCTCGGATCACTCCGTAAAAACCGATCGATTGTTAGCTGCCGTTAGGGAGCTAACGCCATATTGCTCCACTACTCAGTACACACGGGTGAGCGCTTCTGGGCTCTCCGCCCCCGATCGCCAAACTAACACACACACGATCACCACCTAGGGGTTAGATGTGTGAATTACACCTTGAACTATGAATTACAAGTTGCTCCCGGACGTATCCTAGCAACCCCCGCTGAAAAACGGCTCTGACGTCAATCGACGTCTCGGTAGACTACGTCTGGAATCGCTCTGACGTCAAACGACGTCTCCAGTAGAGAAAGAGTTAAAGAAATAAACTTAAACTTAAATTTAGGCACCTTAACAATAGGCACCTCATGACGCACACTGATAAGCACCTTTTAATCCGCACTTTAGGCTAAACCCATCAACTGTATTTTTACTGTAATTTATTTAATTATATGCTACTATTGTATAGATACTAAATTGTTTTTATGTTTGTGACCATAACACATGCACTAAATTGTCTAATGTCTGCAACTGCAACATATTTTCTGTTGTATGTTCTATCTTTATGTGTGGGACTGTGGATGGAAATTAGCACTGTGCTAAATCCGGCATATTTACCTCGGTTTGTGTGATCTTATACAAATTGTGCGTTCATTAATATGCATTGTCCCTTCCAAATAAACGAATAAATAATAATAAAAATAATAATAATAATAATAAAAACTGTCGTAAATAACCGAACTCTCCCGCTCGAGTTTATTGATTAGATCTGAGTATTTGTGATATCGCTACGAGCTTCGTTTATTTCCGTAACCTGCGTGCGTAATTTGGCCAAACTGAAACTTTACGCACGGGGGTAATGTGTACGGTATGTCCTGCGTTAGTCCGATTTAAACTCCAAGTAAAACAATGACACACAAGAACCAGAACCATTTCAGAAGCACTTTAGAGCCACTTTAGAAGCACTTTAGAGCCACGGGGAGAGTTCTGAAGAGGTCACATGATTTGTGCGCGATAACAACAGCGAAACAACAAACCATCGATTACGCAGCAACTACAGCGGCATAGATTTTACTGAAAGATAATTCAATTTGCGCAATGAAGCCAAAATATCCTGGGAAAAATAAAAACATTAAAGTTGCATAAAGTAAACTATTTTAATTTTAAGTTTAACACTAAAATGCAATGCTACTAATGTAACGGACCAGGGACTAAACCGGGACTAAACCAGGACTAAACCAGGACTAAACCAGGACTAAACCAAAGGACTGAACCAGGACTAAACCAGGATTAAACCAGGATTAAAACGGGATTAAACCAGGACTAAACCCGGACTAAAACAGGACTGAACCAGGACTAAACCAGGACTAAACCAGGACTATACCAGGACTAAACCACAGAAAATATGAAAAAGTAAAATACAAATATAATAATAATAATACATATGAAAAATACCCGAATTGCTTTAAAAATGATCAGAATTGTCGTGTGCGGAGCGTGTGCTTGTCGGTTGAAGTTGTTCGTGTCGTGTTTCTTACCGAACCAGGGCGTCCGCGCACAGGACCAAAGCCGCCAAAGTGCACACAAATCCCGCAGAGAACCGCATGTTGCTCCGGTGAAGACTTCCGAGGAGCTCCGCAAGTGAACAGAACAAACTAAAGACCCGGAATGAAACTGAAGCTCCGGGATGAGGCAGCAGTTCAGAGTCTTTTCTAACGTCACCTGACCGCGGCTGTCACATGAGCCGCGCCACTTCCGGGAGCTGCGACGTCACTTCCTTTTTTAAAAGAACTCATAAAATGGCGGACAACCTTTTCTCTTAACGAGTACGAAAAAGCAAAAATACTGTTTAATAAATGAATAAATACATAAATAATGATAGAAATATGTAATTTAAACTAGAAAATATTAATAATAGCTTAGACAAAATTATAACAAAAACATAATGTGAATGTTTAATATTAATAAATAAATGAATATATCCTCTCGCTTTTAATTTATAATAAGACCATATTATTCAAATGTATTTCATGTAATTTAAAGGTGCAATGCGCAACTTTTCTGATGAGGAACTTGACACCTGTTTGTCTCCATTGAGATAATATTGCTTTGCCTGTAATGTTCCTCAGTATAGCATTATCCTCTGAGACCCAAGCATTCATTTCCTGAATTTATTTTTTATATATTTTTTAAACCTCTTTAACATGTGATCAAAGATCAATGTCAGCTTTATGGTCAATTCTGCCGTATGTGTTCAACAGTGAATCGAAATTTAGTTTCTCTCCGGCCAAAAGACAGTGTACAAAATATAAAGACGAAACAAAACAAAAACTATCTAAGACAAAAATCTAAAATCTAAAATCTGAAAGCGGTGCAACAGAATAAATAAATACCTATTTACAGACGTCCAAAAATGTGCAGTGGAAGATGCAGCAGTGAAATGATAATGTGCAATAGAATGTGCATTGAAAGTAAAGATGTGTAAAGAATCCCTCAGTCGTCCAGGTAGAATCCATGTCAAAGTGTTGTCCTTGGCATCTTCACGGGTGAATTTGATGTTTGGATCTACAGAATTTATATGTGCAGTAAAAGGACCTCAGTCTGCCGTACATCTCCACCTAAAAGGACCTCAGTCTGCCGTACATCTCCACCTAAAAGGACCTCAGTCTGCCGTACATCTCCACCTAAAAGGACCTCAGTCTGCCGTACATCTCCACCTAAAAGCCATGGGCCACTCCTTTGAGGACAGTGAGGTCCAGATCTTGGCCAGAGAAAAGAACTGGTTTGAGAGGAGGAGTTAAAGAGGCTATTTTTGTCAAAAAAGAGAATCCTTCTTTAAACAGGAATGGGGGAGTCAGACACTATTTGTCTCCCATATATAATTCCATTCTCAATCCTAAATCAAAACAAACAAAGGAAACAATAGGGCAGCAGGTCAGGTCCAGAGGTGTGAAAACAGCCATTAGGGTTTGAATGGGTATGCTAAACTAGACGCCAGAGAGAAACTGAAAATACAAAAGACAGAAACTCAAAACAAAGAGGTGGGATAGTTCCAGAATAATTTCAGTGTAGTTAGCTCAGGGGTGGGCAAACTTTTTGACTCGTGGGCCACAAAGGGTTCTAAAATTTGACAGATGGGCCGGACCAGGAGCAGCTGGATTTAGTGTTTTGGTAATCCACCTCAAAAGAGGAAAAAATAACATGGGATATGTAGAAAACTTGTGCTTTATTTCAATTAAAAAATAACAAAAGCATTACAACAAATATGCCAACACCTGGCATATCAGGCAAATACAGCAGTTGATAAGTATGTGGCGAAAAAATATTTACTTGTCCACTCTTTATTAAACACTCAACATTCTCTGTCCACTTTTCTTTTCTTAGCTCCGCGCATCTTTACAGGAGGGCTGAGGGGTGAAGCAATACGCCGCACCTCAACAAAGGTCAATGTATCTAGTGCGCCAGCTATTGGAAAACGCCAGAAGTGCAGGGAAATTAAAACAATAAAACTTTAAAACATTAACAAGGTTTATTAATATAATTTCTTTAAGTTCAGCGGGCCAGATTAAAAAGCTTAATGGGCCGCATATGGCCCCCGGGCCGTAGTTTCCCCATGCCTGAGTTAGCTCCTCCCTGCAGCTAGATATAAGCAGTGTCCATCAGCACTCTAACCAGAACTGATGAAGCCTCTCGGATGAGCTGAGAAACGTTTTCGACCAAATAAACTTTGTCCAGTCCAATTGACAAATTCAATTTCTCCTTTTACCATTGAAAAGATAAAAATAAATGTGCAGCAGTAGGGGATCTGCAGGGTGTTGCAGTCGCGCTTTTGTTGCAGCCAAGCATTTACCACGGCAATGATGATGGTGTGCCAAAACATGTACATGTACCACCGTTTGCACCTCATGTGCAACTTGTACTTGGCTGTGTCGATCCCACCCATGAATTTATTGTACATCTTCACCATTGATGGTCTTCTCACTTCAGTGAAGGACTTGGTGGATTTGTTTCTTTTCTCCATGGAGATGTTATCGCTTTGTCTGGAATGTTCCACAGTATGGCATTAAACCTTTCTATTTCCATGGAGACCAAACCAGACCAAATTACAGGTCAGATCTGTGGAGAGGCGACCCCGCTCACGTCAGAATGTTTGTTTGTTTTAGGTATTTTTTAGCTCTAAAATCACCTGTGACTGAATAAAT
Source organism: Paratrypauchen microcephalus (assembly GCA_036785185.1). Classification (NCBI taxonomy): domain Eukaryota; kingdom Metazoa; phylum Chordata; class Actinopteri; order Gobiiformes; family Gobiidae; genus Paratrypauchen; species Paratrypauchen microcephalus. The sequence goes on along the minus strand of JAVJIX010000084.1, from coordinate 4,195,206 downwards.
GTAAAGTAGAGCTGTTTAATGTCACACTGTGGAACATTCTAGGCAGCGGCGTATCCATAGAAACAAGCAGGTGACGGGTCCACAACTTAAAAAGTTCGTAAAAAACGGGCATTATTTATGTATTTACGTTTATCTGGGTTAATGGGATGAAGTAGATCAGAAAACAACATGTACTAAAGGTGCACTGTGTAACTTTCCAGGGTCCATCACCATGGCGATACTGTTGCCCTGTCTGGAATTTTTCACAGTATGATATTAAACTTACCTGTTTCCATGGAGACAAGCACCAAGCCATTTTACAGGTCAGATCTGTGGAGAGGTGAGTTCGCGTACGTTTATTGTTAAAAACAAACAAACAAACAAACAAACCATCTGTAATTAAATAATAAGCAAGTTTAATGCCGTACTGTGGTACATTCCAGGGAAAGCACTCTCCCAAATGCATCTCCATGGACGTGATTCAGATGAAAAGTGGAAGTCATGAGTCACATGAGCTGCAGAGTCACGAGAAAGATAAAAATAAAGTCTTTGGTCAGAGGTTCAGAGGGACAGAGGGACAGTGACTCAGCAGAGACTGGGACCGATGACTCATGTTTACTGTTAAATCTTTGGATCTAGACAAACATTATTGATTGATTGATTGATTGTGGAAAGGACTGAGGAACATGTCTGGATTTGGACAGAGTGGCAGAGGGACAGCTGATGGTGATCAGCGCTGGGCAGATGAATTAAACTGTTACTTCGCCCCCTCTGCCCCTTTGCCGACTCCTCCTCCCTCCTCCTCCTCCTCTTCACCCCCCTCCTTCACCTGGACCCAATCCAGCGCCAGCCCCCCTCCACCCCCCACCACCACCCCCTGCAGTCCACCCCAGTCCCCCCCTCACTCCCACCTCTCCATCACACCGGACGAGGTGAGGAGGGAGCTAAGGCGACTGAAGCAGAGGAAATCCTCAGGACCCGACAGTATCTGCCCCAGGCTGCTGAGAACCTGTGCAGACCAGCTCTGTGAGGTTCTCTGCTACATCTTTAACCTGAGCCTCAGCCTGGAGAAGGTCCCCGTCCTGTGGAAGACCTCCTGTGTGGTCCCCGTTCCCAAAACAACAAACGCCAGGGAACCGGCCCACTACAGACCAGTCGCCTTGACCTCCCACCTCATGAAGACCATGGAGAGGGTGATCCTCAGCCACCTCCGCTCTGTGGTGAGCCCCACCCTGGACCCGCTGCAGTTTGCCTACAAGCCAAACGTAGGAGTACAGGACGCCGTCATCTACTTTCTGCAGCGGGCGCTCACCCACCTAGAGACCGCCGGGAGTGCTGTGAGAGTCATGTTCTTTGACTTCTCCAGCGCCTTCAACACCAGGGCTCGCAAGTTTTGCGTGAGACTGCGTAATTTTCGAGGAGCGGGGGAAGGGGGGGGGGGGGGGGGTGCGAGTGAACAATTGCGAGTCGAATTGCGTGTGTCACACTCTCAAAGCGTGAGACTTGAGAGCCCTGTTCAACACTATCAGGGGGAAGCTGGAGGACGCGGGAGTAGATGGACATCTCGCTGCCTGGACCATCGACTAGACTGCTCAAGACTTTTTATGACTCTGTGGTGGCCTCTGCTCTCCTCTACGCTGTCGTCTGCTGGGCCCCGAGCAGCACAGAGCGGGACAGGAAGAGATTTAATAAGCTGGTGAGGAGGGCCAGCTCTGTCCTGGGCTGTCCTCTGGACTCTGTAGAGGAGGTGGCTGAGAGGAGGGTACTGGCCAAATTCACGTCCATCATGGACGACACCTCTCACCCTCTGCACCGGACTGTAGAGGAGCTGAGCAGCTCCTTCAGCAGCCGACTGAGGCACCCCCAGTGCAAGAAGGAGCGCTACCGCAGATCCTTCATCCTCACCGCCATCAGACTGTACAACTCCACTGTAGAGTCTAAACGTGCAATATTTTTTTTCCATACTCTCCTAGTTACTGTTTTAGTATTATTACTTTATTTTATGTTTTTGTCTGCTGCACTTTCTTGCTCAAACTTTATTTTGCACTAAACTGCCTGGAGCTAATGTGGCAAGTTAATTTGTCTTATCTTATCCAGAAGGAACATTATCTGGACAAAGCATCGTGCTCCTTTTCCCTTTAGTTTGGTAGATTGTTGATTCCAGGACTGAAATCATCCAAATGATTCTAGTGAAGATTTAAAAACACAGTGGAGCACTTCCTGCGTTACCACATGACATCACAAAGTGGAACAGAGTGTTTTCAGTCTGAGAGAAGAATTTGTGGTTAAACTGTAAATGAATCACACACTGAAGTCAAGTCCAGACGTCAAAAGAAATATTTATTGAAAATCCAAATGTACATCTTATGATACAGCCCCTTTAAAACCACATCAAATCCACCGCAGTCCGACAGAGTCCAGACCAAGTCCAACAGAGTCCAGACCAAGTCCGACAGAGTCCAGACCAAGTCCACCTCAAACCCACCACTACCCCTCGTAGACACTGTCTGGACCAGAGACTCTTCAACTTTAACACCCAGAACCACCAAAGTAAAGGCTTTATTATCCGAGTACCACCAGAACTAAACCAGGTCTATAGAAGGAAGGTCTAATCTAGGGCTAAACCAGGTCTAAAGCCGGTCTAAATCAGGACTAAACCAGGCCTAAACCAGATTGAAACCAGGTCTATAACAGGTCTAATCTAGGACTAAACCAGGTCTAAAAGTGGACTGCATTATTTCCAAATGATCCAAAGGAAGAAATAAAATAAACTCTGAATGACTCAAACCCACAAAGTGCTGCCCGAGGAGCTCGCGTACCACAGTTTGAGACACACTGGTGTATCATGTAATTAAAGCTGCACTATGTATCTTTTCGGTCGGGGGTCTGTCACCTGCTTGTTTCTATGGATACACCATTGCTCTGCCTGGAATGTCCCACAGTGTGACATTAAATAGCTCTATTTTACATTTATTCAATCACAGGTGGTTTTAGAGCTCAGAAATACCTAAAACAAACAGACATTGTGACTGTGAGCGGAGTCGCCTCTCCACAGATCTGACCTGTAACCTGGTCCGGTTTGGTCTCCATGAAAATAGAAAGATTAATGCCATACTGTGGAACATTCCAGCCAAGTCAGGTACAGCGCCTTTAAACTGGCCGTTCCGTTGGTGAGGACCTGATGAGGCCCTATTTAAGGTGGTACTGCAGTTATTTAAGGTGGTACTGCAGTTGTTTAAGGTGGTACTGCAGTTATTTAAGGTGGTACTGCAGTTATTTAAGGTGGTACTGCAGTTATTTAAGGTGGTACTGTAGTTATTTAAGGTGGTATTGCAGTTATTTAAGGTGGTACTGCAGTTATTTAAGGTGGTACTGCAGTTATTTAAGGTAGTATTGCAGTTATTTAAGGTGGTACTGCAGTTATTTAAGGTGGTACGCCTTTAAACTGGCCATTCCGCTGGTGAGGACCTGGTCTGGACTTTGGTAAAACGTTAAACACAAATGAGAACGTGAGTGTTCTATCAGACTCCAATAAATAAATAAAGTGCTCTACCCAAAACATCAACAAAACACGGAAATGTCTCTAAAACTACAACATAACTGCAAACGTCCTCTAGAGACTATGTACAGGAATGCACGGAGGGAGTGAAGGATCATGGGTAGTGTAGTTTCAGGGGCTGATGCTTTTCTGGGTCCATTTTACACTTCAAAACACAAAACCACCTCAAAAATTGGACCAGCCGGTTGAACTTTGTGCCAGTTTTTTTTGTTTCATGTGGATACTTTGCAGCTAGTGTCATCAACATTCTGTGTGGGGGTCTAACTAGAGGCACTGCACTGTCTGAAGCTCTGTTAGACTTTAATCTGAGCATTTTTTTTAACACAATCTGACCAGAAAGAGCTGATTTAGCGTTTAGTTTAAAATCAAACTCCTAAACAGGACCACGAACGCTCGGACTGACCACAGGAAGATGAAAATGTGCTCTTTAAATCCAAAATGTGCTCTTTTGGGGCATTGTATCACCAACTGCTGAACATTTTGGCATAGACACACATACAGAACCCCTCTCCCCAGCGTGATGTCACTGCAAGGTATCAATTATGCTGTTATTGATTTAGATTTTCAGATTGGAACAGTAGCAGTAGCTCGGTTGGTAGACAGAATCCCCCTTCATCCCCTGTAGGACCCTCGACAGGACCAGGGTGGACCCCTGACAGGTTCCTCCCCGTCCTTCGGGACCCTCGACAGGAGCAGGGCCCTGACAGGTGCCCCCTGCTCTTTAGGACCAGAGGCAGGAGCAGTCAGTGGGCTCCTGGATGTCGTAGTTGACCCAGGTGGAGTTGTTGCTGCAGTAGAGTTGGACTGTGCGTCTCTGGAGGCCTGTTTCTCGGCAGCATTTACAGAAGCGAGCGTACGTGTTTATGTTGTAGTTATAGATGCTGGCAGAGGGACACTTCCCGTCGCACGACACCACGTTCACCTGGAAACCCAGAGACAGACACGTCACCGCGGGGCATCGGATTTAAACAAACCTGAGATGTAATGGTTTGGTCTCCATAAAACTCTGTGGTTAAAGGTTAGAACACTCATGTCAATAAAACACAGATAACGTCATCAGATTTAAGGTTGTTTTCACACCAGGAAAGTCCGATAGTTCACTTGCTTTGGTCTGGACCAAATTTTTTATTTTTTAAAATTTTGGTGCGGTTCACTTTCACACTGCGTTTTTTCCCCAAGTGAACCAACATCTATAAACAAAAGCACGTGTGCTGAGGTCGCTCAGCCATTGGACAGAAATGAGCCGTGTCCAAACGCCGTGTCCAAACACAGAAGGAGGAAAATCATGGTGTTATGTGCTGTTTTCAGTGTCGTCATAGCGATATGGTTTGCTCAGTTTTTACAGTTCGCACAAATGTTTGAGAAGCATCGTGAGGTTTACACTATTTTACAATCAATTTACAAACGACGAAGACACAGAGAAAGACAGCTACGGAGGACAGAACTCATGTGAGCATCAAGTTCTGACTCTTGGTCTTCACGCAAAACGTAAATAAGCCTCGTAAGTTTCGTTTCGTTTCGTCAGCCTCGGTTTCCCATAATGCTCCACATACGACAGGAGCTCGTTAAGTACAAAAAGCCAACTTGTGTCGGATCGAGTCCGGTCTGCATTCTCACCTCAAACGAACCGCACCAGAGTTCGAAAGGAACCGTGCCGAGACCGAGATTTTTAGGTGGTCTCGGTTCACTTGTTTGCTCCGGATCGAGATTTTTGTTTTTTATTCACACCAGAACAAAAGGTCCGAATCAAAGGAGGAAACGAACTCTGGTTTGTTTTAAATGAACCGAACAAGGCAGGTGTGAAAACGACCTAAGATTTCATTAAATATGCTGACGAGTTTTTCTGGTTTTGATGCCACTAGGGTGTGCGTCATGAATAGCGTCCTTGTGTATTCCACAGACGGATCGGAGACGTGACAGAGTTGGTGTAAATGACACTGCGCCGGTCTGAGTTTGTACCATCCCTTTACAGCCACACAGAAGATAAACATGAGGAAACAACACTTTTCAATGGGACTTTACTGTATCAAGGCAGAACTTTTCATTCACTCGTTTCTGGTAGACCAAAAACGGTGAAGGACGTCAAGGCCATAAACTAAGGCTGCGTCCCATTCCTCTGTCTTACCCCTTCGTCTTACCCCTACCCCTTGGTTTTGCTCGTTCATGTGAGGCCAAGGGGTGTCCAGATTCTAATTTTGATCAAGGGCTCGGGTCACGACCGAGGGCTACATCCCCCTTGAAACGAAGTAAGCTCTCGACCAGACTTGGAACGAAGGAGTACCCCTACAAGCTCAGGCAGGTTTTGGGATCAGGACAACGAGGACTAAACCAGGATTAAACCAGGACTAAACCAGGACTAAACCAGGACTAAACCAGGACTAAATCAGGACTAAACCAGAACTAAACCAGGACTAAACCAGGACTTTTGGGATCAGGATGGCAGCGTCACATGGACCAGCCGAGGAGTCTCATAAATGTATTTTCAGCAGTTGGAATTATCGATTAACAGTTTAGCAGGTTTACAATTATGACGCTTATGTTCTACGGTACTTTTAGTGAACTGTTGTCGCGGCGTCTGTTTAGCCGACGTTATCGTTTTCATCGAACTTTCACGTATAAACGAGCTAGTTTTTTTGTCGAGCTGAGGTACCCGATAATCCTTGACATTTGTTTACGTTTGTTTGCGTCAGTCGTTGTCGCCTCTGTAGACGTAGCAGCTCAGGTAGAGGCGAGGGATGATGACGCAAACGGGAATCGAGCGGCGTCCCGTTTCTTAGGGGAACATTCGTACCCCGAGCCCTCTCAGCTCGGTATTGAGGGGTAAGACAAAGACGCAGCCTTAGATCGCCAAATCTTTGTAGGGGCATTTCAGTTTTGCTCGTGTCTTTCCTGGACAAATTCATATTTATCACGTAATTTAAAGCTGTGGGACATTTACAAAAGTCAGCACTGTACGAGTCTCCAGCACAAGTCGCCCACACCCACACGTTTTCCCACGGCGTTTTCTGTCTGACGTGTCGTTAAATGTGTTTTATAAAACTGCAATACTGAGTGCATTTTATAAAAAAATGTATAATAACCAGATGCACCTGTGACGCACATATTCCATGAAAACTGGGATGACTGAAACTCATGGATTTAAGGTGGTAATGCCGTTATTTAAGGTGGTATTAGTTATTTAAGGTGGTACTGCAGTTATTTAAGGTGGTACTGTAGTTATTTAAGGTGGTATTGCAGTTATTTAAGGTGATACTGCAGTTACACTCAACAAAAATATAAACGCAACACTTTTGTTTTTGCTCCCATTTTTCCTGAGATGGACCCAAAGATCCAAAATTCACTCCAGATACACAACACTACCATTTCTCTCAAACATTGTTCACAAATCTGTCACAAATTGCAGTTATTTAAGGTGGTACTGCAGTTATTTAAGGTGGTATTGCAGTTATTTAAGGTGGTACTGTAGTTATTTAAGGTGGTATTGCAGTTATTTAAGGTGGTACTGTAGTTAATTAAGGTGGTATTGCAGTTATTTCAAGTGGTACTGCAGTTATTTAAGGTGGTACTGCAGTTATTTAAGGTGGTACTGTAGTTATTTAAGGTGGTATTGCAGTTATTTTAGGTGGTACTGTAGTTATTTAAGGTGGTATTGCAGTTATTTAAGGTGGTACTGTAGTTATTTAAGGTGGTATTGCAGTTATTTAAGGTGGTATTGCAGTTATTTAAGGTGGTACTGTAGTTATTTAAGGTGGTATTGCAGTTATTTAAGGTGGTACTGTAGTTATTTAAGGTGATATTGCAGTTATTTAAGGTGGTATTGCAGTTATTTAAGGTGGTACTGTAGTTATTTAAGGTGGTATTGCAGTTATTTCAAGTGGTACTGCAGTTATTTAAGGTAATTTTGGTCCCACTCACCGGTCGGTTGCTGCGGCAGTTGTTTTTCCTGATGGTCATTCTCACGGTGACTTTTTGACACGACTTTCCGTCTTCTTTACCTGTTCACGACAAACCAAAACCATCAAACTCACTTCTGCTCTGGATCTGAAGCTCAGAGGAAAGTGTTTTTAAAGAGGGGAGTTTTGCTTTTCCAAGACTTTCTGACCCAAAGTGGTTCATCTCCAGGGTTATTATTATTTATAATCGTTTATAATAACTGATCTATGCTCTGTGTAACTTTTCTATATTACAAAATTGTTCCACAATATGGCATTACACTAGTCTATCGCCATGGTGACTAGAACATTTTACTGGTGGATCTGTGGAGAGGCGACTCCATTCACAGGAAGAATGCATGTTTTTTTTTGTTGGGTTTTTTGTAATAAAAACTCCTAAATGCAAGTTTGATAAGTTTAATGCCATACAGTGGAACATTCCAGCCAAAGTATCTCCATGGGAACAAGCAGACAGGAGACTTCCTACCAAAAAAATCACATCGAGCAACTTAAATGCTTGATGCAAAGTTACAATAATATAAATCATAAATAAATGCAGAATAAATGTAGCGAGCGATCTGATTGGTCACTTCTTCCTGGAGTGGGAGGGGACAGGAGCAGTGGGCGGAGATAAGAGCAACAAAGTGTTTTCAGCTCAGAAACAGAAACATGCAGAAAACACAAAAGTGTTTTTGATAAATAAACACCTTTATAAGATGAAAGTTGATTCTGCATAAATCCCCTCTTTAAAGTGAAACTCACAGCAGCAAAACAACGAAACAGCAAACAGCAGCATGCATTTAGATTCTCATATTTATATTCTTATATTTATATTCTTATATTTATATTCTCATATTTATATTCTCATATTTATATTTTCATCTTTATATTCTCATATTTATATTCTCATATTTATATTATATTTATATTTTTGTATTTATATTTTCATATTTATATTTTCATATTTATATTCTCATATTAATATTTTCATATATTTATTTTCTCATATTTACATATTTATATTTTCATATATTTATATTTTCATATTTATATTCTCATATTTATATTTTCATATTTATATTTTCATATTTATATTTTTGTATTTAGATTCTCATTTATTTATATTCTAATATTTATATTTTCATATTTATATTTTTGTATTTATATTCTCATTTATTTATATACTTATATTTATTTATATTTTCATATTTACCGTTACCAAAACTGTTAAATGGTCTTTTATATGGGCTTATGCACACAAGCACAAATATTAAAAAATCTAAATCTAAATAATATTTTAGATTTATAATTTTCGTGTTTCAGGATTTGGGCTGGTGGACAGAGGAAAAAATGTAAAAACAAAATTGTTCTGTAACTTTTCTGATGAAGGTCCGTCTCATGTAATTATTTTGTTCCTATTTTTATTCAAGTTAATGCCATAGTGTGGAAACTTCGAGGCAAAACAATAACATTAAAATGGGGAGAAGCAGGTGGCCAACCCTCCAGAAAAATGACACAATCCACCTCTAACTTAAATAAATAACAACCTGACCAAGTTTTATTCAAAAATAAATACGTTTCAAAGCCTGTTCAGAGCTGAAGCTTTAGAGCTAATGATGAGTGATATTCACTGATATCAATCAATATGGAAAAAATATTGATCATATTTTTTGCCATATCACCCAGACCATCTCCCCCTACAGGCGGAGCAGCAGAAGTGCACCACACCCACTAAACCAAACACATGCAGAGTCTAAAGTATAAACAGTACATTGTTGACGATCAACAATGCACCGCCCACAGTGCTACAGCCGCGTCACGTGACCAGGGGGCGGGGTTTGGACCGGGGGGCGGGGTTTAGAGGGACAGCGGCGGGGTTTAGAGGGACGAGGGCGTGGTTTAGAGGGACAGGGCAGGGTTTGGACCAGGGGCAGGGTTTAGAGGGACAGGGGCGGGGTTTAGAGGGACAGGGGCGGGGTTTACAGGGACAGGGGCAGGGTTTAGAGGGACAGGGGGGGGGTTTAGAGGGACAGGGGCGGGGTTTAGAGGGACAGGGGCGGGGTTTAGAGGGACAGGGACGGGGTTTAGAGGGACAGGGGCGGGGTTTAGAGGGACAGGGACAGGGTTTAGAGGGACAGGGGCGGGGTTTAGAGGGACAGGGTTTAGAGGGACAGGGGCGGGGTATAGAGGGACAGGGACGGGGTTTAGAGGGACAGGGACGGGGTTTAGAGGGACAGGGGTGGGGTTTGGACCAGGGGGCGGTGTTTAGAGGGACAGGGGCATAGAGGGACAGGGGTGGGGTTTAGAGGGACAGGGACGGGGTTTAGAGGGACAGGGGCAGGGTATAGAGGGACAGGGATGGGGTTTAGAGGGACAGGGGCGGGGTATAGAGGGACAGGGGCGGGGTTTAGAGGGACAGGGGTGGGGTTTGGACCAGGGGGCGGTGTTTAGAGGGACAGGGGCGGGATTTAGAGGGACAGGGGGCGGGGTTTAGGGGGACAGGGTGGGGTATAGAGGGACAGGGGGCGGGGTATAGAAGGACAGGAGGCAGGGTTTAGAGGGGCAGGGGCGGGGTTTAGAGGGACAAGGGCGGGGTATAGAGGGACAGGGGCGGGGTTTGGACCAGGGGGCGGGGTTTAGAGGGACAGGGGGCGGGGTTTAGAAGGACAGGAGGCGGGGTTTAGAGGGGCAGGGGCGGGGTTTAGAAGGACATGAGGCGGGGTTTAGAAGGACAGGGGCGGGGTTTAGAGGGACAGGGACGGGGTTTAGAGGGACAGGGGCGGGGTTTAGAGGGACAGGGACAGGGTTTAGAGGGACAGGGGCGGGGTTTAGAAGGACATGAGGCGGGGTTTAGAAGGACAGGGGCGGGGTTTAGAGGGACAGGGACGGGGTTTAGAGGGACAGGGACAGGGTTTAGAGGGACAGGGGCGGGGTTTAGAGGGACAGGGACGGGGTTTAGAGGGACAGGGGCGGGGTTTAGAGGGACAGGGACAGGGTTTAGAGGGACAGGGGCGGGGTTTAGAGGGACAGGGTTTAGAGGGACAGGGGCGGGGTTTAGAGGGACAGGGGCGGGGTATAGAGGGACAGGGACGGGGTTTAGAGGGACAGGGACGGGGTTTAGAGGGACAGGGGTGGGGTTTGGACCAGGGGGCGGTGTTTAGAGGGACAGGGGCATAGAGGGACAGGGGTGGGGTTTAGAGGGACAGGGACGGGGTTTAGAGGGACAGGGGCGGGGTTTAGAGGGACAGGGGCAGGGTATAGAGAGACAGGGATGGGGTTTAGAGGGACAGGGGCGGGGTATAGAGGGACAGGGGCGGGGTTTAGAGGGACAGGGGTGGGGTTTGGACCAGGGGGCGGTGTTTAGAGGGACAGGGGCATAGAGGGACAAGGGTGGGGTTTGGACCAGGGGGCGGTGTTTAGAGGGACAGGGGCGGGGTTTAGAGGGACAGGGGGCGTGGTTTAGGGGGACAGGGTGGGGTATAGAGGGACAGGGGGCGGGGTATAGAAGGACAGGAGGCAGGGTTTAGAGGGGCAGGGGCGGGGTTTGGACCAGGGGGCGGGGTTTAGAGGGACAGGGGGCGGGGTTTAGAAGGACAGGAGGCGGGGTTTAGAGGGACAGGGGCGGGGTTTAGAGGGACAAGGGCGGGGTTTACAGGGGCGGGGTTTAGAAGGACAGGAGGCGGGGTTTAGAAGGACAGGAGGCGGGGTTTAGAGGGACAGGGGCGGGGCTTAGAGGGAAGGGGGCGTGGCTACCGTCTAAATGAGCATTATAAATGAGCATTAAGGTCATTCTGGCTCAGTGTGGCCCAGTTTAAAGGCTCTTTAGGTTTCTACAGTGGAGGGAGCTGTTTTTAATTTAGACAGTTTTAAAGACTCTTTAAGTTGATTTAACTCATTTACCCCAATTTGGAAATCGTTAAGCGTTGCAGTTGGCCATGTTTCTAAAGTTTGTATTTTCACAATTTGACAACTTATGCTTTTGGGACAAGGACTGTGCTTTGGGCTGTATTCACACTTGCACATAGACCACATCAAAACTGGGACTAACTAAAGACTAACCTAGAACTAAACTAGGACTAGAAGAGGATCTAATCAAGCCTAGATCAGGAAGGGACTGGGTTTAGAACAGGACCACTCCATGGCAAGTGTGAACACCTTTATTCAGGGATATTTTAGTTTCCTTTTTCTGGTCTGAAATGTGAGCTTTGGGGAATACATTGTTTATATTTTAGACATAAAGGTCCCATATTACGCTAAACTGACTCTTGTGAGTTTAAAGTCATGTTATAATGTTGTTTCCTCCTCAAAAACAGACCTGGAGTTTTGTTTCATTCAAACATGTTTGAGTAACTCTTTATTATAAGTCTGTTTACAACTCCAAAGCTCAAAATGCTCTGTTCCACCTTGTGATGTCATGAAGTACTAGTTTTCCAGTTAACAGCTCCTTTTACCTTTAGTTCATTAGAGATTTGGAAATTCTCTCAAATTTAATCTTAAAATTTTAGGTACATACGAGGATCTCTGACTATCGAGGCATCGCACATGTATTTAAACTCCATGATTCTCTCTCGTTTTCTATACTGCGTGACAAGCTGGTCGCAGGCGCAAAACAGCCTTAAAGCCTCTCGAATCAATCTATAAAAACGCTCTAAAGATTCACGACAACAAATCCAGACAGTATCACCACTGTCGTATTCTTTCTAAATATGATTTTCTAAACTTCAATAATCAAATAATGTATGTGAACATCTGCCTAATTTATAAAATGACTCTGAGAAGGTTAGTCACACTGAGCTCTGAAAGAACGACTCGAGTCACCAGGGCGACCTCTAGAGGAGAGTGCAGCGCTCCAGAATGTCAGTAAAACTGCTTCTCTTTTATTGCCATGAGTCAGGGGAATAGTTTGCCAAATGAGATTATCACATGTACAAGTTTTCAAACGTTTGCACATCCAACAAAGAAATGACTAATATCAAAGCAAATCTGCACTCATTAGTGATGAATGTGTGAGTGAGGCTAGGACTGTTGAGTGTGTGTACTGCATGGAGGTATAAAGATGGATTTTTTGGAATGTTTTTTAGAAATGGCATAGTGACAGTCTTTATCTGATATGTATGCACATGTGATTCTTATGCACTGGTCTATTACCCATTTACAATCTCTGTTACATCAACCTGTCCCGGGACTACAGGTGGAAATGAGCATTTTTGCTATAACCTGGCACATGCATCTTTCTTTTGTTTATTTCAAAGGTCAGTGAAATGTTGTGCTTTGTCCTTGTGCAAGTAAACCATACCATACCATACATCACATCGCATGACATCACAAGGTGGAACAGAGTGTTTTCAGCCTAAATCTGCAGGGTTTGTGTGTTAAACATGTGACTGAAACAAAACACAACCCCAGGTGTTTGTGACGAGGAAACAACATTAGAACAGATCAGAAAATAGTGTAGGGCCCCTTAACCCAACAGTTAAATGTGTTGACTTATTAATAAGATAAAAGAACTTACTGCGTCTTATTCTGTTATTTTCCTTTTCTGGTCTGAAATGTGAGTTTTGGGGAGTACATTGTTTACATTGTACCAGTATATATATATATATATATATATATATATAAATGGTTTATCTTGAATCCTTAATCAGAGTTTTGGGGAGTACATTGTCGACGATCAACAATGGCCTGAGCCTTGTTGTACCTCGTTCACAGTTGGAGCTGACTGTGGGAGACACGGGGCTAACGGGGAAAGGCAACAGAGCCAAGAGGTTACCTGTGACACGGACAAACAGCAACACAACTCAGCAGCCAATAGGAGCACAGAGGGAGGGACACGCCCACGCACACGGACCAATCAGAGCCAGAGTAAGGAAGTTCGACTGAACAGGTGATCAAATGTGCACTTTGTTACATCTTCTTCAGAGTCTGTTTCTCAGTGACGTCCTGATCGGGGGGGTTGAGGTTTGTGACGGCCATACTGATTTGCAGGATCAGATATTGGCTTCCAGATATCAATTTGGACGATATCATTGTTGGACAGATAAAGTGATGTAATAAGACTATTTACCGATTGCAGTTGCCCCAGAAAGTTTCAAAATGTTTGAGACTTTCTTTTATTTAAACAAAGTTGTTCTGCAGTTACTTAAAGGGATATGCCACCCCCATGTCAAACTTGGGCATCTCCCCACAGTCCAGAGACTAAAATAAGTGGTGGAAAGCGTTTTTCTGGTGACCCAGCCATTGTCCGAGTCTGTCAGCACTGACCGCCGCGGTATCTGGTGCTCCTCCGCGTTAGACTGGAGTCTAACGTCGCCAGAGAAAGATTTCGGCCAGAAGGAATTAATTTGCTTGATGATTTTCCCAATTACTTTCTGTGTAGTGCGCATTCATATCGAGTGCAAATAAATGTGCAAATCAACACGGAGAGCTTGACCTGGTCATTTTGGGTAGGAACTATTTTTCAGTGCGGAAAAACACAGCCGAAGCACACACCACGCTGTGTAACAGGGGAACTGCCTTCCTGGTGCGTAACAGGGATATTTATTTTCACTCGATATGAATGCGCACTACACAGAAAGTAATTGGGAAACGCATCGAGCAAATTAATTCCTTTTGGCCTAAATCTTTCTCTGGCAACGTTAGACTCCAGTCTAACGCGGAGTAGCTGCAGATACCGCGGCGGTCAGTGCTGACAGACCTGGACAATGGCTGCGTCACCAGGAAAACGCTTTCCACCACTTATTTTAGTCTCTGGACTGTGGGGAGATGCCCAAGTTTGACCTGGGGGTGGCATATCCCTTTAAAGGGATAGTGCGTTTTTTTTTTAATGTGAATCTGTATGGGTTTGCTTCTAACAGGTTCATGCGGTAACACCGGCTTACCTCTGACAGTCTCGTCTGAGCCGGGTTCTGCTCGAGTTCTGGAGCTCACATAAGTAGGTCCGGTAAGTTCGCGGGGACAGTTAATAAAGCTTGTTTTTCTTCTCAAAACAACATTTGTCCAAAAAGTGATATATATATTTCCATCACAAACAGTTGTCCGAAAAAATCCAGTTCTTGAAAATGCACTAAAAACCTCTGGCACTCTGGGGGTTTGAATTCTGAAAACAGGCCAGCACTCAATGAGTTAATTAATCTAATTAATCACATTTTAAGAGTGAGAGAGGGAGAAATAGAGACGAACAAACCCACTTTGTGATTGAGTTTGTCACTTTTTCTGCGGTCGCTTTACTCCTTTGTTTCCCAAATTCTGCGAAGGTGGTTTGGTGGTTTGTTGGTTTGTTGAAGTGCGCTCACGCTCGCTCTATCACCGGTAACAATGGAACTTGTCCAGATGTGTTTATCGGTCAAATGATCCGTCAGACTGGAGCAGCTTCAATGATCGGAAAATTCTTATTGACAAAAGCTCCAAATCACGGTCTTCGTTGTTTTTATAAATAAACTTGCCGTTCAAAGGCTGTGGCAGCGATTTGCTCGCCTCACGCCAAATTTAAAATGCGCACATTGAATTGCCACTCATAATTAATTGCGTTAATTGCGTTAATTTGCAGTGTAATTAATTAATTTAATTAACGCGGCCCTAGTAATAATACTTTTCATTCATTCATTTTTATTTGTTTGAGCAAGGTACATTACAAACATAAGGATATGGACATGTGTTTGGGACCATTTCAAAAGCTCAAAAGGAGTAGGCTGAAGTTTAAAAAACATATTGTGTCCTACTCGAATAGTTTAACTTGAATGGACTCAGACTCCACTGCGTCGAGCGATTATGTCACTGGGTCCTTCACTGATGCTCAATAAACCTCTCCAGCACATCTCTCTACAGTTCGGGGTTGTGTGTAGAAGTTCTGGGGTTACTTGACTTATTTCCACAACATCTGCGTCCGACAAAATCAAATCTTAAACTGTATTTTAACCTTGTAACTTTTTTGGTGGAGGGTCTGTCAAACGCTTTTCTCCATGGAGAGGTTGTTGCTTTGTCCGGAATGTTCCACAGTGTGGCATTAAACCTTTCTATCTCCACGGAGACCAAACCGGACCAACTTCCAGGTCAGATCTGTGGAGGGGCGACCCCGCTCTCAGTCAGAATCCCTGTTTTTCTAGGCATTTTTTGAGCTCTAAAACCACCTGTGAATAAATAAACGAATAAACGCAAAGTAGAGCTCTTTAAAGTCACACTGTGGAACATTCCAGGCAAAGAAATCACATCTCCATAGAAAGAGGTGACAGACCCCCGACCAAAAGTTACACAGTGCTTTATTTTCGGAGAGTAAATAAATGTTAAAGAAATTTGTATAATAGTGTGTTTAATGAATTATCAAAGTGTTGTATTCTTCTTGTGTTGGTTCATCTCCTATTGTGAAACCATAGGAAAGGACAAAGGACAAAGTAAAGTTTTTTTTACAATCTGAGCCTTATTTCGGTAATAAAACAAGTTGTTTTACTCACCCATAGCACTTTGGTGTCATATGGAGCATTTCCGGAGATGTTTTAGATTAGCGTTAGGCTAACGCCGTTAGCCTAGCGCGACTTATAGCGGGCATTCCCCGAGCATGTAATATGCCCCGTGCGGGCTCCAAATAACACAAACTTTAGCACTTTTCAAATCATAGAAGCTCGATGTCTTTAGTCTACGATTTCGTGTGGTCAAAAGTGGCCTGTAATCCGAGATATAGCCATAGTTTCGAGTAGATGAGGACGCCAGTGCGCATATGCGGAGTGTGTTATCAGATCCCGGGACCCAAACATGGAACGCATAGCTGTAAACTATGGCTAAATCTCGGATTACAGGCCACTTTTGATTCAAACGAAATCGTAGACTTAAGACATCGAGCTTCTATGATTTGAAAAGTGCTAAAGTTTGTGTTATTTGGAGCCCGCACGGGGCATATTACATGCTCGGGGAATGATGGCTATAAGTCGCGCTAGGCTAACGGCGTTAGCCTAACGGCGTTAGCCTAACGCTAATCTAAAACATCTCCGGAAATGCTCCATATGACACCAAAGTGATATGGGTGAGTAAAACAACTTGTTTTATTACCGAAATAAGGCTCAAATTGTAAAAAACGTTACTTTTCCTTTAACTTAGCTTAGACAAACAATCAAAGCAACTGCTGAGTAGTGATGTATGTATGTATGTATGGTTAAAAAAAAAAAAAAAAAAAAAAAAGTCACGGAAGGACGGTTTGGGGAAAGGAAGGAAGGAGGGAAAGGAACAAAAATGTATGCCCTGTCTAGGCTACCCCACTATGGTGGGACACAGCCTTTGTATATAGATAGATAGATGTATGGTAAAGATTAACTTTGTTGAAACTGCTTTGAACTGGGAATTTTCCGCTCCTATGTGATTCTAAATAAAAGGGAAGACGAGGTGTTCTTTGAGATTTGAGAGTGGCCTAGGACGGAGGGAGAGGCAGCTCTGCTCAACACATGCTACACCTCATTCTCCCTCGTTAACGACTACAATACTTCTGTGTCTGTTTTCTCATTTGTTCCCTTTGTTGATTTTTATTAGGAAAAATCCCTGACAATAAACATAAATAAAATGTGTCTTAGATCACGGCTCTGATTGGTCCCCTGAAGTGGGCGTGTCCTCCTGGTATAAATGCTGTTTTTCTATTGGCTCTCTACATTCTGGAGTGAGAGAGGAGACATGTTAGCGAGACACATGTCGAGGCTACAGTGCTAATGCTAACAAAGCTAATGGCGCTAACAGTGCTAACAGCGCTAACAGAGATACTCACAGGTTTTGCAGCAGCCGTCCATGTAACTCACCACATGACCTCCGTTCTGAAACAACACACAAAATGTGACGATAAAATGTTAAAGAATTCAAACCCAAAGACAAAAGAAAAGAAGAACCACCCCCTCCACTGTCCTGACGCGAGTTTGACTAGTGGCCACTCCAGGTACTGCAGCTACGGCCCAGAAACACTCCACCTTAGAGCGCGATGTGTTTATGTGAAATCCAAAACCAGGGCCTGACCGTTATATCACCGACATATCTCAAAGTGCCCATATTAGCCGATAATATTGGCCAACAAAATACTATGCCACAAATTGCGCGGTGCTACGGCCCTCGTCTATGGAACAGCCGCAGAGAACGTTCATGTTTTTAAGAGTGGCTCAAGACTCACCTGTTTAGCTTGGCCTTTGATTGAATTTGTTTGTCTCTTTGTTTGTTCTTTTGTTTGTTTGTTGTTTATTTGTTTGTTTTTGTTTTGTTTTTATTATTATTGGCAGCAGGGTGGCTGAGTGGCTAGCACTCATGCTTCACAGCAAGAAGGCTCGGGTCGCCCGGGCCTTTCTGTGTGGAGTTTGCATGTTCTCTCCGTGTCTGGGTGGGTTTCCTCTGGGCACTCCGGTTTCCCCCACCAACCCAAAACATGCTCCAGGTAAAATCCTCCAGCTGAGGTCCTGACCAAGACTAAACAACAAAATCATGGGGATGGTCCCGGGTCAAATGCAGAAAACGATTTCTCCTGTGTGAGATTAATAAAAAGTCAATCTTCTAATCCTTAACCACTGTAAGGTGCTTTGTGTTAAATTTTTTTATATGAAAAGCGCTTTATAAATAATGTTTGATTGATTGAAATAGGGTTGTTCTGATACTGGTATCAGCAAAAGCTTTGATACCGCACATTTTTCAGGCATCGTATCAGCAAATATTCAGACCAAATCACCGTAATCCTAACCCTAACCCAAACCCAAATCTGTATTTTCCTGAATGAGGACCTGTAGATGCAGCCACTGTGGCTAATGTCAGTCTGCCCCAGGGCAGCTGTGGCTACAGAAAGTATCTTACCACCACCAAGTGTGGAGTGAATGAACAATGAACTGTAAAGCGCTTTGAGTGTCATGAAAGGCGCGGTATAAATGCTATGAATTATTATGTTATTATTATTATTAATGTGCCCGGTTAAAGACTGTGGAGGCTCTGTAAACACACTGATAACAGAAAAGACATTTGTGTTTCCTCTTTGATACTTTAATTTAGCCTTTGGTGTGGACGTTCAACTTAGCGAAATAATTGAAGTTACAGAGAACACAGCGTTAACTCGGACTGTTTATGTGCTCGTGGCCATACCTGCCTGTCAAAGCCTGATCCCGCCAGATCTCAGAAGCTCAGCAAGGCAGGGCCTGGTTAGTACTTGGATGGGAGACCGCTGGAAATTCCACATGCCACAGTGGGGCGCCAGTTGCAAAAAACTGTCGCTGTGTCCTTAGGCAAGACACTTTACCCACGTTTGCCTAGTATGAAAGTGGCGTGAGTGTTGGAGGTGGTCGGAGGGGCTGATGGCGCAGATTGGCAGCCTCTTTTACAAACCTCACTGTTTTATTTTATCCACTGTGCTAGAAAGTGCAGAGTGAGTTCAAATGAACAGTTTAAGGTCAGAACGATGAGACTTACAGTAGACGTTACAGAGGATCCAGAATTTTTCTATAGAGCTGAAGTGCGCCCATGCTCACTTTCTGTTTGGAACAAAGCGGCTGGCACTAAATCACTTTATTGATCCCGAAGGAAACACATTTCGGCAGCAACAACAATGAAACAAACATATGAACACAGCAGTCCGTCCTCAGCTATAGGGATGCATTATACAGATGGTTATATAAGAGAATGTACTATGATTTAATGTTGAAAATAGAAAGAGATTTTTTTTATCATCATTTTGGTATCAGAATCAGTTTGAGTAACAAGTTAATTCCTTGTATCCAAATTGAGTACAAGACAACAGAACTGAGTGCAAGTTTCTTTGCCAAACAGTAGGTGGCGCAGGACAAGTATTTAGAAAGAAATGCTGAGGAAAAACATTTTTGCCACATGCACCAGAAGAGGAAGTTGAATGTAGTTGAGATGAGATGTCTGAGGAGTATGTGTGGTGTGACGCGCATGGATCGTGTGAGAAATGAAGATATCCGAGAGAGAACTGGTGTGTTGCGAGAGTTGGCTGAGAGAGCAGAGCAAAAGGCATTGGGATGGTTTGGACATGTTGAGAGGATGGAAAGGGAGCGATTGGTGAAAAAGGTGTATGAATCTGATGTGAGTGGAGTGAGAATGAGAGGAAGACCGCGAATGGGATGGACAGAGGGTGTAAGAAGAGCGTTGAATGCAAGAGGGATGACTGTGGTGCAAGGGAGAGAGGCTGCTCAGGACAGGGATGAATGGAGAGAGTTTGTGTATGAATGAATGGATGGGTGTGGTAGAGGACGGGTCTTGATATGAAGCGGCAGGGGGAAACCAGCTTTGGCTGAGGCCCTGCTGTGGAAGTGCCCACACTGGGCTGTGCAGCTGACCCTGGTGCAGTGTGGTGTGGTTTAGATCGGTCCTTAGACCTTAAACCAAGGTGTCCTTTTCCCCAACATCATCATGCCTCTCCGGTGTCGTTTGGGTGGTGCTGGCGTCTGAGTGCTGGTTTGTTCTGAGTGCTGGGTTGTTTGGGGGGTTGCTGGCGGGCTTGGGTGGTATCACCAGGTCTGGTTTCGGGGTGCCGAGGGGGCGGCTGGCTGGTGCTTAGGGGTGTGGTCCGGATGGCCGCCTGGATCCGGGGTTCTTTGGGGTTTTGTATGGTGGACGGGGGCACCTGGAGGGGGGCGACGTTATCTAGGTGCACCTTTAGTTATTACTGTTACTGCTGTTGTAGTGGGATGATTGCGGATGGTCTGGACCTGGACCCTCTCCCAATGTTTTGGATTGTTTTTAATGCATCATTTCTTCGTCAGGGCAAGCTGAATACCTACACCTAGGCTGCAGGACAATGTCCTCCTTCTTTTAATGCATCATTTCTTAGTGAGGGCTGAACACCTACACTTAGGTTTGCAGGACAATGTCCTCCTTCTTTTAATGCATTTAGACACAATATAAATAGCATACACATTATACACAATATAGGGCAACATAGGATATGAAGAAATGTTCGGAGAGGGGGGAGAAGTGGATTTTAAAGTGGGGCGACAGCGGTGATGGTGATGGACGGAAGGTGTGCTTGGGTGCTCGTCCCTCTCTAGGTGCTGTCCCTGTGTGGACCCCTGGAGGATTCCTGGGTGCTGGCGGTGATCCGGTTTGCGCTCTGGGTCTGGCCGGTCATCCCTTTGTGCCGCCTGGGGCGGGTCCTGGGGGTTTTTCCGCTCGGGTTCGCTGGCTGCTTTCTCGGCTGTCCAGTGCATGGATGGGGGGTGGGTGGACGCCAGTGTGGGAAGAGAGTGGTGATGGTGATGAGGAAGGGACGCTGGTACAAACGAGGGGAAAAAAAAAAAAAAAAAAAAAAAAAAAATCACGGAAGGAGGGTTTGGGGAAAGGAAGGAAGGAGGGAAAGGAACAAAAATGTATGCCCTGTCTAGGCTACCCCACTATGGTGGGACACAGCCTTTGTATATAGATAGATAGACCAATGAACCCCGGCAACTGAAACCAACTGACGCCATCTTTGGTTCTTCTTCCAGATCTTCTAATCCATTCAGACTCTCAACCAAGTCACTAACCACAAGCTATTTTCCTGTTCGACCTGTAGGGGGAGCCCTGGGTGTTACCTGGAGGCAGTCGAGGGCGTTGAAGGGGGGGCAGCTGATGGGCAGTGAGATCAGAGCGGCGCCGGACTCAGTTTCTGTGCAGTCGTACTTTGTGCAGTTGGACATCCACGAGCGGCCGGGCTGAAGACAAAACACAAACACAAGTCCTTCAGAATAAAAGCACAAACTCCCCCAGGAGATGGTTCTGTAGGACTCTTACACTGTAGAGGCCACTGGAGGCATTAATTACCCCTTAGGGCAGCACAGAGCGCCTCTAACGACACGACACGTAAAAGAATATGTTTTCTGTTTAAACAATATACTCCTAATACTAAAAAGGAAATTAAAAACAAATATCTTATCAGTACCTTTGTAGTATTAAACAGCTGAGAACTTTGTAGTATTAAACAGCTGAGTACTTTGTAGTATTAAACAGCTGAGAACTTTGTAGTATTAAACAGCTGAGTACTTTGTAGTATTAAACAGGTGAGTACTTTGTAGTATTAAAGGGGTGAGTACTTCGTAGTATTAAACAGGTGAGTACTTTGTAGTATTAAACAGCTGAGTACTTTGTAGTATTAAACAGCTGAGTACTTTGTAGTATTAAAGGGGTGAGTACTTCGTAGTATTAAAGGGGTGAGTACTTCGTAGTATTAAAGGGGTGAGTACCTTGTAGAAGGCGACGGTGCCGTTCTCGTGCTCGTAGGAACAAGAGATGTTTTTGCAGAAGCCGCAGCAGCTCGACTTGGGAGGAACATAAATCTGATTCTGAGACACAGAACACAGGGTTTAAACACACAGAGTACTACATACAGAGTACTACACACAGGAGTACTACACACAGGAGTACTACACACAGAGTACTACACACAGAGTACTACACACAGGAGCACTACACACAGAGTACTACACACAGAGTACTACACACAGGAGCACTACACACAGAGTACTACACACAGAGTACTACACACAGAGTACTACACACAGGAGCACTACACACAGAGTACTACACACAGAGTACTACACACAGAGTACTACACACAGAAGTACTACACACAGAGTACTACACACAGGAGTACTACACACAGAGTACTACACACAGGAGTACTACACACAGAGTACTACACACAGAAGTACTACACACAGAAGTACTGCACACAGGAGTACTACACACAGAAGTACTACACACAGGAGTACTACACACAGAAGTACTACACACAGAGTACTACACACAGAAGTACTACACACAGAAGTACTACACACAGAAGTACTACACACAGAAGTACTACACACAGAGCACTACACACAGGAGTACTACACACAGGAGTACTACACACAGAGTACTACACACAGGAGTACTACACACAGAGTACTACACACAGAGTACTACACACAGAAGTACTACACACAGAGTACTACACACAGAAGTACTACACACAGGAGTACTACACACAGGAGTACTGCACACAGGAGTACTACACACAGGAGTACTGCACACAGGAGTACTGCACACAGGAGTACTGCACACAGGAGTACTACACACAGGAGTACTACACACAGGAGCACTACACACAGAGTACTACACACAGAGTACTACACACAGGAGCACTACACACAGAGTACTACACACAGAGTACTACACACAGAGTACTACACACAGGAGCACTACACACAGAGTACTACACACAGAGTACTACACACAGGAGCACTACACACAGAGTACTACACACAGAGTACTACACACAGAGTACTACACACAGGAGTACTACACACAGAGTACTACACACAGGAGTACTACACACAGAGTACTACACACAGAAGTACTACACACAGAAGTACTACACACAGGAGTACTACACACAGAAGTACTACACACAGGAGTACTACACACAGAGTACTACACACAGGAGTACTACACACAGAGTACTACACACAGAGTACTACACACAGAAGTACTACACACAGAGTACTACACACAGGAGTACTACACACAGAGCACTACACACAGGAGTACTACACACAGAGTACTACACACAGAAGTACTACACACAGGAGTACTACACACAGGAGTACTGCACACAGGAGTACTACACACAGGAGTACTGCACACAGGAGTACTGCACACAGGAGTACTACACACAGGTTCAGTGTGTTTGTGTTTACAGGTCAGATATCATCAACATTACTGCTAGAAACTAGGATTCTATAAAGTATTGAAAACTGTATACTAAAACCAGATACTTAGAGCAGGTATTGATACTAAAAAAGTCCCAGGACAGAAATGAATCAAACCTTTCCTCGAAAATACCACACACTACGACCAGAACCAGCCAGAAAACAGGTAAGATCTATGACACACTGATGGACATACTGACCAGGAGGGAGGAGGTGGACATACTGACCGGGAGGCAGGAGGTGGAGCAGTTGTGGGTGGTGGTCCTCATGATGTTGAGGCCGGTGCTGGAGTCGATGGAGCGGCTGCACTGATGACTGAAACAAACGCCTCCATCGCTGTGGTCCACCAACGTCTGACCAGGAAGGAGCAGGAGACCACGTCCAGAGAAGACACAGCCGGGCTGAGGAACTGGACAGAGGGAGAGGGAAGGAGACAAGAAGCGAGTCCTTTGAGCTTTGTATGTTTTGTACTCTGTAAGTTGTTTCTGTATTTTTCACAAAAATACAGAGTCTGAGCGCCACCTTAAAACCCTGTGTGTGTGTGTGGGATCTGTTTAAGGTGGAATGCCTCAGTTTGACTTCTACGGAAGCCGATAGAGGCCATGTTCCTAATGATTATTTTCCACCTTAATAATGAGAAAATTAACTTGAGATCTCGAGAAAATGACACAATTAATTTGTGATCTCGAGAAAACGCTGTATCTCCGTTGGTAAAGACGAAGCCGGGCCAGTCTTCTGCGGAGGTGCCGCGGACTAATCCTGAAATGATCCTGAATGATCCCCCTGTGTCAGCCCCTGATCAAAATATTGCCTTATCAGCTGATCGATTATTATTCCAGACATTCTAATGACCAAAAACGCGTCTATTCAGAAATAGCCCCGAAGTCAGACTGTCACAACGTGGAGGTAGACGTTTCAGGTGTTTTCTCAAGATCACAAATTAATTATCTTGTTATCTCGGGATAACAAGGAAGAAAAAATATTCCATATGAATATGGCCTCTGTCGACTTCAGTAGACTTCAGATCCTCTTATTCTGAATATTTAACAATATATCTTTAATTAACATTTTGATCAGGATGATTTGATTTGGATTGATTCACGTTCACTTATTTCAGCGCATTTACTTACAGTTTTGGGCTCTAATAAATGTCAAACAACTGAATCTAGACGAACATTATTATAACTTTATTATAATAATTATATTGCAAAATTTTAACATATCGGTATCTGCCTGATGTGTAAAAGTGGGCCGATATTAACGACCGATATCTGTCAGTACAGTAATCCCTCCAATTAACATTTTCTCACATTTCTCTCTTGTTTAAACACTCAAACTTTCGTAGATTTTCAACAAAATGTATTAATAGTGAAGCGTGGGGGGGGGGGGGGGTGCGCAAGGACACGTGCGCTCATCGTGCTCAAATCCATGATAGCGCAGCATGACCGGCGCAGGGCTGCGTGCCCAAACCGTGCCTGCCTCCGATGAAGCGAAGCGAACACGCACATCAAACCTCGACATGAACGAATGCAAGAGCTGCACGAAACCAGGCAAAGAGCCGCACGCCCTGGTTTAATCCTGGTTTAGTTCCCCCGCGTCCCCCATCTATAACATCAATCAGCAAAGGTCCCTTAGCCAATCAGGATGCAGAACACTATAAAAGAAAAATTGAAATTGAAAAAAAATAAAATAAACAGCAACATTAATATCGGATATTGGTATTGGCTAAAATTTTCACATCGGTGCATCCCTAATTACAGTCACACTTGGAAACACAATGTTAATCAATCAATCAATCAATCAAACAATATTTATCAAGCGCTTTTCATACAAAATTGTAGCACAAAGCGCCTTACAGTGGTTAAATTATAATATGCCACCCCCAGGTCAAACTTGGGCATCTCCCCACAGTCCAGAGACTAAAATAAGTGGTGGAAAGCGTTTTCCTGGTCACCCAGCCATTGTCCGAGTCTGTCAGCACTGACCGCCGCGGTATCTGCAGCTACTCCGCCTTAGACTGGAGTCTAACGTCGCCAGAGAAAGATTTCGGCCAAAAGGAATTAATTTGCTCAATGCGTTTCCCAATTACTTTTTGTGACTATTTTTCAGTGCGGAAAAACACAGCCGAAGCACATACCACGCTGCGTAACAGGGGAACTGCCTTCCTGGTGCATAACAGGGATTCCCCTGTTACGCAGCGTGGTGCGTGCTTCGGCTGTGTTTTTCCGCACTGAAAAATAGTTCCCACCCAAAATGACCAAGTCAAGCTCTCCGTGTTGATTTGCACATTTATTTGCACTCGATATGAATGCGCACTACACAGAAAGTAATTGGGAAACCAGAAAAACGCTTTCCACCACTTATTTTAGTCTCTGGACTGTGGGGAGATTCCCAAGTTTGACCTGGGGGTGGCATATCCCTTTAAGCAGGGGCTATTCTGCCATGTTTCCCTCTGTTCCTGTCTGAAGAGGTTTTAGAGTCATCCATGCAGAGTTTACAAAATAACATGCAGAGGAAAGCGCTGGGACAGATCTGTGCTGTGCGATTTCTCGGCTTGTCCTGTTGTTGTGGCGCTTCGACCCATCAGATACATAAATATTCGTCATGACGTTTCACCTTTTCTCGATGGCTGTCAGTGGGAGTTACACGTATGAATCTGCCTCCCGCCCCACAGGACTACAGATGGAAGCTCTGATAAACTAAACAGCGGAGGGACAGTGAGTGTAGAGGAACACAGACGTCCACTCACCACATTTGTATCTTTTACAGTCACACTGGTTTTGAGGGTCAGACACGAAGGCTCGGTCCAGCTGAGTCGTCTCTCCCTGAAAAGAAAAACACATAAATATCGTCACTGGTGTTGTGGTTTAAACGGATAGTTTGGGTTTTTTGATGTGAATCTGTACGGCGTCCCCTTCAGCAGTGTCGTGCATTAACACTGACTTACCCCTGACAGTGTCCTGTGAGCCGACACTGCTGAAGGGGATGCCAAACAGATTCACATTAAAAAAAAACACACAAAAAAACTCTCCCTTTAAGGCACTGCACATCTGTGGGAGTTGTGGGTTCCCTTCCTGACCCTGACCACGTCGCTGCTCATTTAACACTTCACTGTGGAATAAAGATCCTATGACATGGTACTTCTTGATGCTTTTATGGTGCCTTAGTGGTTCCCTAATACTGTATCTAAAGCCTTCTTCTCCAAATCAAGCCTTGGTGCATAATTTTAGCCTCTTGGAGACAGTCCCATGAAGAATGTGCCTTTGAATGTGCCAGTCTGTTTGAGCTTTCTTTTTTTAAATGTGGAAATGGATCGCCATTGCTCGGTTTACATATTTTGCCATGTTTAGCCATGTGGGGGTCCTTAGGTAGGTTAGGGAAACTCATATTAATGTTCAAAGAAAGTGAAAATTTCATGCCATTGGACCCTTAAGGCCAAAAAATCTAAAATAAAAATTAGTGCTGTCAGGCGATTAAAAAAATTAATCTAATCAATTAATGGATTTGTAATGAATTAATCTAATTTATCGCATTTTAAAGATCCCATGACATGGTACTTCTTGATGCTTTTATATGGCACCTTAATGGTTGCCTAATACTGTAAATGAATCCTTCTTCAAAATCAAGTGCATGAGAGAGCCTCATGAAGACAGTCAGAGTCATAAAAATGTCTCTGAAATGCTTTATTCTGGGCGTTGTTGCTTGAATGCAAATGAGGAGGACAGAGACAGGCCAGTGCAGCGGGTGGGGGTGTGGCCAAATACGCCCCTGTTTCCTGGATTAGCGGTGCGCTGTGCGCTGTCACCCACTTCCGTGTTTTAAGAGCGGAGGAAGATATGAGACGATTTCCATTAAAAAAAACACATTTCCACAGAAAATAAAATTAAACCACTGCTGTTTCAGAGGTTCGGAGGCTCGGATAAAGGACATCCGAGCCTGGAAACACTCTCACGTGTCTCCAGGCAAATTAAAAAACGCATTTCGTAGCTCGTTTGCGGTCCAAACTCTCTGGGCGTGATTTCCAGAGACGGTGGGTAGACATCCAGACGGGGGGTGGAAACCTTTCCGCGAGTGTGACGTCAGAAATTTCCCTTGTTCAGAATCGCCCGTTTGGGCTGTCTTTTTTTCAAACGTGGAAAAGTAATCCGAGATTTATCCATAGTTTCGAGTAGATGAGGAGGCCAGTGGGCATGTGCGGAGTCACAGTTTATTTCACTCTCAGCTCTCGGGACCCAAACCTAAAACGCAAAACTATAAATTATGGATAAATCTCGGTTTACAGGCCACTTTTGACTCATACGAAAGTGTAGACTAAGACAATGAGCTTCTATGATTTGAAAAGTGTTAAAGTTTGTGTTTTAAGTGGTCGCTTTGCTCATTTGTTTCCAACATTCTGCGAGCGTGGATTGTTGGTTTGGTGGTTTGGTGGTTTGTTGAAGTGCGCTCACGTTCGCTCTATCACAGGTAACAATGGATCTTGTCCGGACGTGTTTATCGTTCAATTGATCCGTCAGGCTGGAGCAGCTTCGGTGATCGGAAAATTATTTTTGACAAAAGCTCCAAATTACGTCTTCGTTCTTTTTATAAATAAACTCGCCGTTCAAAGGCCCTGGCAGCGATTTGCTCGCTGCACGCCAAATTTAAAATGCGCATTGAATTGCTGCTCATAATTAATTGCGTAAATTTTTATAACGCGTTAATTTGCAGTGTAATTAATTAATCTAATTAATGCGTTAAACTGACAGCCCTAATAAAAATATGAATATCCATCCTGGGCCATAGCTCTTCTTTGCCATTAGGTCTGTGCACGACTTACAGTGTTGCCATTTACTTTCTATTTGAATTTTGTCAATGTCCAAACTGCAAATGCTGTAATTATGTTAATTAGAATCATCTGTCTAATGTTTCAGCCTGATAAACCTACAGTTTAGACCTCTACAAACATGTTCTGAAATGCATTGGATTCTTGTATTAGTTTAGTACTTTAAATTTCATGTTACTGTATTTTAAAACGTGCAGTTATATAAAGGTCTCATCAGTGAAATTCATCATTAAATTGAAGTAATTACCAGGACACACTTCGGAGAGGCAATCTTCTCACAGGCGCATTCTACAAACACAAAGTGGTTTTATAGATATGTTGTTGATAGAGAATCATTCAAAGTATTTTCGGGGATTATTCTGTTTATTTACCGCAGGTTTGTTTGGGGCAGCAGCGTCCCGGGACAGAGCTGGACACTGGGGACATCCCGGCGGAGCAGCTGATCTGCGGACAGCGGTCGGGCTCACACACTGAAGAACGGACAGGAGCAGTGAGGTTTAAAGTTTAAAGATGCGGGATAAGGTAGAGTTTGTACTGACCGCAGACGTACGGCGGACAGCAGCGGTCAGTCGTGTTGAAGTCCACAGTGAGTACCTCTCCCTCCTTACAGAGAGGGGGCGCCTCAGAGCACGACGCACACACTGTACACACACAAAGAACATTATTACAAATCTTATAAAGACAAAAAACACAACATTTACAAGTAACACAAACGAAAAGTCCCCGAAATAAAAACTGACCCCAAAAATACTGTTCCATCTGTTATTTATTGAATAACAGATTTATTTATTGATAAGTTGATTGAGTAATTATCGTGACAGGCCTAAGTGTGTGTAACTGTGAATTGTGCAGATGTGTTTTTATTGCAGATGTGTGTGTGTGTTACTGACTGCACATGTGTGTGTGTGTGTGTGTGTGTGTTACTGACTGCACATGTGTGTGTGTGTGTGTGTGTGTTACTGACTGCACATGTGTGTGTGTGTGTGTGTGTTACTGACTGCACATGTGTGTGTGTGTGTGTGTGTGTGTGTTACTGACTGCACATGTGTGTGTGTGTGTGTGTGTGTTACTGACTGCACATGTGTGTGTGTGTGTGTTACTGACTGCACATGTGTGTGTGTGAATGTGTTACTGACTGCACATGTGTGTGTGTGTGTGTGTGTGTTACTGACTGCACATGTGTGTGTGTGTGTGTGTGTTACTGACTGCACATGTGTGTGTGTGTTACTGACTGCACATGTGTGTGTGTGTGTGTGTGTGTGTTACTGACTGCACATGTGTGTGTGTGTGTGTGTGTTACTGACTGCACGTGTGTGTGTGTGTGTGTGTGTGTGTGTGTTACTGACTGCACATATGTGTGTGTGTGTGTGTGTTACTGACTGCACATGTGTGTGTGTGTGTGTGTTACTGACTGCACATGTGTGCGAGGCAGCAGCTCCCTCCGGCTCTGGTGGAGATCAGAGTTTGATCGTCTCGACACGATGGAATCACAGACTCACACAACTCCGGATCACACTCTGAAAACAGAGAAACACACACTGAGAGCCTTTCTGTGTGGAGTTTGCATGTTCTCCCCATGTTTGGGTGGGTTTCCTCCGGGTACTTCGGTTTCCCCCATCAACCCACAACATGCTCCAGGTAAAATCCTCCACCTGAGGTCCTGACCAAACTGAAGCAACAAGATCACGGAGATGGTCCCCGGGCGCAGTCATGTGCATAAGTAATAACAGGATGGGTTGAATGCAGAGAAGAATTTCTCCTGTGTGAGATCAATAAAGTCACTTCTTCTTCTTCTTGCCTGTGGGAAACAGCAGCGGGCCGGTGTGGGCCTGCTCATTGCCCCACAGCTCAGCCACCGTGTTTTGGAGTTCACCCCAGTGAGTCCCTGCGCCTTCGGGTTAGGGACACGCCTCTCACTGCTGTTCAGCCCGTAGGCTGACACATCAGTGAGAGACCTGTCCCCTGCACGCGGTCCTCGTTGATGACGTCATGATTCCTATTGAATGACACACTTTCGTTGACTCAAATGAAAGTGTAGACTAACACATTGAAATTTTGTCATTTGAAACGTGATAAAGTTTGTGTTATTTGGTGACTGCAATAGCATGTCTTGACCACTCACGTTAAAGGGATATCACCAAACTCCGAAATCTCTGGAAATACTCCAAATGACACCAAAGTACAATGGGTGAGTAAATGACGTTGTTTTATTACCGAAATAAGGTCCAGATTGTAAAAACGATGTTGTCCTTTAAGAAGGGGAGGGTGTGTTCCAACTATCGGGGAATCACACTCCTCAGCCTTCCCGGTAAGGTCTATTCCAGGGTGCTGGAGAGGAGAATTCGACCGATAGTCGAACCTCGGATTCAGGAGGAGCAGTGTGGTTTTCGTCCCGGCCGGAGAACACTGGACCAGCTCTATACTCTCCATCGGGTGCTCGAGGGTGCATGGGAGTTTGCCCAACCAGTCCACATGTGCTTTGTGGATCTGGAGAAGGCATTCGACCGTGTCCCTCGTGGGGTCCTGTGGAGAGTGCTCTGGGAGTACGGGGTTCGGGGCCCTTTGCTAAGGGCTGTTCGGTCCCTGTATGACCGGAGCAGGAGCTGTGTTCACATTGCCGGTAGTAAGTCGGACCTGTTTCTGGTGCATGTT
The DNA here is from genome assembly GCA_036785185.1 of Paratrypauchen microcephalus. Taxonomy (NCBI): domain Eukaryota; kingdom Metazoa; phylum Chordata; class Actinopteri; order Gobiiformes; family Gobiidae; genus Paratrypauchen; species Paratrypauchen microcephalus. The sequence goes on along the minus strand of JAVJIX010000084.1, from coordinate 4,164,579 downwards.
GGACTCCAGGGCTGCCCTTTGTCACCGGTTCTGTTCATTATATTTATGGACAGAATTCCTAGGCGCAGTCAGGGGCCGGAGGGGATCCGGTTTGGGAACCACAGGATCTCATCTCTGCTGTTTGCAGATGATGTTGTCCTGATGGCTTCATTGAACCGGGACCTCCAATGTGCACTGGGGCGGTTTGCAGCCGAGTGTGAAGCGGCTGGGATGAGGATCAGCTCCTCCAAATCCGAGGTCATGGTTCTCGACCGGAAAAAGGTGTCTTGCCCTCTCCGGGTGGGTGGGGAGTCCTTACCTCAGGTGGAGGAGATCAAGTATCTCGGGGTCTTGTTCACGAGAGAGGGGAGGATGGAGCGTGAGATTGACAGGTGGATCGGTGCAGTGTCGGCAGTGATGCGGTCGCTGTTCTGGACCGTTGTGGTGAAGAGGGAGCTGAGCCGAAAGGCAAAGCTCTCGATTTACCGTCGATCTACGTTCCTCCCCTCACCTATGGTCATGAGCTCTGGGTAATGACCGAAAGGACGAGATCGCCGATACAAGCGGCCGATATGAGTTTCCTCCGCAGAGTGGCTGGACGCTCCCTTAGAGATAGGGTGAGGAGCTCAGTCACACAGGAGGAGCTCGGAGTAGAGCCGCTGCTCCTCCACGTCGAGAGGAGCAGCTGAGGAGGCTCGGGCATCTGTTCCGGATGCCTCCTGGACGCCTCCCTTGGGAGGTGTTCCGGGCACCTCCCACCGGGAGGAGGCCCTGGGGAAGACCCAGGACACGCTGGAGGGACTATGTCTCCCGGCTGGCCTGGGAACGCCTTGGGGTCCCCCCGGAGGAGCTGGAGGAAGTGTCCGGGGTGAAGGAAGTGTGGGAGTCCCTGCTTAGACTGTTGCTCCCATGACCCGGCCCCGGATAAGAGGAAGAACATGGATGGATGGGTTTAAATGTTTAAATTGGACTCACCACAGGAGAACTGAGGGCAGCACGAGTCGTATCTGAAATACGACACTAACTTCTCTCCATAATCACACTGAGGAGGAGGCGCCTCACACAGGCTCTGGTTACACACTGAGGAAAGCACAAACATCACAAACATCACATTTAAACAGAGATAAATCAAGTCAGAGGGTCAGAGGAGAGGGTCTGAGGGTCAGAGGACATACTGACCGCAGAGCTTGTGGGGGCAGCAGCTGTTCTGGTCGGCCAGGCTGATCACTACCTCCCCCTGTCTGTGGCACTGTGGTACTGCGGTGGAGCAGTTAAACTCCACGGGGACGATGGTGTCGTTGTCACAGCGGTACATGCAGCAGGCGTCATGAGAGGCTTTCCACACCTCCCCGTGAGCGCGAGGGAGCCCGGCGCTGTCCGTGCACGCTGCAGGACAAACGGAGACACAAGAACACAAGGACATAATCATCGAGTGGATAAAAACGTGGACTGAGTGTAAAGTCGCCCACAGCCCAGTCACCTGAATCTGAACATTCTGAATTCTAAAATTAATATATGAGTATTTAGCCCTGACTCCACATTTTCCTCCTATTGTGGGTTATTTTTAGAACTTAACCTCAGCAATAAACGAGGGACCACTGTACATATTATCTAAGACATTTCAAATTTTCCATGTGTTTTCCATGTCTGAGAAAAAGGTTTATTTATTATGATTATTTTCCAGGTTTACCAGGATAATTGAATAACAAAAGACAGTTAAAATGACTAAATATCCCTACTAAATACACAGTCTGTTTTTCCCTTTGCTCTTTATAAGTGTCTCTTCATAAGTCACGGCGGTGGTGTTTCCTCACCGCACTTGTCCGGCTGCACGCAGAGTTTGGAGTAGGGTCGGTGCAGTAGAGTTCCCTCTGGACACACGCAGCCCTCAGAGAGACCCGAGCACTGGTCTGGGTCCGAGTCGAAGTCCTGGTTCGGGCAGGAGGAGGCGGAGCAGGCGGGCAGACACGACTGGTACTGGAGACCGTCAGGACACAGGAACGCTGCGGCACAGGGACACGACTGTTGAAGTTGACCAGTTTGATCACGTTTATGGTCAGTAACGAGCTCTGGAATTGTGTTTTTGTGACACTGACATCATATTGTCTATGGAGGAATGTTCAGCAGTTACCATGGCGACACAATGCGCACATTAGCCTGGCACTGAAGCCTGGACGTACCAACTGTCCACGCTGCATCAGCTACAGATGCCCGACAAGTCAGTTTTTAAATACAAAACGAGTTTCAACAACAGATCTTCAGCAGCCTGTGGTCAGTCCGAGTGTTCGTGGTCGTGTTTCGGAGTTTGAGTTTCACCAGCAGACATCACACGTGTAGTTTTGAGCTGAAAATGCCGTTGTTGGCTCATGACACTTACGGCAGTGGTCTGGTTTCCTCCACTCGATGCAGATGTTGAACTTGTGGCACGAGGCGGCGTACGCAGACAGCGCCACACAGTGGTTGTTCACGTACTCTGTGTCTCGGACCCACAGCTCACAGAACGTACTGGGAGGAACCTGAGACGCAGACGAAAGCATTTAACAGAATCTCATTTCTTATTTCAGAAAGACGCTCGTAAACATTGAAAACACACAAATCTACAAACTTTAGATCATTATTTTAATGATTTTTATCTAGTTCTCCATTGAAATGACAAAAACGCGGAAGTGTGGTTCAGTTTTTTTTTGTTATTCTAATGTACATTTAGAATACTTTGGGGATATTTCTGTTTTAGAGTTATTGTGTCACTAGTTTAAAGGTGCACTGCGCAACTTTTCTGGTTAAAAATTCATCACTTGTCTCCCTGGAGACGCCATTGCTCTGCCTGAAATGTTCCACAGTGTGACTTTAAACAGCTCTACTTTACATTTATTCAATCACAGGTGGTTTTAGAACCAGGTCCAAACGTGGTCCAAATGTGGTCTAAACCAGGTCCAAACCAGGTCTAAACCAAGTCTAAACCAAGTCCAAACGTGGTCCAAATGTGGTCTAAGCCAGGTCCAAACCAAGTCCAAACGTGGTCCAAATGTGGTCTAAGCCAGGTCCAAACCAAGTCCAAACGTGGTCCAAATGTGGTCTAAGCCAGGTCTAAACCAAGTCCAAACGTGGTCCAAATGTGGTCTAAACCAGGTCCAAACCAGGTCCAAACCAGGTCTAAACCAAGTCTAAACCAAGTCCAAACGTGGTCCAAATGTGGTCTAAACCAGGACCAAACCAGGTCCAAACCAGGTCTAAACCAGGTCTAAACCAAGTCTAAACCAAGTCCAAACGTGGTCCAAATGTGGTCTAAGCCAGGTCCAAACCAAGTCCAAACGTGGTCCAAATGTGGTCTAAACCAGGTCCAAACCAGGTCCAAACCAGGTCTAAACCAGGTCTAAACCAAGTCTAAACCAAGTCCAAATGTGGTCCAAATGTGGTCTAAACAAGGTCCAAACCAGGTCCAAACCAGGTCTAAACCAGGTCTAAGCCAAGTCTAAACCAAGTCCAGACGTGGTCCAAATGTGGTCTAAACCAGGTCAAAACCAGGTCTAAACCAGATCCAAATGTGGTCCAAACCAGGTCTAAACCAGGTCTAAACCAGGTCTAAACCAAGTCTAATCCAGGTCCAAACCAGGTCTAAACCAGGTCTAAACCAGGTCCAAACCAGGTCTAAACCAGGTCCAAACCAGGTCCAAACCAGGTCTAAACCAGGTCTAAACCAAGTCTAAACCAGGTCCAAACCAGGTCTAAACCAGGTCTAAACCAAGTCTAAGCCAGGTCCAAACCAGGTCCAAACCAAGTCTAAACCAGGTCCAAACCAGGTCTAAACCAGGACTAAACCAGGTCTAATCCGTTCACTTTTTTCTTCTTGTCTGGCCCGACTTTTTAAATGGAGGAAGATTTCATATTAAAGCTGGAGCAGTTTTCTAAACTGGACTTTGGGTCGAAGCAGGAGGTTAGAATTAAAGGAAGACCAACGCCGGAGCCAAAGGGTTTGCTCCAGACTACGGGACGAAAGACTCGGTCTTTTCAAACAGTGTACGTACATATCGGTGGCAGGTGGGGCGTACGTACATATCGGTGGCAGGTGGGGCGTACGTACATATCGGTGGCAGGTGGGGCGTACGTACATATCGGTGGCAGGTGGGGCGTACGTACATATCGGTGGCAGGTGGGGCGTACGTACATATCGGTGGCAGGTGGGGCGTACGTACATATCGGTGGCAGGGCCTGTAGTCGTGTCCCTGGAGCATGCGCAGACACTCGGAGCAGTCGCTGGTGGTGCAGTTGGCGTTTCTTCTTCGCGTGGAGCTGATGGAGGAGGTGGTGTTGGAGACGGTCCAGCTCTCGATGAACTCTTCGCTGTCGGACGCGGAGGCTCCGCTGGGCAGGGTCAGGTCGTTACCGGGGTTTCCGTCACAGAAACCTGCACAAAACACAAACACAAGTGTCGAGGTGACACGTTTAGCTGTAAACCAAATAAAACTACATATTTTAACATTGTGACAAACATGAAATCTGGATCTAAGGTGAAATTTGACCATCAAGGCAAAGGTGGTGTAGTTTATCCAAGGGCTGGGGGTCTACTACATGTATGTCTATGGAGGAATGTTCAGCAGTTACAACGGTTACAGCTCGACTGTTGTAGCTCCAATTAATTGAGTTCTTTCTGGTCAGATTGTGTTGAAATAAAGATCAGATTAAAGCAGGTGTGTCAGACAGGTACAGCACAGGGGCCAGATCCGGCCCTCCAAGACCTTTAATCTGGCCCTCGGCTAATTTTCTATTAAAGGTCCCATAGCATGAAATTTTCACTTTCTGAGGTTTTTGAACGTTAATGTGAGCTCCCCTACCCTGTTTAGCCCCCCCCCCCCCATGGTTAAAAGTTGTGAAATGTGTAAACTGAGCATTTGCGATCCTTTTCTGCGTTTGAAAAAAATACAGCTCAAATGGGCGATTCTGGACAAGGCACCTTATTGACGTCAGAGCGAAAAAAGAAATGCAAATTCAGTTCCACCACCGTCTGGATCTCCACCCCCTGTCTCTGGAAATCACGCCCAGAGAGTTTGGACTGTGGAGGAGCTACGCAATGCGAAATGCGTTTTTTTATTTGCCTGGAGGCACGTGCGAGTGTTTCTAGACTCGGAAGTCCTTTACCCAACCCTCTGGACCTCTGAAACAGCAGTGGTTTAATTTTATTTTCTGTGAAAATGTGTTTTTTTTCATTGAAAAGGCTCTCCTTTCCTCCTTCGCGCTTTTCAGGGACGGAGCGGCAGCTGAAACATCTTTTCAGGGACGGAGCGGCAGCTCCGTCCCTGAAAAGATGTTTTTACTATGGATTTTAATGGATTTTAATGAGCATCCGCTTCTATAATTGCGTCCACACAACATATTGCTTGGACACTTTTTATATCTTCTGTAAACATCAACGATCACCTCTTCTCTGGCCCTGTGACTCTGATCGGCGTTTTACCTGCACGGGGGTGTCCTGCTGTTGTGTCCCCGGCGTGCTTGTCTTCTCCAACTTTCCGAGCGGTGTTTTGTCCTTGCCACCTGGCTGTGCAGCTGGGGCCCCACGAATTGTCCCTCCAGGATCCAACCGTCCTGGTGTGCTCAGTTCAGACGGGTACTTAGCCTGCGTGCTCTCCGCTGGCCTGTGTGCTAGTGCAGGAGATCTCCGCTCCGGTCCGCTCCTCGGCATTGACAGCACGACTGCGGGACCTTTGGCCTTTCTCCCGGTCTTCGGATGTTCGCCCCTCTGTGGATTTTCCTGGGCTCCTCGTGCCTCGTCTCCGGGGCCGCCGGAACTGCTCCACTGCCGTTGCCCGGGGCTGGCGCTGGCTTCTCACTGGTCCACCACAGCATGGCTCTCCCGTACTCTGCCTCCGCTCTTCACTGCCTCAACAGTTGCCGCCGCCACCCATCCTGCACCGATCTCCAACAACTTGGACTACTTCGCAGCTGCCGACCTCCACACAGAGGCTCCGGTCGCATTTTTCACTACAACTTCTCATCTCCCAATGCCATCCCGTCCCTCTGGTCTCACCGCTCACCTGTTTCCTCATTACGTCACCACAACAAACCCCACGTGAAACGAGCCAATCTCCGCCCTCTCCCTCCGTCCTCACAGCCAGACACCACACAGCGCCACCTAAAGCTGTCTCTCTTCAATACTCGCTCCCTCAACAATAAAAGCCTCATTTTAAACGAATATATTACTGACAATAACCTCGATTTCATGTGCCTAGTTGAAACCTGGCACAAACCCCTGGACTACTTCTCTCTCAACCAAACCACACCTCCCGGATACACTTACATTGAAACTCCGCGCACTGAGGGGCGGGGAGGGGGGACCGCAGTCATTTACAGAAAGGACATTAAAATCACTCCCATCACATCCCTACAAAGTAATTCATTTGAACACACTGTTTTTAAACTGTCTGGTCCTACTCCCTTGGTCACTGCTGTCATTTATCGCCCCCCCAAGCCCAACCCCTCTTTCCTTTCTGATTTCACAGACTTTCTCACTCAGCTCTCTGCAATCTCACCTTCCCTCCTCATCCTTGGTGACTTCAACCTCCACATCGACAACCCTGATTCAAAACCCGCAGCTGATTTTTTGGACCTCTTAAAATGTTTTAACATAAACCAACATGTCAATTTCCCCACCCATACCCGTGGTCATATCCTGGACCTGGTCTGTACTACCTGTGTCAAAATCCCAAATCTTACCAGCCATAACCTTCATATATCTGACCACCTGGCTATCACCCTAGACATTGACCTGCCTCTTCCCATCCCAAAAAACAAAATACAATCTCATTCCGGAACCTCAAATCCCTCTCCCCTTCTGCTCTTTCAAAGTCCCTTGCCACAAAACTGTCCAGCTGCCCTCCCCCACAGTCTGATGACTCCTCTGAACTTGTTAATTACTACAATAACACACTTTCCTTCTGTCTTGACCAACTTGCTCCCGTAATAACTAAATCTGTTTCTTTCACCCACACAGCACCCTGGTACACTCCTGAACTCCATAAAATGAAATCCCGAAAGCGCCAGCTTGAGAGACTGCTTAGAAAATCTGGTCTAACCATCCATCTCCAAGCCTACACAGATCACCTCCGTCAATATAAAGATGCCCTCAATGCAGCCCGGTCAAATTTCTATTCCAACCTCATTCACTCTGGTTCCAAAAACCCCAAAGCTCTGTTCTCCACAAACACACTCCTCAAACCCAGTGACAACGCCTCTTCATCTTTTACAGTAGACAAATGCAACACTTTCCTATCATATTTCAAATCCAAATTGACACAATCTATAGCTCCCTCACTCCCTCTCCAGCCCTCCCTTCTGATTCCCCTCCCCCAAACTCGACTCCACAACTTTCCCATTTCTCCTCTATTTGTCCAGATGAACTTTCCAAACTTCTTTCCACCATGAAAACCCCCACCTGTTCACTCGACCCCATCCCCTCTGCACTCATCAAAGACTGCCTTCCAATCATCTCTCCTCTAATAACAACAATCATCAACTCCTCACTTACCACTGGTTCTGTCCCGCAGTCTCTCAAGCTGGCTGCCATTACCCCTATCCTAAAAAAACCCGGTCTTGACCCCGACAACTTTGCAAATTTCCGCCCCATTTCAAACCTTCCATATCTGTCCAAAATCCTGGAACGAGTCATAGCCACCCAACTCAAAGCCCATCTTAAATCCAATAGCCTGTTTGAACCATTCCAGTCTGGTTTCCGTCCACAACACAGTACAGAAACAGCCCTTCTCAAAGTCACCAACGATCTCCTCCTCTCCTCTGACTCCGGCCACTTCAGTATCCTCATCCTCCTGGACCTTACAGCAGCATTTGACACTATCAGCCACTCCATCCTCCTCTCCCGTCTCAAGAACTATTTCAACATCACCGGCTCAGCACTGTCCTGGATCAACTCCTACCTCACCAACCGTCAACAATTCATCCACATCAACAACTGCTCCTCCGCCACTGCTCCCCTACTGCAAGGCGTCCCCCAAGGTTCGGTGCTTGGTCCCCTCCTGTTCATCCTCTACCTCCTCCCCCTTGGTAGCATCATTCGCCGCCACGGCCTCCATTTCCACTGCTACGCTGACGATATTCAACTTTACATAGCCACCAAATCCATCAACTCCACAACTCACTCTTCCCTCACCCACTGCCTCTCTGAAATCAAAACTTGGATGCAACACAATTTCCTAAAACTAAACTGTGACAAAACCGACTTAATCATTATTGGCCCCAAAAACATCACCAAATCCACTCAAGATTTCAGACTGACCATAGACAACACAACCCTCACTCCATCCCCACTCATCCGAAACCTTGGCATTCTTTTTGACACCACACTCTCATACCAACAACACATAAACTACATAACCCGGACTGCTTTCTTTCATCTCAAAAACATTGCACGACTCCGCCCATCCCTTTCTTTCTCTGCTGCCGAAACACTCATTCATGCATTCATCACCTCTCGAATCGACTACTGCAATAGCCTTTTCTATGGTCTACCCTCCAAAACTCTCAACAAACTCCAATACATTCAAAACTCTGCTGCCCGCCTCCTCACCCACACGCGCCACCGAGACCACATCACTCCTGTCCTCCAAAACCTCCACTGGCTCCCCATCCCTTAGCGTATCCAATTCAAAGTCCTCCTCCTGACCCACAAAGCCCTCCATAACCTGGCCCCATCATACCTCTCTGACCTTCTGCACCGCCACACCCCATCCCGCTCCCTCCGTTCCTCCGACACCAACCTCCTGTCCCTCCCCTACAGGACCAAGCTCCGAACCTGGGGTGACAGAGCCTTCTCCATTGCTGCCCCCACCCTCTGGAACTCACTCCCACAACCTATCCGTGACCTCCCCACCTTCAAAAAATTGCTCAAGACTCACCTTAACTGCTTTTAATGGTTCTTAATGTTTAATGTTTTTCTGATTGTTTATTGTTTTGTTACTTGTTTTATTACTGATTTTACCTCTTGTACAGCGTCTTTGAGTGTCTTGAAAAGCGCTTTATAAATAAAATGTATTATTATTATTATTATTATTATTGCACACGCGGAAGTGGGGCCAGGCACAGCGCACCGCTAAAACAAGGAACCAGCAGCGCATTTGCCCCCCCCCACCCGCTCCTCTAACCAATCTGTGTCCTTCTCATTTGCATTCAAGCAACAAGGCCCATAATGAGGTGTTCAGAGAGTTATTTTTTGACTCTGACTGTGTACATGTGTCTTTCTCATGCACTGAGTGTTGATTTTGAAGAAGGATTCATTTACAGTATTAGGGAACCATTAAGGAGCCATATAAAAGCGTCAAGAAGTACCATGTCATGGGATCTTTAAAATATTTAAATTTTCTATTAAAATATTGGTAATTTTCTGCACCTCTTTTCTGCACAGTTTAGCATAGCAGCGTCTCCAGCGCCTCTGTACGTGGCCCCTCCCACCAGAGCAGCACAAATGAAGACTCACCTCTTTCCAAACGCTCTTAAAGGACCATCGTTTTGACTGTTGAGTGAAAAAAGTGGACGCAGAGTGCAGGATTTTCCAAGAAAAACTGACTAATTCTTATTTGTTCACGGAGGTGAATGGGAAACGTGTATGCTTGTGTTGAAATTGCATTTTTCTTAAAGTTTCAGGTTGTTCATAATATAATATTTTGTAAAAGAAAGAGTTCATCAAATAAAAAAGACTTCTGCAATAGATTTGCGTTTCTCTGCACAAATATTTGGACTTATTGCTATTTTTGGGGTATATTTGCCATGAGTTTTCTGATCCGGCCCCTTTGGGATCAAAGTAGGTTGGATACGGCCCCCGGACCAAATGAGTTTGACACCCCTGGATTAAAGTGTAATTTGAGTAACAGACCTTAAACTATACTTAAAGACTTTCTCCTTGTTCGGGGAAAAATAAAGTCTTGGACAAATATTGATGGACTAAGTTAAAGGGGTGCAGGAAATAAATGTAAAATGCCACTGACCACAGAGCCCCCTGGTGGTGAGTCTGTTGTAGTGCGCCTCTGTGTCGACCACCATCATCCCGGTGGAGTGGAACCACTGCAGCCTGAGCCCCGCTGGAGTCTTGATCAGATACATGTTTCCTGTGTCGTAGATCTCAAAGCCGAACTTCTTAAACCGTGGCTTGGCGTATCGAGAGTTCACGTACAACTAGGAAATCAAAACAGACGTTACAGTCCCTGAGGTCTCAAAGGTTTATTCGAGTTCAATAAGAATTCAGTTTCAATAATGTGCATAAACAAGATAATGATTCATAGGAAATAATGGTAACAAACAAACGCTGTAGGTTATTATTGTGGGCAGCAGGGGCACCCTTGGTGGAGCAGGCACCACCAACTGACCCAAGGGTCTGTGGTTCAATCCCCGGCCCCACCACAGTATAAATGTGACCACTTACTATTTACAGACAGAAAACACAAAAAAATATTTACAAATAGTATACAGGCCTGGACTGGTAATCAGGCACACCGGGCATTTTCCCAGTGGGCTGATGCTGTTTTTTTCTTTTTTTTTAACTTAGAGACCGGCCCACAGTTTAGAGGAGGCGTCCCATTGGTCCATCTTCAATACAGACAGTGGACTAAACCAATCAGGATACAGAAGCTTACGCGAGCGGTCCCGCCCCTTTCTCTGCACTGATCCTGACAGTTTCAGTGTTGAGGTGGAAACATGGAGAAGCGGCAGAAAGGGGGTGTGGAGAAGTTAGAGGCGAAAAGATTTAAAAATCTCACTATAGACGCTGCAAAATGTTCTAAAATAACAGACATATTCTCTGGAGGAGCTGGAGCCTCCACGTCCTCTGCAGCCCAGGCTGAAGGTGGACAGGGAGAGGAGCAGCCACAGACTGTGGACAGGGAACCCGAGGGAACCCGAGAGAACCCGAGGGAACCCGAGGGAACCCGAGGGAACCTGAGGGAACCCAAGGGAACCCGAGAGAACCTGAGGGACCAGGGAAGAAGAAGAAGAATGACTTTATTGATCTCACACAGGAGAAATTGTCCTCTGCATTTAACCCATCCTTATTATTAGGAGCAGTGGGCAGCACATTACTGCACCCAGGGACCATCTCCATGATCTTATTGTTTAGTCTTGGTCAGGACCTCAGCTGGAGGATTTTACCTGGAGCATGTTTTTGGGTTGATGGGGGAAACCGGAGTGCCCGGAGGAAACCCACCCAGACACGGGGAGAACATGCAAACTCCACACAGAAAGGCCCGGGTCGCCCGTTTGCACAGTTTGGAGTTTTGAACCCTAGGGACAGAGTGACCAGGGAAGTAGCAGGTCAGCAGTAGTAATGTGAGGATAATACTGGGACTTTTAGGTGATGGACAGGCAGGAAAATCACTCGCCTTTTGGCGAAATTCGCTGGTTTAAAGCCAAAACAGGTGACCTATGTCAGTCGTGTAGATTAGATGAGAAAAGTTTTTTTTTTTGCGTGTGCAAGATGCATTTTAAATAAACCGTTGAACGTGTAGTTCCTGTGAGTTTGCTGGTGGTTTGGGGGATTTTTCCTTTAAATGTTGCGCCCTGGTTTCCCCTCGGCCAAGACGTAACAATAGTAAAATACTTTGCTTCGGGAAACACAAACATAAATTAGTCCGTTGTGCTCCACTAATTATGAGGGGCCGGTCTAAGCCAAAAATGCCAGGGCCGTTTTTTTGTCCCAGTCCAGCCCTGATAGTATAGTTATTGTTATAAATATCAGAGTGACAGAAGTTACAATACAGTGGTACCTCACCTTACGAAATTAATTCGTTCCAGAAGTGGTTTCGTAACGTGAATTTTTCGTAAGTTGAGTAGCTATTTCAATGGAAAAGGCCTGATCCGTTCCAAGGTTTTTTTCCAAGGTTTTTATAGTGTAACTTTTTTTTTATAGTGTAACATTTGTGTTCTGCGTCCTGATTGGAATAAACCAGGTCTAGACCAGAACTAAACCAGGTCTAAACCTGGACTGGACCTGGACTAAACCAGGATTATCCCGGGACATGGCAGTGCCGTTGGAGGAGCGCGTTGCTCGTGTCTCCGCGCTCCTTGCACGTTCCGCGCTAGAGCTAAGAGGTCGAGAAAGACGCTCTTTCAGCGGGAATAAGAGCGGGGCGGGCTCTGGTTCTATCTGACCTCCAGAGCCGGGGGGCTGACACTGTGAGCTAACAGGCCGAGAAAGGTGCTCTATCGGCGGGCAAGACCGCGGGGTCTCGCTCGGGGTGGGCTCTGGTTCTATGTGACTTCCAGGTCTAGACCAGAACTAAACCAGGACTGGACCAGGTCCAGACCCGGACCAAACCAGGATTAAATCACCCCGTGCTCGGCCCGCGCAGGCCCCGAGGGGGAGGCAAGGCCCGGGCGCCGTGTCAACGTTGCTTTTTGATCCTTTGATGTCGGCTCTTCCTGTCATTGTGAAGCAGAATTCACCAAGCGTTGGATTGTTCACTCACTAATAGGGAACGTGAGCTGGGTTTAGACCATCGTGAGACAGGTGAGTTTTACCATACTGATGTGTTGTTGATAGTAATCTGACTGGACTCGGACTGATCCAAGATGGCGCCGGAGTGTCTGGCTGGCCCCTTGGCTCTCTCATTACTGGGATGTTTTATTGTGTTTTTAAGCTGTTTTGGGGGGGTCACACACTCACTGCTGGTGTATGAGCGTCAGGACTTGTTGAAAATTAAAGATTATGTGGATAACTGCGTGGATTATCGCTATGATAAGACAAACAAGCCGCGTCCCACTTACCTGGCTAACGTCCCGGAGTACCTGCTTCGCGTACAGGCCCTGTTGCCCAAGAAACGCAGGCGTCGTGGAGTACGCAGCGGCCGGCTGGCCAGACTGAAGTCCTGGCTGGTGCTGTGTCCAGAACTTCTACAGTGTCCATCGGACATCCCCCAGGATTATGCTGCCTGTTGTCGGCGCTTTCTTGCGCGGAGGAGGCTTTCCCCCGTCGCGGTCGCTGCTTGGGTGCGGCCGGTTTGTGAGCGGAATGACCCAGCGCTTGTGCGCCTTCGCCGGCCTCGTCTACGGGGATCGAGCGGCGTAAATCCCGGCAACCTCCAGCCCCTGAGGCGGGCTGCTCCGGCTGACGACATGATCCGGATCTCACTGAAATGTGCGCTTTTAAATGCAAGATCCGTGGTTAACAAGACTTTTGTTGTCCAGGATTATTTCTGCTCCAACTCGCTGGATGCGCTTTTCCTCACGGAAACCTGGATTAATTCGGGCGAGTCTGCCGCTTTTACAGAACTGTTACCTCAAGACTGTGTTTTTATTAATAAACCGAGGTCCACGGGACGCGGAGGTGGCATCGCCTCTGTTTTTAGGAAAAGCGTTAGCTACAAGCCACTGACGACAGACTCCTTCGCTTCGTTTGAGGTGAGCTGTTTTGAACTTTGTGAAAAGAACCCCGTGTTTTGCGCGGTGATATACAGACCACCGAAGTATAGCAAAGACTTTATCAGCGAGTTTTCACAGTTCATTGCTCCCGTGTTGACAAACTATGATAAGATTTTATTGGTCGGTGATTTTAATTTGCATATTTGTTGTCCTTCGGCGCCTATGGCAAAAGATTTTATGGATTTGATTGATGGTTTTAACTTGGTGCAACATGTTAAAGAACCCACGCAGATACATGGCCATACATTGGATCTGGTGATCTCACGCAATTTGTCTTTTAACAATGTATTGGTAGGGGATGCTGTCATTTCTGACCATTGTCCTATTTTATTTGATTTTATTCTGCGTGACTGTCTGAAGCCTATCTCTGTGCGTCACTGCCGCGTCCTAAAACCGGACACCGCGGCGTCATTTTCATCTCTTTTTATGGAAAATGTGCCAGACCTGGGTGGCTTTCGGGACACTGAAGGAATGACAAACTCTTTTATGGCTGTGTGCACTACAGTCATGGACTCTGTAGCTCCACAAAAAGCTGCACACCCCGGAGTCAAACCTGTGCCATGGATAAATGACACCACTCGTGAAGCCAGGCGCAGATGTAGGCAGGCGGAAAGGAAATGGAAAAATGATCATCTGCAAGTGTCTTATGAAATTTTAAGAGACAGCTTAAAAACTTATCAGAAATCTGTTAAAGAGGAACAGAGGAAATACTTTTCAAATTTGGTTTTGACAAATGTCAATAATCCTCGTGTTTCATTTCAAACCATTGGGTCTGTTTTGAGCCCATCCACATCCACTATTTTAGATTCTTGTTCTGAAAAATGTGAACAGTTTTTATCTTACTTCACAGAGAAAGTTGCTTTGATTAGAGCCAACTTAAACTGTCCTGCTGTTTCACAAATAAGCATGTCTTGTTCAGCTGTTTTTTGTACATTTGAGCCAGTGTCTTTAGAATTTCTCTCTAAAATAACAACTGAGCTTAAAGCTTCGTCCAGTCCTATTGACCCCGTCCCTCCAAGGTTGTTTAAGGAGGTGTGGACAACAATTGGCTCAAGTGTATGTGCTATCATGAACAGCAGTCTTGTCTCTGGTGTTGTACCTTCATTTTTCAAAAAGGCTGTAATCGAACCTCTCCTTAAGAAACCAAGTTTGGACGCATCAAATGTTTCAAATTTTCGTCCAATCTCTAAGCTTCCTTTCTTGGCTAAAATATTGGAAAAATGTGTTCTTTATCAGTTGCAGCCTTTTTTAAAAGCACATGGCATTTTAGAGCGTTTTCAGTCAGGATACAAGGCCCTGCATAGCACGGAGTCAGCACTTTTAAAGGTTTTTAATGACCTATTTTTAATGACTGATGGTGGTAGCTCTGCCATTTTAGTGCTTTTAGACCTGACTGCTGCTTTTGACACAGTCGACCATGCAACTCTTTTAAACCGCCTTGAAGACTGTGTGGGTGTCAGGGGGACTGCCTTAAACTGGTTCAGGTCTTACCTGTCTGGGAGATCCTGCACTGTCAGGCTGGGGGACTCCACCTCGTCTGCTGCTCCTTTGCACTGTGGAGTCCCCCAGGGGTCAATTCTTGGCCCTATTCTTTTTACCCTCTACCTTCTCCCACTCGGTGCAATTTTTAAAAAGCAAGGCATTTTATATAATTTTTACGCTGATGACTGCCAGATTTATCTGCCTATTTCTAAGCACGCGAAAGGCCCCCTGACACCCTTGTTGAACTGCCTTGGTGACGTCAAGGCTTGGTTGGCCCAAAATTTTCTCTGTTTGAACGAAGGGAAAACTGAAATTGTGCTCTTTGGGCCCACTGATCCCTCATTGGACTTGGGCCCCTTTAAAGATAATGTTCATCCCTTCGCCACCAACCTTGGCGTCACCATGGACAGTGATTTTAAACTCAGCAAGCAGATCAACACAGTCGTTAAATCAGGCTTTTATCATCTTCGTCTTTTATCCAAAGTTAAACCGTTTTTAAGTTTTAAGCATTTTGAACAAGTCGTTCACGCTTTTATTTCTTCACGTCTGGACTACTGTAATGCTCTTTATACTGGCATATCACAAAATGCTCTGTCACGCCTACAGTTAGTCCAGAACTCCGCGGCACGACTTTTAACAGGAACCAAAAAATGTGAGCACATCACCCCAATTCTTGCGTCTTTGCACTGGCTTCCTGTTAATTTTAGAATTGATTTTAAAATTTTATTGTTTGTTTTTAAAGCTTTGAATGGACTGGCCCCAGATTACATCTCAGACCTCATCCAAATTTACACTCCGGCGCGCGCTTTGAGGTCTGAGGGCCAGCTCCAGCTGGTGGTGCCTAAGACCAGACTTAAATCCAGAGGGGACAGAGCTTTTTCTGTGGTTGGTCCTAAGCTCTGGAACGCCCTGCCCCCCCCACCTCCGAGCAGCTCCCTCAGTGGAGAGTTTTAAGTCTCGTCTTAAGACCCACTTTTATTCTCTGGCTTTTAACACCGCGTGAGTTGTGTGGTCCTCTGTTGTCTTTTATTGTATTTTAGGGTTTTTTATTATTTTATTGTTCTTAGAGTATTTATTTATTTATTTTTTAGCGTTTGTATTTTTATTTATTTATTTATTTTTATTTTTTTATTCTATATTGTTTTTATTATTTTATGGTATATTTATTTGTGTGCACACTTGTTTTTGTGATTATTTGTTTATTTTAAATGATGTTTCTGTGCAGCACTTTGGAAACGCTTTTAGTTTATGAAATGTGCTATATAAATAAAGTGGATTGGATTGGAGTAATCATGTGTCTCAGCTCCCCTCGCGCGTTCGGCGCTATATTGAGCCGTGTCCCCCCCACGCTTCACTATCAACACATTCCATTGAAAATCTATGAAAGTTCGAGTGTTCAAACGAGAGAGAAATGCGAGAAAAGCCCAACTCCAGTCTGAGAAAAGCGTAGAATGTGTGTGGTGAGGCATTTACAGCCCTAAAACATGTAGAACAATTGCCAAATACAAAGTTGTCCTACCTCGTGGACCTCTCCCACCGCGGGCCACCTCTGGAACCTAACCCTGTGTGTGTTGATAAAGTGTATTTACGTTTCGGGGCGTGCATCTGAGCGTGCATCTGAGCGCGCATTAATTGAATTTTTGAGATTTCGCGTTTCGTAACTTGAATTTTCTTTCGTATCTAGAGACCAAAATTTGACGTGAAGTCGTTTCGTAACTTGGATTTTTTGTATGTAGGGTCTTTCGTAAGGTGAGGTACCACTGTACTTGTACATGAATTGTGTCACCAGTGTCTTCATGGGTCTTCTTGTTTATGACGCCATTTTGAGCATTTTTCAACGTTAGAAAGTTTCAGTGTTAAATTTTGATTAACTGCTATAGGTATATTTATTAATAAAGCCCATGAATAGGAATGATATTGTTTTTTTTAAATAAAAGCATCATGCAGCTGTAGTCGTCACAGCGTCAGAGCTCACCCTGCGCTGGAGGCGGTCGATGACGACGTGGTTGGACTTGTGAGTGATGTTCAGAGCCACGAGACACAAGTGAGTGAAGTTCCACAGCAGCTTTGGGAGAGAAGAAGAATAAAGAGATTTAACTTAAGATTCAAAATAAACAAAAAATAAAATAACAGTGGTACTCACGGGAGAGCTGGAGTCCACGGGGCACTCCTGCACAGACACAGAGAGCGTCTCAGTCTGCAGCTGAGTGATGATGTATGTGGCAGCATTAAACACAGCCACACTGTTTCCATCGTATGTGATCACGCTCAGGTCTGGGAACAGAGAGCAGCGGCCTACAAGAGGAAGAACAAACAAATCAACCAGAGAATATACGGTACAGACCAGGGACAGGAAAAACAAACAAATGCACCAATGATAAAAGGAGAAATTCAATTTGTCAACTGGACAAAGTTTGTTTGGTCGAAAATGTTTCGCCGCTCATCCGAGAGGCTTCGTCAGTTCAAATGCACCAACATTAATTACTATATTACTATACTATATGACTGTACTGCTGTAGATTTTTTATGTTATTATTTTTCTATTATTTCATTTGTTTATTTATTTCATTCTTAAACACATTACTGGTGTCATAACGTTAAATATACAAGACATGAAGGAAAAGGAGCAAGTAATTTCATGTTATCTGCTTTTCCAGACACTATATTAACTTACTTTAAAACATTTATTTTTTCATTCATTTTAGATCAATGGAGTAGTGGTTCCCAAAGTGCGGGTTGGTGTTTAGAGACAGATTTTAAACGTATGATCCTGTATTTAATGAATTATTTTATTTAATAGACTATAATTAAGTTAAATTACAAAATTATTCAAACGAACAACATTAAATATAAGGCTACGTTCAGACTGCAGGGCTTAATGCTCAATTCAGATTTTTTTGTGAAATCCGATTTTTTGCAAGGTCATTCATATTTCCAATTAAATGCGGCTTGTGATCTCCAGTGTGAACTTTAAACACCCCAAAAGTGTCCCGCATGCGCCTTGGAGGACACGATGATGTCACGTGCAGCGAGCGTGCTCAGGCACTGCGGTCACATGGATGAGTGTACTCCGATTGCAAACGGATTGGGAACGTATCGAATTCATGTGCACAGGCTAAGGATCGTACAGGGATTGGTTTCCTGAATCTGATTGGAACCCCTGGCTTAGGCCGATAGTAATCCGCTCGGTGCCGCCTTGTGCACGATATCTGATCGGATTGGCGTACTGCGCATGCACGGTAGTTTTCGCCAGGGATTTCACACGGAAGTGGCAGGAGGCGCCGACGCCGTCATAAGTAGCAATTGTTGCCGGAAAAGTCAGACAAAATCATGGCTGCGAAGAAAGAATGCACAACACGTACACCAATGCTGCCCCGTCAAACTCCTCGAGCGCCATCTTTGTAAACCGCCACATAGTTTGTTGTGTTTTTATTGAGTCGCCATCACCCGGAAGTAGTGGGACGACAGCGTCACATAGCGTAGCGGAACCGGCCAGGTTGCTGACCATTATCCGATTACACAAGTTTCATGTGCACTGGGATCTAAGAACAGACCACCCGCCGAGTAACGGGATCAGATTTGGAGAAATCCAATCCGATCGTACCGTGTGCACACAGTGAGTGTTTATGTAAGTAAACATGGACGCTATGAGTGAGCATCTGGCTTTATTAAAGTTGCTGTCGTACCGGAGCAGCACATGTACAATACATTTGTTTTAAAGAGGAGATTAAGGAGGAGAAGAGCGAGGTTTTTGGCAACGGCGTTTTGTGGGGCAGTGGCAGCGACCTCCATACAGAGGAACGCGCGGAAGCGGAGTCGGAGACAAAAGTGGTGGGATTACTATGTGCTTTGCCGCTTCACTGACACGGAGTTCATACAAAATTTTCGTATGACAGATGAAGACGTATGAAGAACATTTATGTACATTTGTGAGCGCCGACTTGTACCACTCTCATGGGAGGAAACACGCCCAGGTCGGATGAATGCGACCTGGCCGTTCAGACTGAAGTCACATGCCAAAAGGTCGGATATGTATCGGTTTTAGGACCACATATCCAAGTGGCCTGGGTCGTATTTGAAAAAATCGGATCTGTGTCGTTCAGACGGTCATTAAAAGATCAGATACAGGTCACAGAGGCGAAAAAATCGGATTTGGGTCACTTCAGGCTGCAGTCTGAACGTCGCCTAAGACGCAGAAGAGGAAGAGCTGATTAAGGCAAAAGTGCAAAAAACAACAGAGCAGAGAATGTAGAGGAGAGGGTCAGAGGAGCAGAGGGTCAGACAACATACATACATGGACAGTCCCACTGGGGGCAGCACTTGTCTCCGTTCACCAGGACCGCGAATCCCAGCAGGCCGCAGTTCGGGGGGTCAGAGGTGAACGGGCAGCTCAGGGATTTGTTAAACAGGATGAGCTGACGGTTCACACAGATGAGTTTGGTGCACTCGTCGATGATCTCTGTGTACGGAGGCTACAGGAGACAGATGAGCATGAGTAAAACGTCGGATAGAAAATTAAAAATAGAGCAAACTGACTTCAGTGGACAAGAAATATCACCGACTGACATGAAATAAACAAACACTGAAAGCCAGAGCTGTTATTACACCCCATGGTGTTGCAATATAAACGCTAATTTAAAGGAGACACATACATTTAACTCGTCTTTAATCGTGTTATAACAGTGTCCCTCATCATCAAACATCCTGTATTATGCAAAACTGACCAGATCAGAATGTTGTTCCCTCCTCAAAAACAGACCTGGAGTTAGAGCTGGGCGGTACGAACAAAAATTGATATCACAGTATTTTTTAAAAATTATATCGGTGCCACGGTATTTGACAGTATTTTTTTTCATGTACTAAGTGGTTCCATGTCTTTGGTGAAGTGGACAGTAACAGCGTTGGTAATATCGCTCCACTGTTTGCTTTTCTTGTCGTAGGCGGTCCCCTTAGCAAACGCGTCTTTGAGTGACGTCTGAGTGACGTCTGAGTGGCATTCCCTGCAGACGTGGAAGAGAATGCAGATCTTAGTTTCATGTGTTCTTCATATTCCAGGACGTGTTTGTGACGGAGGTGGTGAAGCCGATTACTCGTGTCGCCTCCTGCGGCTACGACTTTAGCCCGACGACATTTACAGAATACGGTTGTTTGATCGGCGTCAGATTTTATAAAGTCGAAGTTCTTCCACATGACTGACACGGTTCCTCTTTTCTTTTTCTAAACCAGGACTAAACCAGGACTATACTAGGACTATACTACGACTAAACTAAGACTAAATCAGGACTAAACTAGGACTATACTAGGACTAAACCAGGACTATACTAGGACTATACTACGATTAAACTAAGACCAAATCAGGACTAAACTAGGACTATACTAGGACTAAACCAGGACTATACTAGGATTAAACCAGGACTATACTAGGACTATACTACGACTAAACTAAGACTAAATCAGGACTAAACTAGGACTAAACCAGGACTATACTAGGATTAAACCAGGACTAAACCAGGACTATACTAGGACTATACTAGGATTAAACCAGGACTATACTAGGATTAAACCAGGACTAAACCAGGACTATACTAGGACTATACTAGGACTAAACTAGGACTAAACCAGGACTATACTAGGATTAAACCAGGACTAAACCAGGACTATACTAGGACTAAACTAGGACTATACTAGGACTAAACCAGGACTATACTAGGATTAAACCAGGACTATACTAGGACTAAACTAGGACTATACTAGGACTAAACCAGGACTATACTAGGATTAAACCAGGACTAAACCAGGACTATACTAGGACTAAACCAGGACTAAACTAGGACTATACTAGGACTAAACCAGGACTATACTAGGACTAAACCAGGACTAAGCTAAGACTAAACCAGGACTAAACCAGGACTATACTAGGACTAAACCAGGACTAAACCAAGACTAAACTAAGACTAAACTAGGACTAAACCAGGACTATACTAGGACTAAATCAGGACTAAACTGGGACTAAACCAAGACTAAACCAGGACTATACCAGGACGAAACCAGGTTTAAACCGGGACTAAACCGGGATTAAACCAGGACTAAATCAGGACTAAATCAGGACTAAACTAGGACTAAACTAGAACTAAACCAGGTCTGTGTTGGGTATAAGTTCCTCTGTGTCTGCAACATTTTCTTCGTCCATGTTGTTCACCGCTCGACACTGAGCTTCCACCGCTCTCACGCCAAAACAATCCCCCTCTCAAACAATGTCCCGCGGCGTCACGTTCAAAACAGTCCCCCTCTCAAACAATGTCCCGCGGCGTCACGTTCAAAACAGTCCCCCTATCAAACAACGCCACGTTCCGCCGCTCTGTGTTCCCCACATTTTGTACGCACACACTCACCGGGATTGGGATATATGAAAAATCCACATCATTAAAAAAAAAAACACTGGTATTAGGTATGAAGCGGTGTACCGACCAGCCCTACCTGGAGTTGTGTTTTGTTTCATTCACATGTTTGAGTAACTCTTTATTATTCATCTGTCTACATCTCCAAAGCTCAAAACACTCTGTTCCACCTCATGATGTCATGAAGCGGTAGTTTTCAAGGGAACTGCTACCGTTTAACTTTAGTTCAGTAGAGATCGTCAATTCCAGAGCTGAAATGATCCAAATTATCCTAGTGAAGGTGTGTGGAGTTTAAAAACACAGTGGAGCACTTCCTGTGTTACCACATGACATTACAAGGTGGAACAGAGTGTTTTCAGTGTGAGAGAAGAACTGTTTTTAATGAGGAAACAACATTATAACATGGTAGAAAGCTAAAAAAAAACCATTATTTTAATACAGTAAAACACAAAAATAAACTTTTCCACTCACCGTACACGCGCGGGCGGTTTGTAAACTCACTGCGGCTTTCGACTCTGTGCTTTTCGTCGTGTCTAAAACTGTGGAGGGCGTGGCTTTGGGTGCGGTTTTCGTCGCGTCTAAAACTGTGGAGGGCGTGGCTTTGGGTGTGGTTTTCGTCATGTCTAAAACTGTGGAGGGCGTGGCTTTGGGTGCGGTTTTCGTCGCGTCTAAAACTGTGGAGGGCGTGGCTTTGGGTGTGGTTTTCGTCATGTCTAAAACTGTGGAGGGCGTGGCTTTGGGTGCGGTTTTCGTCGCGTCTAAAACTGTGGAGGGCGTGGCTTCGGGTGTGGTTTTCGTCGCGTGTAAAACTGTGGAGGGCGTGGCTTTGGGTGTGGTTTTCGTCATGTCTAAAACTGTGGAGGGCGTGGCTTTGGGTGCGGTTTTCGTCGCGTCTAAAACTGTGGAGGGCGTGGCTTTGGGTGCGGTTTTCGTCGTGTCTAAAATGGTGGAGGGTGTGGCTTTGGGTGTGGTTTTGGACCACGCCCAACCCCCTTCTTTTTCTTCTCTCTCTTTTGTCGTCACTTTACTGGTCTCCGTCATCATGAAAACAGGCATAGGCGACGTAAATGGTTTGTACGAAGGCGTAGACGTTACAGTTTCAGCCTTTTTGGTAGCGTAGGGCGTAGTTTCAGATGGAGGCGCTAAAGGTTGCCTTGTAGATTTGGTCTCTACTGTCAAATCCTCTTTAGAAGTAGTAGTAGCAGTAACGGGTCGGACACTTTCTGTACCAGTGACTCTTGTGGTAACTGGAGCTCTGAGCGTAGTTTTCGTGGTGGTCATTGGGAGTTTGGTGGTTGGTTTAGCTGTAGGGACCCTCTCTGGAGCGGTGGAAATAGACGGAGATGTGGTGGTAGTTTGTGGAATCTGAAGATAAAAAAAAAATTGGTATCAAAAAGGACAACGTGTAAAAGCCAAAACAACTCAACTCAGTACAGTGTTCAGTAAAAAAAAGGCTGACATGTTGTTTGATCATCAGAGGTTGACTCATGACCATAGAAAATATGTCTTTTATAATTAAAGGTGCGGCAGCTGATTTTTGCAGTGTGAAAAACAGAATTAGAACAGTTTGCAGTGGTCCAAAGTTATCTTCTGCATTCAGAGCGTCCTCATCATTCACCACTGTGTTTATAAGAGCTTTTCACAGTAAAACGCTACAATTAATATTTCAACACTGTGACACCAAGTGATGTTTGTTTTAATTTATTTTTGGTCCATTTATCTATATACACAGTCACTGCGGTCACATGGTAGGATCGGATAGGATTTCTCCAAATCCGATCCCGTTACTGGGCGGGTGGTCTGTCCTTAGATCCAAGTGCACATGATGTTTGTGTAATCGGATAATGGTCAGCGACCTGGCTGGCTCCGCTACGCTATGTGGCGCTGTCGTCCAACTACTTCCGGGTGATGGCGACTCAATAAAAACACAACAAACTATGTGGCGGTTTACAAAGATGGCGCTCGAGGAGTTTGATGGAGCAGCATTAGTGTACGTGTTTTGCATTCTTTCTTCGCAGCCATGATTTCGTCTGACTTTTCCGGCAACAATCGCTACTTATGACGGCGTTGGCGCCTCCTGCCACTTCCGGGTGAAATCCCTGGCGAAAATTCCCGCGCATGCGCAGTATGCCAATCCGATCCGATATCGTGCACAAGGCGGCACCGAGCGGATTACTGTCGGCCTAAGCCAGGGGTTCCAATCGGATTCAGGAAACCAATCCCTCTACGATCCTTAGCCTGTGCACATGAATTCGATACGATCCCAATCCGTTTGCAGTCGGAGTACAATCAATCAATCATTTAATATTTATAAAGCGCTTTTCATACAAAATGTAACACAAAGTGCCTTACAGTGGTTAAGGATTA
The DNA here is from genome assembly GCA_036785185.1 of Paratrypauchen microcephalus. Lineage (NCBI taxonomy): Eukaryota > Metazoa > Chordata > Actinopteri > Gobiiformes > Gobiidae > Paratrypauchen > Paratrypauchen microcephalus. The sequence continues at coordinate 4,140,937 of JAVJIX010000084.1, read as the reverse complement.
GAAGATTGACTTTTATTGATCTCACACAGGAGAAATCGTTTTCTGCATTTGACCCGGGACCATCCCCATGATTTTGTTATTTAGTCTTGGTCAGGACCTCAGCTGGAGGATTTTACCTGGAGCATGTTTTGGGTTGGTGGGGGAAACCGGAGTGCCCAGAGGAAACCCACCCAGACACGGGGAGAACATGCAAACTCCACACAGAAAGGCCCGGGCGACCCGAACCTTCTTGCTGTGAAGCATGAGTGCTAGCCACTCAGCCACCCTGCTGCCAGAGGAGGAAGGACAAAAAAAAAAAAAAAAAAAAAAAAAAAGAAGACGAACAAACAAACAGACAAACAAACAAACTCATTCATGTGCACGCAGTGAATATTTCCACCAATCTGCTCAGGGAATACAGGTGTACCGTAATTTCCGGATTATAAGCCACGACTTTTTTCTCACACGTTGAACAGCCTGAGTGCAGAAAGCGCCGCTGTCTGTGCGGTGAACATGAAGTTTCAACACAAGGTAGCGCTGTTGTCAGTGCTAAAACAGTTTATCTCCGTGTGTAAACATCGCCACTTACAAGTGAACAGGCTAATAATAATAATAATAATAATAATAGGCGCGCAGTGATACGACTCGAGAGAAAATAGCACCAAGCGATTTAGGTCGTTTTCACACTAGGAAAGTCCGATAGTTCACTTGCTTTGGTCCGGACGAATTTTTTTAATTTTTTAATTTTGGTGCGGTTCACTTTCACACTGTGGTTTTTCCCCAAGTGAACCAACATCTATAAACAAAACCACGTGTGCTGAGGTCGCTCAGCTATTGGACAGAAATGAGCCGTGTCCAAACGGAAGGAGGAGAATCATGGTTACGTGCTGTTTTCAAGTTCTGACTCTTGCTCTTCACGCAAAACGTAAGTAAGTTTCATTTCCTCAGCCTCGGTTTCCCATAATGCTCGACATACGACGGGAGCTCGTTAAGTACAAAAAGCCAACTTGTGTCGGATCGAGTCCAGTCTGCATTCTCATCTCAAACGAACCGCACCAGAGTTCGAATGGAACCGTGCCGAGACCGAGCTTTTTAGGTGGTCTCTGTTCACTTGTTTGCTCCGGATCGAGATTTCTGTTTTTTATTCACACCAGAACAAAAAGTCCGAATCAAAGGAGCAAACGAACTCTGGTTTGTTTTAAATGAACCAAACAAGGCAGGTGTGAAAACCACCTTAGACTTCTGACTTTTTCGTGTGCAACTGTTTTGTGATGCAAATATATCACTTTTTGGACAAATATTGTTTTGAGAAGAAAAACAAGCTTTATTAACTGTCCCCGCTAACTTACCGGACCTACTTTGGTCAGCTCCAGAACCGGGGCAGAACTCGGCTCAGAGGACACTGTCAGGGGTAAGTCAGTGTTAATGCACGACACTGCTGAAGGGGACTATCCCTTTAATTAAAAATTTAAAAAAATCTTTCTGTGTACCATTTTTCTGTGTAAATATCTCAAGTTACACCGTGCACATCTGCGGCTTATAGTCAAGTGCAGCTTATACATGTACTTTTTTTCTTTTAAAATTTAGTTGATGCGGCTTATATTCAGGTGCGCTCAATACTCACAGTTTACAGTAAATTAGCATTCGTGATATAAACTGGCACCAGCAGCTTTCCTGTGACTTCAGTCTTGGGTCATGTATTGTTGTGCACAGTTTTTGTACAAATAAAAAGCATACCACACCATACCACTTGGATAAAAAACAATATTTTGCTCAAGAATATAATAATGTCGAAGCATTACCCAAAGTAGTCAAGCACTCGTTGATCGTTTGAATAGTTAAATACGTGATTTTTTGGAAAGTCAAAATGAAATCAGAAAAATAATTCACAAACGACCTTTATCACAGCTCCGTATGTCTCACCTCCACTCCGCCTGTGTCCGGACGTGCCGCCGCCGTCGTCAGTCTTTGTGTCACCGGCTGCACTGTGCTCGTTCCGACAGCAGGGGGCGCTCTCTCTGTTGGAGCGGTCAGCACAGTCTCTGTTCTCTCTAGAGGCGGCTTCACTGAGGTTTCAATCTTTGGAGGGAGAGTAGTTTCTTTTAAAAGTGTCGTTTTGAGAGTAGATTCTGGCTGTGTTATGGGAAGACTAGGTACTTTTACTGTAGTAGTTGTGGGTTTGATTGAAGTACCAACAGAAGTAGTAGTAGTAATTATTGTTGGAGGGGAAACCTGTATAGTTGTTGTATCGTGAGGGTCCCATGGATATGATATCCCAGCAGTAGTACGAGTAGTAGCAGCAGCAGTAGTAACAGCAGTAGCAGTAGTAGTAGTAACAGCAGTAGTAGTTACCGACAAAGTTAAAATTTTTGAAGTACTTTCTACTCTTGGTGTAGTAGTTGTAAGTATTTCTGGCATCACTGTATGCACTGGGACTTGAACTCTTGTAGTTTTGGCCTCTTCTTCGGATTTTGTCGTAACTTTATATGTTTTTGGTGCAGTAGTGGACCGAGGTGTCTTTGCAGTAGTAGTAGCAGTAGCAGTAGCAGTAGTAGTAGTAGTAGTAGTAGTAGCTATAACTTGAGGTCTGATTTCTCTTGTTGCAGGATAAATAGCTGAAACTTTAGTAGTTTCCCAATCTGAAGATGGCTCAGAGGTAGTTCGTTTAGTAGTTATAACTTCTACTGGGCTTGCAGTCGTAGTAGTACCAGCAGAAGCAGTAGTAGTAGTAGTAGCAGTAGTAGTAGCATACTTAGTTGTTACTACGTCAGGAATCAGTGGGTGCTTCGTTGTTTTGCTTGTAGTTGCCAGTTTCTCAATTTCAATAGGACCAGTAGTAGTAGTAGTAGTAACAATATGGGCAGTTCTTGGTGGAATTGTTCTTGAAGTAGTCTTTGCAGTACCTGTAGTAGCAGTAGCAGTAGTAGGAGGAGTTGAAGTAGTAGTTTTTCTGGCTACTAAAGTGGATGGAGTAATGGCCTGCGTAGTTCTTTCCGTCGCTGAATGAACCGGCAGTGGCGAAGTTGTTGTTTGCAAAATATGTTCTATTGGTTTGGTAGAAGTCTTCAGAGTTTCAGGTTGTTTTGTAGTAATTTTCGCAGTAGTAGTTGGTTTTTCAGCCTCAGTAGTAGTAGTAGTAGTAGTAGTAGTAGTAGTTGTAGTAATAACTGGCGTTGTAACTTCACTAACTTTTATTGTTGTCATTTTGTCTGGTTTCACACTATCATCCCTAGTACCAGTAGTAGTAGTACTAGTAGTAGCAGTCGTTAGCTCAATAGCTCTAGTAGCAAATGGTTTCGCAGTTATTATTTGCGAAGCGTCGGTCGTTTGTTCCACTTGCTTCGTGCTAATTCCGCTAACGTCCTTTGTGGTCGCGCTAGGCAGCATGCTCGTTTCAACCGCTTTTGTTGTCACTTTCGCTGGTTCTTGCGTAGCCGTCATCGCCTCAGTAACAGATTTTGTGGGTTCGATAGCTTCTACGGTTGTCGGTTTTGTGCTAGTATCGCTTGATTTCGTTGTCGATGGTTCTGGCTTGGTGGTAGGCTCGGTTTCTTCATATTGCTTAGCGGTAGTTGGACTTGCTACGACGCTACTTTCTGTGAATTTTGGCGGTCTAGCTTCGATTCCAGTAGTCGCTGTAGTAAATTTAGTTGGTTCTGTAACAAAGTCGCTCGGTTTGGTGGCGACTGTGGTGGTTTTTGTGGTGATTTCTGCAGATTTGGTTGGCTCTGGTTTGGTAAGACTGGTAGTAGACATGACATCTGTGAACCAAAACAACGCGGAGATAGCGAAGGGGGCGCCGGTCGTGGTTTTGCTCAGGGGAGATTCAGTCACTCTGGAGGTGTAGTGCTCATCTTGGACTTCAGAAACCGTGGTGGTGTCAGAACCAACTGGGGGGTTAATACCTGAAATAAAACATCGAATAAGAGACACAAGAGTAACCAGGGATGAAAGTGGCCAATCATGAAAAAAGCGGAAACCCCCCCCCCCCCCCCCCCCGCTGGAAATTTTAAAATCCTGAAATTTGGATTTCTATACGCTATATGTTAGCAATAAAGTAAAACTGTACATAAAAGTACCAAAAAAACCCCACATTTTATTAACAGGTAGGCCTACTAGTAGTATATATTGGATTTGTTTTTGCTTTGGACTTTGTCTAATCAGAGGCATTGAGGAGGAGCTTATGCGCGCTAAAAGGTGCAGGTGAAAAAGCGAGGAGCGACGCGTTAAGTGAGGCACGGGCAGGTAGGATGAGGTATAGGATGTTTTATAAAGTTTAACCTGTGTACACGCAATGGTACACGCTGTTGCGAAAGAGCTGCGCTCACTCGCTCGGTCCGCGGCTCCAGACACGGACTTGAGCCCGTGTTTAATACGAAGTTTAATACGAGATACACGTACTTTTGTTCTGAATACGGGACGATTCTGTTTTTCAAGGGACAGTTGGCGACCCTAAACACAACTATACATATATATACACCCAAAATCTTTCTCAACGAATTTGCACAGATGTTAAAAAAAAAAAAAAAAATTACCCCGCAGCTGGAAAAAAAAGCGGAGATCCGCTAAAAAACGGAACTCTTTCATCCCTGAGTAACATACGAGTGTTTTTTATTATCACTGATGTATCGGAATCGGTATTGAGTCTATTCCTTAGTATTAGAGTTTGAAATTTTAGTAATCTCTATGGCAACTGTTTTTTTCTTCTTATTTTTTAAACTTATGGATAGATTAGTTTGAACATTATTTTAAATCTTATGGCAGAGTTTCCTATAGCTGACTACACCCATGGAGATGTTATTGAATGCCTTGGAAAATCCCACAGTGTGGCATTAAAGCTTTCTATCTTTATTAAATTACAGATTCTTGCTGTATCACCTCTCTACAAACACTCTTTAACTTGGCCCGGTTTAATGCTTGACTAGGGAACATTGTGTGGGAATCAATAGCATCTCCATGGAGACCAGCAGTAAATGTTACACAGTGCAGCTTTAAAGTGTAGTTCCTCACAGTCCTGGAGGTGAACGCAGCGGTGAGTGACCTCGTCCAGCACCATGTGAGAGGGACACACAGGCAGACAGCCCTCCACCCTGAAACACAAAGGGTTAGGGTCAAAACAGATTCTTTATGCATTTTTTTTTCCAGTAAAACCAGCCCTGGACTGATAATCAGGCATACCGGGCATTTTCCCGGTGGGCCGACAGTCCTCGGGGCCGATGCTGTTTAAAAATATTTTTTTTTACTTAGAGACTGGCCCACAGTTTAGAGGAGGCGTCCCATTGGTCCATCTTCATTACAGACAGTGGACTAAACCAATCAGGATACAGAAGCTTACGAGAAGCTTACGAGAGCAGTCCCTTTCTCTGCACTGATCCTGACAGTTTCAGTGTTGAGCATGGAAACATGGAGAAGCGGCAGAAAGGGGTGTGGTGAAGTTACGGGCTAAAAGATTTAAAAAATGTCACTATAGAAGCTGCAAAATGTTCTAAAATAACAGACATATTCACTGGAGGGGCTGGAGCCTCCACGTCCTCTGCAGCCCAGACTGAAGGTGGACAGAGGAGCAGCCAGACACTGTGGACAGGGAACCCGAGGCCGAGGGACAGAGTGACCAGGGAAGTGTCGCACAGGCACAGCAGGTAGTAATGTTAGGAATTATATAATACTGGGACTTTTAGGTGATGGACAGGCATGAAAATCGCTCACCTTTCAGCAAAATGTGTGTGTGGTTCAGTCTTGGTTTAATCCTGGTTTAGTCCGGCTTTAGTCCTGGTTTAGTCCTGGTTTAGATCTGGAATAAGACCTGGTTTAGTCCTGGTTTAGTCCTTGTTTAGTCCTGGTTTAGACCTGGTATAGTCCTGGTTTAGACCTGGTTTAGACCTGGTTTAGTCCTGGTTTAAATCCAGATTAAGACCTGGTTTAGTCCTGGTTTAGTCCTGGTTTAGTCCTGGTTTAGTCCTGGTTTAGACCTGGTTTAGTCCTGGTTTAGACCTGGTTTAGATCCGGATTAAGACCTGGTTTAGTCCTGGTTTAGACCTGGTTTAGTCCTGGTTTAGTCCTGGTTTAGTCCTGGTTTAGACCTGGTTTAGTCCTGGTTTAGACCTGGTTTAGATCCGGATTAAGACCTGGTTTAGTCCTGGTTTAGACCTGGTTTAGACCTGGTTTAGTCCTGGTTTAGTCCTGGTTTAGTCCTGGTTTAGTCCTGGTTTAGACCTGGTTTAGATCCGGATTAAGACCTGGTTTAGTCCTGGTTTAGACCTGGTTTAGTCCTGGTTTAGTCCTGGTATAGTCCTGGTTTAGTCCTGGTTTAGACCTGGTTTAGTCCTGGTTTAGACCTGGTTTAGATCCAGATTAAGACCTGGTTTAGTCCTGGTTTAGACCTGGTTTAGACCTGGTTTAGTCCTGGTTTAGTCCTGGTTTAGTCCTGGTTTAGTCCTGGTTTAGACCTGGTTTAGATCCGGATTAAGACCTGGTTTAGTCCTGGTTTAGACCTGGTTTAGTCCTGGTTTAGTCCTGGTATAGTCCTGGTTTAGTCCTGGTTTAGTCCTGGTTTTCGGCAAAATTTGCCATTTTGAAGCTAAAACAGGTGATCTACGTGAATTGCCTAGATGTATTTTAAATAAACCTTTGAATGTGTAGTTCCTATGAGTTTGCTGGTGGTTTTTGGGATTTTTCCTTTAAATGTTGTGCCCTGGTTTCCCCTCGGCCAAGACGTAACAACAGTAAAATACTTTGGGGAACACAAACTTAAATTAGTCCGTTGTGCTCCGCTCATTATGAGGGGCCGGTCTAAGACAAAAATGCCAGGGCTGTTTTTTTGTCCCAGTCCAGCCCTGAGTAAAACATTAGCTCCATTAAAAGCGATCATTATTTTTATTTCACTTTTCAGTTGTCTAATGTACCTAATGACTTGTCAACACTCAGGAGTAATCATGCATTAGTCTTATACCGCAGTTTTCTAAATGCTCAGAGTTTTACAAGTACGTTTTACAATTGTGCATTACTGCTCCACGCTTCACACAGTAACCTACTATAGTCGCCACAGCTGCCGTGGGGCACACCACATTCATACTAAAGTAATGAGTGAATGAATAAAGTGACTAAAGTGACTGAGTACAGAAGAGTTGAATGTAAGCCTAATACTTTTCTATTATCTCTGTAGTATTTTCAGTGTCTTACTGTGGAATGGAGGTGCAGGATGCAGCTCTGGGGTCACTGCAGGTTTTGAAACAGGGCACAGCGCACGAGTCGTATCTCCACTGACACTGAGGACCCACCGGGGCGTCCACACTGGGGCCTGGACAAAATAAAATACAACAGATTAAAAAAAAATACACCAATATATGAAGGTCATTACAGACAAAAAATCCAACTTTTCCAGCTGAGACATCTTCTCTGTTCTTCCCTCTGCAGTTTTCACAAAACAAATAGTCTGTATTTCTGATCAAATCTGACGCACGTCTGTCTGCGTCGCCTTGTTTGTTTTTGTTCGTTTGGGTGTTACACTTTTAGCTCCGCCCAGACCTCAGTGCTGCTCTGTGATTGGCCTGAACCACTGGTGGGCTGCGCCCAATCACAACAGCAGGAGCCAGGCCAGAGGTTCTCAGGGAAATTCATCTTCCTGATACGGTTAAGGACAAACGAAACAAAAGAGACAAACTAAACCAGATCTGAAGGAGCTGCACGAAACACAGACTGTCGCATAAAGGTTTTAGACTCACTCACAGTGGGAAGAGGAAGCACAACTTTTACTCATGTAAGAGTCCTGTTTAAAGATCCCATGACATGGTACTTCTTGATGCTTTTATATGGCGCCTTAGTGGTTCCCTAATGCTGTAAATGAATCCTTCTTCAAGATCAAGCCTCAGTGCATGAGAGAGCCTCATGAAGACAGTCAGTCATAAATATCTCTCTGAAACACTTTATTCTGGGCGTTGTTGCTTGAATGCAAACGAGGAGGACAGAGACAGGCCAGTGCAGCGGCGTAGCCAAATACGCCGCTGTTTCCTGGATTAGCGGTGCGCTGTGCGCTGTCACCCACTTCCGCATTTTAAGTGCGGAGGAAGATACGAGACACGTTCCATGAAAAAAAAAAAAAAATTTCCACAGAAAATAAAATTAAACCACTGCTGTTTCAGAGGTTCAGAGGCTCGGATAAAGGACATCCGAGCCTGGAAACACTCTCACATGTCTCCAGGCAAATAAAAAAAATCATCTCGCATTTTGTAGCTCGTTTGCGGTCCAAACTCTCGGGCGTGATTTCCAGAGACGGTGGGTAGACATCCAGACGGGGGGGTGGAAAGCTTTCCCCGAGTGTGATGTCGGAAAGTTCCCTTGTTCAGAATCGCCCGTTTGGGCTGTCTTTTTTTCAAACGCGGAAAAGGATCGCAAATGCTCAGTTTACACATTTCGCAACTTTTAGCCATGGGGGGGCTAAACAGGGTAGGGGAGCTCACATTAACGTTCAAAAACCTCAGAAAGTGAAAATTTAATGCCATGGGACCTTTAATAAAAATATTATTGAAGTAGCAGTATAAGTATAGTGTTTGAAAAGCACTGTGACAGCACAATTTATTTTCAAAAGTTCTGGGACCCTGCTACTAGGGCTGGGCAGTATACCGGTTCATACCGAATACCGGTGGTTTTTTTAATGATATTAACTTTTCATATACCGCAATACCGGTGAGTGTGTGCATACAAAACGTCGGGAACACAGAGGGGCGGAACGTCGCGCGGGGGGCTGTTTTGAAATGGCATGAGAGTGGTGGTAGCGTAAGTCGTGTCCCTATTCGAGGGCTCCTTTTTCGGCCGCTTTTTCGGCTGCACTGAAGGCTGCAAATGCTATAGCCCTCGAACTAGTCATTTCAGCAAGGCTGTTGCTGAAATGGGACAGCTAATGCTAACAATACGCACCACGCAAATTACGCACACGGATCAATAACCCTCGAATTGGGACACGGCTACAGTGTGTGTGGAGCGGTGAACAACATGGACGTTGTTGTTAGTTTTTATACTGAAAAGAGGAGTCGTGTCAGTCATGTGGAAGAACTTCGGCTTTAAAAAATCTGACGCCGATCAAACAACCGTATTCTGTAAATGTCGTTGGGCCAAAGTCGTACCCGCAGGAGGCGACACGAGCGATCTGCTTCACCACCTCTGTCACAAACACATCCTGGAATATGAAGAATGCACGAAACTAAGATCTGCATCCTCTTCCACGTCTGTAGGAACGTTCAAGTCGGCGCCGCAACACAAAACGCCACTCAGACGTCACTCAAAGACGCGTTTGCTAAGGGGACCGCCTACGACAAGAAAAGCAAACGGTGGAACGATATTACCAACTTGTTTAGTCCTAGTTTAGTCCTGGTTTAGTCCTTGTTTAGTCCTGTTTTAGTCCTGGTTTAGACCTGGTTTAGTTGTAGTTTAGTCCTGGTTTAGTCCTGGTTTAGTTGTAGTTTAGTCCTGTTTTAGTCCTGTTTTAGTCCTGTTTTAGTCCTGTTTTAGTCCTGGTTTAGACCTGGTTTAGTTGTAGTTAAGTCCTGTTTTAGTCCTGGTTTAGTCCTGTTTTAGCCCAGTTTTAGTCCTGTTTTAGGCCTGTTTTAGTTGTAGTTTAGTCCTGGTTTAGTCCTGTTTTAGTTGTAGTTTAGTCCTGGTTTAGTCCTGGTTTAGTTGTAGTTTAGTCCTGTTTTAGTTGTAGTTTAGTCCTGGTTTAGTCCTGGTTTAGTTGTAGTTTAGTCCTGTTTTAGTCCTGGTTTAGTCCTGGTTTAGTCCTGTTTTAGTTGTAGTTTAGTCCTGGTTTAGTCCTGGTTTAGTCCTGTTTTAGTTGTAGTTTAGTCCTGGTTTAGTTGTAGTTTAGTCCTGTTTTAGTCCTGGTTTAGTTGTAGTTTAGTCCTGTTTTAGTCCTGGTTTAGACCTGGTTTAGTTGTAGTTTACTCCTGTTTTAGCCCAGTTTTAGTCCTGTTTTAGTCCTGTTTAGCCCTGTTTTAGTCCTGGTTTAGTCCTGTTTTAGTTGTAGTTTAGTCCTGTTTTAGTCCTGTTTTAGCCCTGTTTTAGTCCTGTTTTAGTCCTGGTTTAGCTGTAGTTTAGTCCTGTTTTAGCCCAGTTTTAGTCCTGTTTTAGTCCTGTTTAGCCCTGTTTTAGTCCTGGTTTAGTCCTGTTTTAGCCCAGTTTTAGTCCTGTTTTAGTCCTGGTTTAGCTGTAGTTTAGTCCTGTTTTAGTCCTGTCGTAACAACATTACCAACGCTGTTACTGTCCACTTCGCCAAAGACATGGAACCACTTAGTCCTGTTGAACACTGGACCCAGATATGTTTTACCAAGTCACATTTACTGCAGTAATTATTCTCAAAATTATTAGGAAATGGGGTTAACACCGAGTCATGCATGAAAAAAAAAAAAAGCATCAAATACTGTGACACCGATATAATTTTGAAAAATACTGTGATATCAATTTTTGGTCACACCGCCCAGCTCTACCTGCTACAACTAATATAAAAACTACTAGTATAAAACATCTGTTGACTACATTTCCCAGAATGCCGTGCTGTGCTGACCTGTGACCCTGAAGAGCGTGGCTTTGCGGTAGCTGTCTGTGTGTCGGTATTTGAGCAGGTGAATGAGTCTCGTCGCGTGGAGGAAAAATCCGGGTTTGGACTGAGCCTCGAGTGAAACGAAACCGGGGATCCACGTGTCCCTGTGCAGCACGAAGGTGGCACCGTCCCAGAATGCATCACTGTCACGCCATTTGGACAGCTTCACCTCGCCGCTCGGACTCGCGAACAGGAAGTAGTTCGGACGGTCGGCGGCTTCGAAGGAGACGCGAGAGGTGTCTGAGGAAGAGAGAGAAGGAAATGTGAAAAATTAGGAAACGGGGTCATGAGGTCTAAACCAGGACTAGACCAGGACTAAACCAGGACCGAACCAGGACTAGACCAGGACTATCAATCAATCAATCAAACATTTATAAGGCGCTTTTCATACAAAAACTGACTAAACCAGGACTGAACCAGGACTAAACCAGGACTAGAACAGGGCTAAACCAGGACTGAACCAGGACTAAACCAGGACTAAACCAGGACTGAACCAGGACTAAACCAGGACTGAACCAGGACTAGAACAGGGCTAAACCAGGACTGAACTAGGACTAAACCAGGACTAGAACAGGACTAAACCAGGACTAGAACAGGTCTAAACCAGGACTGAACCAGGACTGAACCAGGACTAAACCAGGACTAAACCAGGACTAGAACAGGGCTAAACCAGGACTGAACCAGGACTAAACCAGGACTGAACCAGGACTAGAACAGGGCTAAACCAGGACTGAACTAGGACTAAACCAGGACTAGAACAGGACTAAACCAGGACTAGAACAGGTCTAAACCAGGACTGAACCAGGACTGAACCAGGACTAAACCAGGACTAAACCAGGACTAGAACAGGGCTAAACCAGGACTAGAACAGGACTGAACCAGGACTAAACCAGGACTAGAACAGGGCTAAATCAGTCCATGCCAGTTGCTTCTTTATAGAGCTCATCCAACAAAATGCTTTTTAAAATATATTCATAACAAACTCCTTCAGTGTAATTTCATTCAAAACATCTGGTGTTTGGAGTGAAGATGTTTTCTTGAATGACCCTAAATAAAAGTGAGGTCCCGGCCCTTTAAGGTGAGCTCTTTCCCAAACTCACAGTGAGGCTCAGGTTCAGTCTGTGGAAGTTAAACCTACAGCCTCTGTTCCCACAGCTTCACCACAGCCACACTGGGAGTTCACCTGTGTGTGTTTGGACAAGTCTGTAAGTCATCATCTGGAATGAAATTAATGGTGTGGTAGTTTCAGAGTCATTTCATTGTAGTGAGCGCCCCCTTCAGGCAGATATAGGCAGTGTCCACCAGCGTCTGACCAGAACTGAAGAAGCAGCTTGGATGAGCTGAGAAACGGATTCGACCAAATAAACTTTTGTCCAGTCGACAAATTGAATTTCTCCTTTTGCTGTGGATTCTACCTGGACTGAGGGATTCTACGCACATTAAAATCACAAAGAAAGACTGAAAAAATTAAAATCACCTATTAATCTAAGCCTGTTTCCCAAACTTTTTTGTCTTGTGTACCCCCTGAGCCTTTTTGTTGGCTTTTTGTTGATAATTCTCTAAAAGTAGAACGTGGCACAATGGATTATTAAATGAAAATCATTTTATTTCATCTCCTTAATTTGAAAATTTAATTCTCAGACATTTTCTCTCTTTTCTTTAACTCAAATTTACTCAAATTAGAATTCAAAAATTCAAAAAAATCTCCCCGTGCGCCTGGCAGTGACACTGCCGAGTACCCCCTGTAGTGTGCTCGCGTACCCCTAAGGGTACTTGTACCCCTGGTTGGGAAATGCTGATCTAAGCAATGAGATTTGTAATTGTAAATTGTAAATTGTAAATAAATATTGACTTTTGACGATACAATATTTTGATTATTGTTACATCTCTAACAATAACAGAAAAAACGTGAACTGAAAAGGGTTATTTATTCATTATTTGTTACCACATTAAACTAAACTTATGCTGCGCTCACCATGAGGCCTGGAGCGGCTCAGTCCTGGAGTCATCATGAACTTGGAGAGAAAGCCCTGACTCTCGCTGCTGTTAGCCCGGACCAGGAACACGGAGCCCGGAGGACCAGGAGAACCAGGGGCCCCAGGGGAGGCCACGGCACCAGCAGGCCCAGAGGAGAGAGCCAAGAGCAGGGGGTGCGGGAAGGAGAGCGAGGGGAGGCTGGAGGCCAGAACGGAAGTCCGGTCTCTGAATGGAATCAGCCTGTACGGACCTTTTCCCAGGACTGAACACAGACATGCGGTTACATACGAGACGGTGCAGAAAACGTCATTACTGTGAAATTAAAATGATTAAAACAGGAGCGTACCTTTGTTGTAGTATTCACAGTCATACGCTGCAATGAAAAGAACAGAAACAGTTTAGACTGAGACTGGAGAGAGTCGGGAGGACAGAGGACAGAGGGATGTTCACGTTACCTACCAGGAAACACGAAGACTAAAAGAAGCAGAGGAGTGGGTAGTGGAGGGTCAGAGAAGAAGAGGTGAGGGTCAGAGAGAGGAGCAGAGGAGAGGGTCAGAGGATCAGAGGAGAGGGTCAGAGAGAGGAGCAGAGGAGAAGGTCAGAGGAGCAGAGGAGAGGGTCAGAGGAGCAGAGGAGAGGGTCAGAGGAGCAGAGGAGAAGGTCAGAGGAGCAGAAGATGCAGATGAGAAGGTCAGAGGAACAGAAGAGAGGGTCAGAGGAGAAGGTCAGAGGATCAGAGGAGAGGGTCAGAGGATCAGAGGAGAGGGTCAGAGGATCAGAGGAGAAGGTCAGAGGAGCAGAGGAGAAGGTCAGAGGAGCAGAGGAGAAGGTCAGAGGATCAGAAGAGAGGGTCAGAGGAGCAGAGGATGACAGTCTCTGGTGTGTTTGTCTCACGGCAGAGGGAGGGGGTCCTCCAGTCGACAGAGACCCCCTGGAGGCAGCAGCGTTGGGCGTAGGCGGCGACGCTGGAGCAGAAGCACTCACAGTCTCCCCCCCGACTGCACGAGCACGTGTCCGCCACACAGTTCATATAAAACCACGTCACGTCCACCTGAGACACAAACAGCATCGTAAATATGAACGTACGCAGAATATGCATTAAGAACACTCATTTATTTCATTTGGTGTTCAGAATAAAGTCATTTGATCATGAAGTAATTCAAACTGTGCTTACACTGTGTAAATGTACATGTACATATGTGACTGTTCCTGTTCTAATCACTTATAATGCAACAAACATAAAGCTGCATATGTCTATTGTCACCTTTTCACTATAATATTACACACTGAAAGGATTCAGAATATTAATGGACGGTATAACAGTTGCAAAATATATTTAATGCAGAGATTCAGAATTCTAACAAAATTTACTTTCTAAGTTTTTCTCCAAATACTGCAAGTCAGTGCAGTGTCATTAATTTCCTCTGGGGCTGGACAAAATCACACAATACAATCAAAATCTAAATTTAAGTTGGTGCAAATATCAACACTGTAGCCAATCGAAGTTGGTACACCCCAACTTTTCCCTTCCTTGAGTTAGGGAAGAGCGGAAAAAACACAACTTCCTAAAACTTCCTAACCTGAGTGACGTCACCTCAAGGTGGAGCTGAGCTAAACCTCAAAGTGAATATGATAATAAGTGTTGTGTGCATTAAACTTGAGCTCGTGGTGACTCCTCACCACTGGGTGGCAGCTCTGGAACACTTCACCGAGGAGGACGGAGCACTGCCTCTTTGCAAAAGGTTCTCTGAGAGGAAAGACGGAGCAGGGAGGCCTCAGGTCAGGGCTGCTCTGACACTGGAGGGAAAACAGAGAGACTTAACAGGAGACATTTTACATCACCAAAAGTTAAACACCACAAGGATATACACTGCCTGACAACAGTATTAGGACGATTGTGTATTTCTGAACTCTGGACGAAACTTCTGGTTCCAAGATAATGACCCAAAGCACTCGTCCAAACTGTGTAAGGGTCATTTGGAGACGTGATAAAAGGAGAAATTCAATTTGTCAGCTGGACAAAGTTTGTTTGGTCGAAAACGTTTCGCCGCTCATGAACTGACGAAGCTTGAACTGACGGTTTTCGACCAAACAAACTTTGTCCAGTTGACAAATTGAATTTCTCCTTTTATCAGGGATTCTACCTGGACGACTGAGGGACTCTTCACGTCATTTGGAGACGTGTGAACAGCGTCATCGACTGCAGGTTATGACACGGCCGCCCCAGTCTCCTGACCTGTCACCCATCGAAAAAGTGTGGGATTATTTGGATATTAAAGTGCGCTCCAGGAATCCAACTAACGTTAAACACCTGTGGAAATGTCTTCAGGATGAGAGGAAAACTATAGAGGATGGATATGGATCAAAATTGTTGGACAGAATGCCTTGAATTTGTAAAGCTGTGATTAAGACCAAAGGTGGAAAAGATATTTAACTTGATATTGTTACATTTTTGCAATAATATGCCTTTACACATGATGAAAGTTGCTTTAATATATCAATAAATTGATTTGTTGTCATTACCAATACGTCTTGTTATAATTATGAAAGTTCAAAAATACACAATCGTCCAAATACTTTTGTCAGGCAGTGTAAGAGGGTGGGAGGGCATCTGACATACCTCAGTAATAGTCCAGCTGTTGCCAAACTCCTGGGGCGTTGAGGACTCGATGTTCTCGGGCGTTCTCATCTCGTTGACAGTCTTCAGGTCGAAGTTTCCACACAGCCCGCTGAGCTTCCCCTGAACACAAACAGCAGATACAGCGTTGGCTCTGGAGGGAGTACTGCTGCCGCCGTGAGCACGTACCTGCCAGCGCGGTCCGGCCTGGATGTGGACCGTGGTCTTTCGGTCCCAGAGCACAGTCAGGTCCTCCTCATGGAAATGAACCACAGAGAAGATCCCAGCGGAGAACAGGAAAACCATCTGTCTGCGGTCGATCACACTGGACGGATTCTGAATGAGAGATTTAGATATAAAGAAAAAACAGGAACACAGGGAGAACAAGCAAACTGTACGTGTGATTTAGATTTAAAGGTCCCATGGCATGAAATTTTCACTTTCTGAGGTTTTTGAACGTTAATGTGAGCTCCCCTACCCTGTTTAGCCCCCCCCCCATGGCTAAAAGTTGTGAAATGTCTAAACTGAGCATTTGCGATCCTTTTCTGCGTTACAAAAAATCGGAGCTCAAACGGGCGATTTTGAACAAGGCACCTGATTGAAGTCAGATCGAAAAAAGAAATGCAAATGCAGTTCCACCCCCGTCTGTCTGTACTCAGCGTCTCTGTAAATCACGCCCAGAGAGTTTGGACTGCGAATGCGCTAGGCAATGCGAAATGCATTTTTTTATTTGTGTTTCTAGGCTCGGAAGTCCTTTATCTGAGCCTCTGGACCAACGTTCCCTCTAAGCTGCGCACCTGTGCAGTTGCGCACTGCTCGCACATTCTCAGCGCACAAGAAAACCTATGCAGCGCAGGGATGAAAGAGTTCCGCTTTTTTTTCAGCCGCGGGGTCATCTGAATACGGGGGAATCGTCCAGTATTCAGAAACAAAAGTATGTGTCTCGTATTAAACTTCTACCGGTGTAAGCCACGAGCACGCGCAGCTCTTTCGCAACAGCGTGTAGCGGGGGTGCACGTCGGATGTCGCGCACAGGAGTCCAAGGAGCGCTCAGAGAGTTAGTGTGTTTGCTCAGACACATAAAACATTAGGGGGAACATTGCTCTGGACCTTTGAACAGCAGTGGTTTAATTTTATTTTCTGTGGAAATGTGTTTATTTTTCAATGGAACGCTTCAAATCTCTCCCCCCGTGCAAAAACACGGAAATGGATCAGCTGAGAGCTAGAGCTGAGAGCGGAGAGTTTGGCCACGCCCCCACCCTCTACTATAGGCCAGCTCTTTTCTCCTCATTTGCATTCAAGCAACAACGCCCATAATGGAGTGTTCAGAGAGAGAAAAATTACTCTTTCTCATCTTATCTCTGTTTCTCATGCACTGAGTGTTGATTTTGAAGAAGGATTCATTTACAGTATTAGGGAACCATTAAGGAGCCATATAAAAGCATCAAGAAGTACCATGTCATGGGATCTTTAAGGTAGAACCGGGGGGACATACTGTGTCGTGCAGGATGTCTCTGTGCACCTAGAACTTTTGATAAATTATGGCAAAAGGAGAAATTCAATTTGTCAGCTGGACAAAAGTTTCAAGTTGACAAATAGGAAATTGGTAGAATCCATGACAACCTGAATTTCTCCTTTTGCCATGGATTCTACCTGGACGACTGAGGGATTCTACACACATCATCTAATGAAAGGTGCACATGGGTCTAATCCATAGCCTGTATAAAGAAGTGGACTAACTGAGTGAGTGTGACGTCACACACAGAGCTGGTTTCAGAAAAATGAAGCTCATCAAAGCTAGCAATATAGTGTGTAATCTGGAGCTGAGGTACACATTTGGAATTCCTAACGTAAAAAAGGGACACTAGCGGAAGCAACCTCAGGGAAAGAAGGCACCTGATTTGTCTGTTATATTAATGTTCATTAATATAACAAAAAAGCGACAAAATTGTGAAATGAAAAGCAGGTTAATACAAACATTTTAAGACCAAAATGAGGAGCCTGACAGCAGCAGTCACAGAAAAAAGTCAACAGAAAGTGAACTGGAGCCAGAGTCGATGGAGCCGAATCATGGCCATGCTCACTTCCCACTTGAACGTGGTGGCTAGCAGGTTCGCTGCGTCCATGTCTATGGGCTAATCCATACAAAGCGTCTGGGTCTTACCGGTTTCCCCGAGGCGTCGTCGAAGGCGATGACCGTCTGTCCCACACTGATGAGCACAGACTTCCTGCAGATCACTCCACTGTCAAAACAGTCCACGTTTTCAACCAGCACACGGACCGGAGTGTCCACACTGCTCTGTGAACGACAGGCTCTGATCAGGCTCTGAACCAGGTCTGAACCAGGTCTGAACCAGGTCTGAACCAGGACTAAAACAGGACTGAACCAGGTCTGAACCAGGTCTGAACCAGGACTGAACCAGGTCTGAACCAGGTCTGAACCAGGACTGAACCAGGTCTGAACCAGGACTGAACCAGGTCTGAACCAGGACTGAACCAGGACTGAACCAGGACTGAACCAGGTCTGAACCAGGACTAAAACAGGACTGAACCAGGACTGAACCTGGACTAAAACAGGACTGAACCAGGACAGAACCTGGACTAAAACAGGACTAAAACAGGACTGAACCAGGTCTGAAACTGGACTGAACCAGGACTGGACCAAGACAGAACCAGGAGTACTAAACTATGACTGAATCAGTACTAAACCAGGTCTGGAACAGGACTGAACCAGACATAAACTGAACCAAACCTGGTCTAAACCCGGTCTAAATCCGGTCAAAACCCGGTCTAAACCTGGTCTAAACCCGGTCTAAATCCGGTCTAAACCCGGTCTAAACCTGGTCTAAACCCGGTCTAAACCTGGTCTAAACCTGGTCTAAGCCCGGTCTCTCTGGTCTTACCTTGAGCAGGTAGACTCTGCAGACTCCCACGTAGTCGTAGAGGAGTCCGTCGAAGGTCCGGTAGTGTCTGTCGCCATAGGCCGAGCACATGGAGGCACAGGGTCTGAACACGCACTGGAACGTTCCGTGCTGACAGACGCTGAGGGACACAAGCGCTGGGGTTAAACAGACCTACTTATTATCCTGTTTTGTTTGTTTTTTTACCATGTTAAAATGTCGTTTTCACATCAAAAATATGAATTAAGTTTTGTTTTATTTAGATTATTTAAAACAAGACTGAACCAGGACTAAAGCAGGACTAAAACAGGACTGAACCAGGACTGAACCTGGACTAAAACAGGACTAAAACAGGACTGAACCAGGACTGAACCTGGACTAAAACAGGACTAAAACAGGACTAAAACAGGACTAAACCAGGACTAAACCAGGACTAAAGCAGGACTAAAACAGGACTGAACCAGGACTGAACCTGGACTAAAACAGGACTAAAACAGGACTAAAACAGGACTATCTTCACAGATCCACAGATTCATCCACAGTTCATACATCACATTTTATACACGTTCATATTTAACTCATCCTGGTACAACACAAACGGACACGTCTGCAGCTGAGCGTAAGTGATTGGCTCTTTGGTTGCTAAGATACTCACAGTCAGTAATCCAAATATGGTCAAAATTCACCCCTAAAACTTGATTTGACTGGATCCGAACGCTGTGGTGACGTCACACTCCCTCAGTCTATGGTATTTTCAGTCAAATACGCTGAAGAAAGTCCGCCAGCGCCATGTTTGTTTTGGTTCGTTCGGCGCCCAAACCTCAGTGCTGCTCTGTGATTGGTCAGTCTGGGACCAGTCACATGCAAACGCTTCAGCCGGAGATGAACAAGACTAATTCTCAAGAGTTTGTGAAGTATAAAACTTTGTGCTGTTAGGCAATTCAAATAATGAATCTAATTAATTACAGGATTTGTAATTAATTAATCTAATTAATCGCATTATAAAAGCGTGAGAGAGAGTGAGAGAGATTGTAAGTGAGTGAGTGAGCGAACGAACGAACCTACTTTGAGATTGAGTTTTTCAGTTTTCATGTGGTCGCTCATTCATTTCCCAAATTCTGCGAGCATGGTTTGTTGGTTTGTTGGTTTGGTGGGTTGTTGGTTTGGTGAAGTGCGCTCACGCTCGCTCTATCACCGGTAACGATGGAACTTGTCCGGACGTGTTTATCGTTCAAATGATCCGTCAGGCTGGAGCAGCTTCGGTGATCGGAAAATTCTTTTTGACAAAAGCTCCAAACCACGGCGTTCTTGTTGATCGTCCCGTCTTCGTTCTTTTTATATATAAACTTGCCGTTCAAAGGTCCTGGCAGTGATTTGCTCCCCGCATGCTAAATTTAAAATTCCGCATTGAATTGCCGCTCAAAATTAATTGCGTTAATTTTTATAACACGTTAATTTGCAGTGTCATTTGCAGCAGGCTTATGATTCAGCTACACAAGTTTAAACAGTGAAAAGTGGAAAAAGGATCTCTTCTTTGTCATTTTACTAGAATCTAGACCTTTAGGGGGCGCTGTACGATGTAAAACAAACATTATTCTTCACATCGCTGAATACCAGGATCTCTCATTTATTTCTGCATAAAGGTAATTTTCAGCATGATTCAAAGCTCCATCAGATTACACTCTTTCACACAACTCAAACCGCTTTGTTGGTTTTTATCTCTGTTTTATTCAGAAGCATTTCGTATTTGAGCCCAATCTGATTAGTCTGGGGCCAGTGGAGCCGTGGTGCGTTCAGGTTCTAGGGGACGTTTGGACACTGTTCTAAAGACTTTTGTCAGCTTCATTTTTCTCTCAGACTCAAAACCAAACAAACCAAAGTGGTGTTTCCCCAAAGACCGGGGTTCACAAAAGCTAAACACGGAGATAAGGCTCGAATATGAAACCGAACACTTTACAAACCGCCGAGAGAGACAAGGAGATGTGACTGAGTTCATGAAGAAGAAAAAAATGACGGATTCACAAAATTTGATGAAGTAGTAAGGATAGGTAAAGGTATTTATTGTCTCACTTGACACTTTGGAGCCTCGGGGTGTGAAGCTAAATGTCGACACTGCTCTGTCTGAAGCTCTGTTCATCAATTTAGACTTAATCTAAGTGCTGTTTTAACACAATCTGACCAAAAGGAACTGCCTTAGTTGGAACTAGGGGTGGGCGATATCTCGATATTTAAAATGTATCGAGATATTTGTTAAATTCAATATGGATTTTAACATATCGTATATATCGATATAATGTTTATATTTAATTCTGATTTTGCCTCTTCACTTGTTTGCCTTTCTCTGTGCCATGCACGCCCTCACTCTCTCCCACCTCCCCTCCGCGTGTCTCATTCAACACGGCGGCGCCACAACCAGCCCGGAGGATACAGGACTCCTCTCAAAAAAAAAGGACAACGCGCTCCATACTTTGGGTTTAAGGCACTTTTTTGGGGTTTTTTTCAGGAGCTGACCGCATCAGCAGCACAAGGACAGAGATGTTTTTTTTCCGGCATTTATAGTTTATGCAAATGAGCCATGTGGTGTTAAGTTTTGTTTCTATAAAACGTAAACAAATGTGCGCAAAGCGGCTTTAAACACATTATAATCTCATTAAACACATTATAATCTCATTAAACTGTGTTGTCGTTACTGTGGTGACGTGTGTTGTCGTTACTATGGTGACGTGTGTTGTCATTACCAGTAGTGACGTGTTGTCGTTACTATGACGTGTGTTGTCGTTACTATGGTGACATGTGTTGTTACCAGTGGTGACATGTGTTGTCATTACAATGGTGACGTGTGTTGTCGTTACTATGGTGACGTGTGTTGTCGTTACTATGGTGACGTGTGTTGTCGTGACATGTGTTGTCGTTACTGTAGTGACGTGTGTTGTCGTTACTGTGGTGACATGTGTTGTCGTTACTGTGGTGACGTGTGTTGTCGTTACTGTGGTGACGTGTGTTGTCGTTACTGTGGTGACGTGTGTTGTTGTTACTATGGTGACGTGTGTTGTCGTTACTGTGGTGACATGTGTTGTCGTTACTGTGGTGACGTGTGTTGTCGTTACTGTGGTGACGTGTGTTGTCGTTACTGTGGTGACGTGTGTTGTTGTTACTATGGTGACGTGTGTTGTCGTTACCAGTGGTGACACGGGGAGGAGACGCGGTCGCCGGGGAAATACTCTTTCCCCTTCCACAGACAGGGACAGGCCTGAGGCTCAAAACACTCATCTCCATGTTTCAGCAGCCTGTACAGAGAAGACAAGGACAGGGACAGGGTGGGGACAGGGACAGGACAGGGACAGGACAGACAAGTGAAACACGTAAACCCAACAATTCATTTTAAAGGTCCTATACTACGCCAAAATATTTCAAAGTTTTTTATGTTCTAATCCTGTTTCCTCCTCAAAAACACACCTGGAGTTGTGTTTGTTTCGTTCTCATGTTTGAGAAACTCTTTATTATTCGTCTCCAAAGCTCCAAACGCTCTGTTCCACCTCGTGATGTCATGAAGCTGTAGTTTTTTCAAGTGAACAGCTCCTTTTACCTTTATTTAACTAGAGACTGATAATTCAGGGCTGAAATCATCCAAATGATTCTAGTGAAGGAGAATAGAGTTTAAAAACACAGTGGAGCACTTCCCGTATTACCTACTGCATGACATCACAAGGTGGAACAGACTTTTCAGTTTGAGAGCTCAGCCTAAATCTGCAGGATTTGTGCGTTAAACATGTGCGAATGAAACGAAACACAACTCCAGGTGTGTTTGTGACGAGGAAACGACTTTAGAACACAGATCAGAAAATTGCCTAATATGGGCCCTTTAATTAGATACTACCATCAAGCTCAGATCAATCGTCACGTTTATTGATTATTGGCACGTCTCATAAAAGGGGGCGGAGGATTGTGTGAGGTGACGAGGTGGGGCAGAAGGCTCGACTCAGAAGAGAACGTGTCAGGTTTGATTTGGGAACTTCAACAAGATTTAACATTTGTACTGAACAATAATGAGAGCAGCTGCTGAATGTGTCTAGAAGAGGAGCAGAGGAGAAGGTCAGAGGAGCAGAGGAGAAGGTCAGAGGAGCAGAGGAGAAGGTCAGAGGAGCAGAGGAGAGGGTCAGAGGAGCAGGAGAAGGTCAGAGGAGCAGAGGAGAGGGTCAGAGGAGCAGAGGAGAAGGTCAGAGGAGCAGAGGAGAGGGTCAGAGGAGCAGGAGAAGGTCAGAGGAGCAGAGGAGAGGGTCAGAGGAGCAGAGGAGAAGGTCAGAGGAGCAGAGGAGAGGGTCAGAGGAGCAGGAGAAGGTCAGAGGAGCAGAGGAGAAGGTCAGAGGAGCAGAGGAGAGGGTCAGAGGAGCAGAGGAGAAGGTCAGAGGAGCAGAGGAGAAGATCAGAGGAGCAGAGGAGAGGGTCAGAGGAGCAGAGGAGAAGGTCAGAGGAGCAGAGGAGAAGGTCAGAGGAGCAGAGGAGAGGGTCAGAGGAGCAGGAGAAGGGCAGAGGAGCAGAGGAGAGGGTCAGAGGAGCAGAGGAGAAGGTCAGAGGAGCAGAGGAGAGGGTCAGAGGAGCAGGAGAAGGTCAGAGGAGCAGAGAAGGTCAGAGGAGCAGAGGAGAGGGTCAGAGGAGCAGGAGAAGGTCAGAGGAGCAGAGGAGAAGGTCAGAGGAGCAGAGGAGAGGGTCAGAGGAGCAGAGGGGAAGGTCAGAGGAGCAGAGGAGAAGATCAGAGGAGCAGAGGAGAGGGTCAGAGGAGCAGAGGAGAAGGTCAGAGGAGCAGAGGAGAAGGTCAGAGGAGCAGAGGAGAGGGTCAGAGGAGCAGGAGAAGGTGAGAGGAGCAGAGGAGAGGGTCAGAGGAGCAGAGGAGAAGGTCAGAGGAGCAGAGGAGAGGGTCAGAGGAGCAGGAGAAGGTCAGAGGAGCAGAGGTGAAGGTCAGAGGAGCAGAGGAGAAGGTCAGAGGAGCAGAGGAGAAGGTCAGAGGAGGAGAGGAGAGGGTCAGAGGAGCAGGAGAAGGTCAGAGGAGCAGAGGAGAGGGTCAGAGGAGCAGAGGAGAAGGACAGAGGAGCAGAGGAGAGGGTCAGAGGAGCAGAGGAGAAGGTCAGAGGAGCAGAGGAGAGGGTCAGAGGAGCAGGAGAAGGACAGAGGAGCAGAGGAGAGGGTCAGAGGAGCAGAGGAGAGGGGCAGAGGAGCAGAGGAGAGGGTCAGAGGAGCAGAGGAGAAGGTCAGAAGAGCAGAGGAGGGTCAGAGGAGCAGAGGAGAGGGTCAGAGGAGCAGAGGAGAAGGTCAGAGGAGCAGAGGAGAGGGTCAGAGGAGCAGAGGAGAGGGGCAGAGGAGCAGAGGAGAAGGTCAGAGGAGCAGAGGAGAGGGTCAGAGGAGCAGGAGAAGGTCAGAGGAGCAGAGGAGAGGGTCAGAGGAGCAGAGGAGAAGGTCAGAGGAGCAGAGGAGAGGGTCAGAGGAGCAGGAGAAGGTCAGAGGAGCAGAGGAGAAGGTCAGAGGAGCAGAGGAGAGGGTCAGAGGAGCAGGAGAAGGTCAGAGGAGCAGAGGAGAAGGTCAGAGGAGCAGAGGAGAGGGTCAGAGGAGCAAAGGAGAAGGTCAGAGGAGCAGAGGAGAAGATCAGAGGAGCAGAGTAGAGGGTCAGAGGAGCAGTGGAGAAGGTCAGAGGAGCAGAAGAGCAGGTCAGAGGAGCAGAGGAGAGGGTCAGAGGAGCAGGAGAAGGTCAGAGGAGCAGAGGAGAGGAGCAGAGGAGAAGGTCAGAGGAGCAGAGGAGAGGGTCAGAGGAGCAGGAGAAGGTCAGAGGAGCAGAGGAGAAGGTCAGAGGAGCAGAGGAGAAGGTCAGAGGAGGAGAGGAGAGGGTCAGAGGAGCAGGAGAAGGCCAGAGGAGCAGAGAAGAGGGTCAGAGGAGCAGACGAGAAGGTCAGAGGAGCAGAGGAGAGGGTCAGAGGAGCAGGAGAAGGTGAGAGGAGAGGAGGAGAGGGTCGGAGGAGCAGAGGAGAAGGGCAGAGGAGCAGAGGAGAGGGGAAGAGGAGCAGGAGAAGGTCAGAGGAGCAGAGGAGAGGGTCAGAGGAGCAGATGAGAAGGTCAGAGGAGCAGAGGAGAAGGTCAGAGGAGCAGAGGAGAGGGTCAGAGGAGCAGGAGAAGGTCAGAGGAGCAGAGGAGAGGGTCAGAGGAGCAGAGGAGAAGGTCAGAGGAGCAGAGGAGAGGGTCAGAGGAGCAGAGGAAAAGGTCAGAGGAGCAGAGGAGAAGGTCAGAGGAGCAGAGGAGAGGGTCAGAGGAGCAGAGGAGAAGGTCAGAGGAGCAGAAGAGAAGGTCAGAGGAGCAGAGGAGAAGGTCAGAGGAGCAGAGGAGAAGGTCAGAGGAGCAGAGGAGAGGGTCAGAGGAGCAGAGGAGAGGGTCAGAGGAGCAGGAGAGGGTCAGAGGAGCAGAGGAGAAGGTCAGAGGAGCAGAGGAGAGGGTCAGAGGAGCAGGAGAAGGTCAGAGGAGCAGAGGAGAAGGTCAGAGGAGCAGAGGAGAGGGTCAGTGGAGCAGAGGAGAAGGTCAGAGGAGCAGAGGAGAAGATCAGAGGAGCAGAGGAGAAGGTCAGAGGAGCAGAGGAGAGGGTCAGAGGAGCCGAGGAGAAGGTCAGAGGAGCAGAGGGTCAGAGGAGCAGAGTAGAAGGGCAGAGGAGCAGAGGAGAAGGTCAGAGGAGCAGAGGAGAAGGTCAGAGGAGCAAAGGAGAAGGTCAGAGGAGCAGAGGGTCAGAGGAGCAGAGTAGAAGGTCAGAGGAGCAGAGGAGAAGGTCAGAGGAGCAGAGGAGAAGGTCAGAGGAGCAAAGGAGAAGGTCAGAGGAGCAGAGGGTCAGAGGAGCAGAGTAGAAGGTCAGAGGAGCAGAGAAGAAGGTCAGAGGAGCAGATGAGAAGGTCAGAGGAGCAGAGGAGAAGGTCAGAGGAGCAGATGAGAAGGTCAGAGGAGCAGATGAGAAGGTCAGAGGAGCAGAGGAGAAGGTCAGAGGAGCAGAGGGTCAGAGGAGCAGAGGAGAAGGTCAGAGGAGCAGAGGAGAAGGTCAGAGGAGCAGAGGAGAAGGTCAGAGGAGCAGATGAGAAGGTCAGAGGAGCAGAGGAGAAGGTCAGAGGAGCAGGAGAAGGTCAGAGGAGCAGAGGAGGTTGCGTTTGTGTGTTGTGCTCAGATTGTGTTCAGATCCTTTTGTGTTTTGGAGATAACCTGGTGTCAGATAAACTCTCTTTGAGCTGCAGCCAAACCGTGGATCACTTACAGCTCCAGACACAAGCATAGCCAGAGGAACGTCATCTACCAGACAATGGGAATCAAACAACGACGGATTTCACTTCATTTTGGCAAAATTCTGTTTTTTCTCACATGGCAAAAGGAGAATTGGATTCTGTCACCTGGACAATATTTTTGGAGTGACTAAGTTTTCTTTCAAAAAGCTTCTTCAATTCTAAAATGGTTCTGTAAATCATTGCCCAGGTATATGAGATTGTCTAACTAGTGACGAAACCAGGACTAAACCAGGTCTAAATCAGGTCTAAACAATGACTGAACCAGGTCTAAACCAGGACTAAACCAGGTCTAAACCAGGACTAAACCAGGTCTAAACCAGGTCTAAACTAGGACTAAACCAGGTCTAAACCATATCTAAACTAGGACTAAACCAGGACTAAACCAGGTCTAAACCAGGACTAAACCAGGACTAAACCAGGTCTAAACCAGGACTAAACAATGACTGAACCAGGACCAAACCAGAACTAAACCAGGACTAAACCAGGACTAAACCAGGTCTAAACCAGGTCTAAACCAGGACTAAATAAAGACTTTGAAAGGAGGAGCCAACTACACTGAAAATAACCCACTCATTTGTTTACACCGTCAGTATAGTTTTCTTTGTATTGATTTCGGTCTGAGGTTGGAGTTGTAAATAGAAGAGAGATGATGTCTGAGGCCTCCATTTCTGTTCAAAGATGAATGGTCTTTCCTAAAAAAAAAATCGCCTCTTTAAAGGGATAGTTCGGGTTTTTTGATGTGAATCTGTACGGCGTCCCCTTCAGCAGTGTCGTGCATTAACACTGACTTACCCCTGACAGTGTCCTCTGAGCCGAGTTCTACCCCGGTTCTGGAGCTGACCAAAGTAGGTCCGGCAAGTTAGCGGGGACAGTTAATAAAGCTTGTTTTTCTTCTCAAAACAATATTTGTCCAAAAAGTGATATATTTGCGTCACAACCAGGACTACATAAAGTCAAAGTCAAAACTAATTCAGGACGAAATCAGGAGTAAACCAGGAATAAATCAGGACTAAACCAGGTCTAAACCAAGTCTTAACCAGGTGACTTTCAGTGGCAATGTTTACAAGTGAACAGGATAATAATAATAATAGGCACGCAGTGATACGACTCGAGAGAAAATAGCACCAAGTGAATTAGACTTCAGACTTTTTCATGTGCAACTGTTTTGTGACACAAATATATCACTTTTTGGACAAATATTGTTTTGAGACGAAAAACAAGCTTTATTAACTGTCCCCGCTAACTTGCCGGACCTACTTTGGTCAGCTCCAGAACCGGGGCAGAACTCGGCTCAGAGGACACCGCCAGGGGTAAGTCAGTGTTAAAGATCCCATGACATGGTACTTCTTGATGCTTTTATATGGCTCCTTAATGGTTCCCTAATACTGTAAATGAATCATTCTTCAAAATCAACACTCAGTGCATGAGAAACAGAGATAAGATGAGAAAGAGTCATAAATATCTCTCTCAAACTCTTTATTCTGGGCGTTGTTGCTTGAATGCAAATGAGGAGAAAAGAGCTGGCCTATAGTAGAGGGTGGGGGCGTGGCCAAACTCTCCGCTCTCAGCTCTGAGCGCTCAGCTGATCCATTTCTGTATTTTTGCACGGGGGAGAGATTTGAAGCGTTCCATTGAAAAATAAACACATTTCTACATAAAATAAAATGAAACCACTGCTGTTCAAAGGTCCAGAGGCTCAGATAAAGGACTTCCGAGCCTAGAAACACTCGGACGTGCCTCCAGGCAAATAAAAAAACGCATTTCGCATTGCCTAGCGCATTCACAGTCCAAACTCTCTGGGCGTGATTTACAGAGACGCTGAGTACAGACAGACGGGGGTGGAACTGCATTTGCATTTCTTTTTTCGATCTGACGTCAATAAGGTGCCTTGTTCAAACTCGCCCGTTTGAGCTCCGATTTTTTTGTAACACAGAAAAGGAAAAAGAAAATGCTCAGTTTAGACATTTCACAACTTTTAACCATGGGGGCCTAAACAGGGTAGGGGAGCTCACATTAACGTTCAAAAACCTCAGAAAGTGAAAATTTCATGCCATGGGACCTTTAATGCACGACACTGCTGAAGGGGACCCCATACAGATTCACATCAAAAAACCCAAACTATCCCTTTAAGTCTAAAACCTTTTCTTCTCTCTGGCTCAGATCTGTTCCTCACTAGTGGCT
Organism: Paratrypauchen microcephalus; assembly: GCA_036785185.1. Lineage (NCBI taxonomy): Eukaryota > Metazoa > Chordata > Actinopteri > Gobiiformes > Gobiidae > Paratrypauchen > Paratrypauchen microcephalus. The sequence continues at coordinate 4,113,394 of JAVJIX010000084.1, read as the reverse complement.
TTGAGAAGGAGCTGTAGAACAGACTGAGGTCCCGTGCTGCTCTCACGTCCCTGCTGGTAGATTCTTGTGAAGTTTCCTGTCAGAACTGAAGAAGCCTCTTGGATGAGCGGCGAAACTTTTGTCCAGTTGACAGAATTCTCTTTTGCGATGGACCCTACCTGGACGACTGAGGGACTACACAGACTTCTCACAATAATAAAGTGCAGTAATGATGGCACAGAACATCTGCTGGAGCTTTATGAGGCAGAGATGGTTTTTCAGATAAAACTCTCACACAGAGTAATGACCCGGCGCTGACAGAAGAATCCACCGGGTCGCACACAAAGACTCTGCTAATGACAAACACTCCACTGTGCTGTGCTAAAAAATAAACTTTAAAGCATCGAACAATAATAATAACACTATTTTCTGATGTTTTAAAGGAATATTAAAGTTTTTTATAATCTGAACCTTATTTCGGTAATAAAACAAGTTGTTTTACTCACCCATAGCACTTTGGTTTCATTTGGAGCAGTTTTGTAGATGTTGTAGTTTAGCGATATCCGTTAACGTGAGTGTTTGGGGCACGACGTTGCAGTCACCAAATAACACAAACTTTAGCACTTTTCAAATGACAGAAGCTCAATGTCTTAGTCTACACTTTAGTTTGAGTCAAAAGTGCCTCTAATCTGAGATGTATCCATAGTTTGGAGTAGATGAGGAGGACAGTCGCATGTGCTCAGTCACAGCTGATTTCGCTCTCAGCTCTCGGGACCCAAACATGAAAGGCAAAGCTGTAAGACGTTTGGACCATCGTGTTTGCAGTACCCACTTCAGTCAGGACCATTTTTTACCAGCAAAGGAAAAGAAAGAAGGCCAGCGGATTCAGCGCACGATTCTGAGAAGTAATGTGAAACCGATGGCTGTTCTCTGCTGCTCCTAAAACTGTCTCCGCTTCATTCTTTCCGTATCCATTCTGTCTCCTCATCCGTATACTCCTCTTCAGTCCTCAGTCCTCCATAAGTCCTCTTCAGCCTCAAAGTCCCAATCTTCTGCCATGTGTCGCTCGCAACAGAAAAGTTCTGAGCGTCTTTTTATCTGCAAATCAGCTGTGACTGAGCACATGTGCACTGTCCTCCTCATCTACTCCAAACTATGGATAAATCTCAGATTAGAGGCACTTTTGACTCAAACTAAAGTGTAGACTAAGACATTGAGCTTCTGTAATTTGAAAAGTGATAAAGTTTGTGTTATTTGGTGACTGCAATCACCTGCCCCAAACACTCACGTTAACGGATATCGCTAAACTACAACATCTACAAAACTGCTCCATATGACACCAAAGTGCTATGGGTGAGTAAAACAACTTATTTTATTACAGAAATAAGGCTCAGATTGTAAAAAAACGTTAATTCTCCTTTAATGTTGTAATGTTTCCTCACCACAAACAGACCTGGAGTTGTGTTCTGTTTCATTCACATACTTTAACACACAAATCCTGCAGATTTAGGCTGAGTTCTTCTCTTACTGAAAACACTTTATTCCACTTAGTGCTCCACTGTGTTTTTTAGCTCCACACACCTTCACTAGAATCATTTGGATCATTTCAGCCTTTTAAAAACACCACTTCATGACATCACAAGGTATTTTCAGCTTTGGGGATGTAAACAGACTAATAAAGTGTTACTCGAACATGTCTGAATGAAACAAAACACAACTCCGGGTATGTTTTTTGGGAGGTAACAACATTGGAACTTAAAGACACAAACTGGCACAAAGTTCAACGTCTTCTCTGTCTGTATAAATAAATAAAATGTACCGTCATTTTTCACAATAGCTTCAGAGCTGCTCCAAGACGTGCTCCTCTCTGTTTCCAAGAACTTTACTCATCTCCTCACTTCAACTTTCAAAGTGCCGATAGCACAAATCATCTCAAACTGGAATGAACCAGTTTTGCTACTACAGTCATACCTCATCTTACCAAATTAATTTGTTCCAGAAGTCCGTCCCAAGGCCCCCAATACCCCCCAAACCCTGTTGGAGAGTGTATTTACAAGTGTATTTACGTTTCGGGGGATTCGGGCGGCTGCGAAGCCGAGCGCGCATTATTTGAATTTTTGAGACTTCGCGTTTCGTAACTAGAATTTTCTTTCCTATTCAGAGACAAAAATTTTACGTAACGGTGTTTCGTAACTTGGATGATTCGTTATTTGGGCCTTTTGTAAGGTGAGGTATGACTGTAGTTTTAATAAGATATTTTAAGTGTGTAGTGTGTGACTGACCCTGGGGGGCAGATGCAGCCGGACACACAGGGCTCGTGGGAGGAGCAGGTCAGGTTCAGCAGGTACGACTCACAGGTGCGCTCACAGGCCACGCCCCTCTGTGACATCACTCCTGCGTCAGAACAGTTCAGGTAGACCTGACCCACGGGACACAAGCCGTCTACAGAGGAAGAAGAACAGAGGGTTAAGGGGAACTTCAGCATGGAGTAGGGCTGAACCATCTATCGTTTTAGATCGAAAATCGTGATCTCAGAACACGATTTTGGGATAGTTAAAGACGTTTAAATCGTTAAAGATCGTTAGGATCATTAAAGTTTTTTGCAGTGCTCCTAACTGACCCAGGTTTTGTTTAGTCATCTATTTCACACATGTATGCCGCCTGGCCCGCCTCAGAAGCGGCGTGCTGCGCGTGGACAGGTCACGTGTTCTCAACCGAATCAGTGCAGCTGGTCGTTTATTTCAGAAATGGCTTCATCGGGACCAGAAGCGGCGTCAGGAGTTTTGAATGCCGGTTTGGCAGTATTTCGGGTTTGAGGCTGCAGACGAACATCAGAAACAGGCGCTGCGCTAAACATGTCGCGCTAAAGTCGCCACATGCAGTGGAAACACGACCAATTTATACCGCCACGTGAAAGTTCACCACTTACATTTTCATGACGAGTGCATGGCGAGAAAGTCCAGAGAAACGTCAAGTAAAAGTGACACTCGGGCCAAACAGACAATTCCAGCTTCTTTTGCCGGTGTAACTCCGTATAACAGAAGCAGCGACGACATCAGGAGAAAACGACTGCCGTAACACATGACATCGCCAAGGAAATGTAAAAACGGTGACCAAAGAGTCATTTAAAAGTCTCCTCCGAACGATAGATAAGAGGTTTATGCTTCCCCTCTGTTAGCTGACAAACTGTTAGCATAAGGCTAGTTTACATTACAGACGCTATAGAAATGCTACCGCGATTAGCATTGCAATGATTAAGTTAAGTTTAAGCTGCGTTGTATTTTATACGTTTGTTATAAAATAAAACAGTCAAGCTCCTTGAGCCATAAAAGACTGACCTCGCACCACTTTAAAAGACTTTTTTTGCTCTACTTCAGACACAGATGCTCTTTTAGTTCTTCAGGTGGAATAACTGCGGTCACTCGAGCGCTCAGTGTAGCCTGTGTACAGCATGTTTGTTTTTAATAAACAGGACTACATCTGAAATAAATTATTGACTTTAGTTTTCATTCTTGCGTTACAGTTTAGTGGAATTTAGTGTTTGAATGGTATGATGTAAGTTTCTGTGATGTTTGCAAAAGTTAATGTGCACTGAAACTTCATTTGAAAAAATCGTGGATGAAATCGAAATCACAATATCTGCCAGAAAAATCGCAATTACATTTTTTCTTAAAATCGTTCAGCCCTAGCATGGGGCTAGGGTCAAAAATGTAACAGTCTCGTATGGGTTAAACTCACCGCTCGCTGGAGTTTGAGAGACGAGTTTCCCGTCCACACACAACCTGCACAGATCAAAGATATGTTCTATTTTCACATGACATTGTTTTTAAGAAGAATGCTGTAGAAAAAGAAACTGAAATTGTATTATACACAGTGATGTAACAATAACCAAAATATCGTGATATTGTATCGTCAGAAGTCTCTCAATAATATCGTGGGCTGTCACAATATACCGAATTACAAGTCTCTTTGCTTAAATAAATTGTTGTGGTGCAGCAATAGGTAAAAAACAGAGGGAACTTCATAGACCAGGGGTGCCCAACCAGTCGATCGCGGTCTACCCATCGATCGCAGGCCGAGTGTCAGTCGATCGCGTATAGATACGTTCAGACTGCAGGGCTTAATGCTCAATTACGATTTTTTTGGTGAAATACAATTTTTTTGCGAGGTCGTTCACATTTCCAATTAAATGCGACTTGTATGTGATCTCCAGTGTGAACTTTAAACTCCCCAAAAGTGTCCCGCATGACGAGGTCACGTGCAGCGAGCGTGCTCAGTGTTTACGGAAGTCGCCTAAAGTTGCTGTCGTACCGGAGCCAAAACATGTACAGCTTATTTTTTTTAGGGAGGAGACGGAGAAGGACGAGGTTTTTAGCCAAGGCGTTTTGTGGGGCAGTGGCAGCAACGTCCGTAGAAATGAATGTGTTGGTGCAGAGTCGCAGCCAAGAGTGGTGGGATTACTACGTGCTTCGCCGCTTCACTGACACGGAGTTCATATACTATTTTCACATGACGAGAAGAACGTTTGTGTACATTTGTGAGTGCCGACTTGTACCACTCTCACTGGAGGAAACACGTCCAGGTTGGATGAACGCGACCTGGACGTTCAGACTGAAGTCACATGCCAAAAGATCGGATATGTATCGGTTTTAGGACCACGTATCTTGGGCAGCGTTCACACTGCAGCCTGAAGTGACCCAAATCCGATTTTTTCTTCCCTGTGCGACTTTAAAAATAATCTCACTCCAAAAGCCCGTATTTGCCATGTCTAACAGGTCATTCTAAAACGGACTAGAATGCCTCTTGGTAGATCTCGGCACAACACCAACCTCAAAAGTAGATCTCGTTAAAAAAAGGTTGAGCACCCCTGACATAGACCATGATCCTTCACTCCGATTCAGTGCAGACGACACAAAGAAATAACTGTTCTAAACACTTTAAAAACTCAGTTATTTTGGATTAAGTCTTGTTAAGGCGTTTTAAGAGGAAAAAGTAGCGTCTTCATCGTTTTGTTAGCCTCCACACAATATTGCAATAAATATCGCACCCCTGGAGGTATAGTGTGAAAATATTGAACTAAGAGATTTGGATATCCCAAATTATACACACAGACATTAGAAAAAATGCATCTTAGGAGACATAATATGCAAAATAAACATTTTAAATTACATTATTTAATTATGGTTTCAACATTTTTTTCTTCTTTCTCTGGTTTTGAACAGGAAACCAATGAAATTTTAGGTCAATATGGCAGTTTACGATGAATAAAATGTAAAAGTCATGAAAAGTCACCCACTAAATGAAACAAATCCTAAATAAAGCATATTGAAGAACTAAATTTATGCTCTCAAAAAAAAAGCCCCTATTTGTTTCAGCTCTGTAATGGGGAGTGTTTGAGTGGATTTGGCAGTGAGGTCTTACTGAACACCTGCTGAAGTCATGATCACATCTCCAGGTTCATAATCTGCCCCCAGAAAACTGCACGGACACTCGCTCCTGAAAACAGCAGAATCACACTGACGGTTATTAGAGAACAAGGCAAAGGTTTAAAAAACAGATTCAAACCAATAAACCAAAACAGGAGCGTTCGCTGGATCAAGTTTATTTATTTATTTATTCTTTACTTAATAGGGACAGTGCATATTAATGAACATCTGCAACATTATAGTGTAAATATGCCAGATTATAGCAGGAATGCTAATTTCCATCTGTCGTCCCTGGGCAGGTGACACCACAGCAAAAACAACAAAAACAATGACAACTGACAATAACCCCAACATTAAGGTCGTTTTCACACCTGCCTTGTTTGGTTCATTTAAAACAAACCAGAGTTCGTTTGCTCCTTTGATTCGGACCTTTTGTTCTGGTGTGAATAAAAACCAAAAATCTCAATCCGGAGCAAACAAGCGAACACAGACCACCTAAAAAAGCTCGGTCTCGGCACGGTTCCATTCGACCTCTGGTGCGGTTCGTTTGAGGTGAGAATGCAGACCGGACTCGATCCGACACAAGTTGGCTTTTTGTACTTAACGAGCTCCTGTCGTATGTCGAGCATTATGGGAAACCGAGGCTGACGAAACTAAACTAAACAGAACTAAACGAAACTTACAAGTCTTACTTATGTTTTACGTGAAGAGCAAGAGTCAGAACTTGATGCTCTGTTCTCTGTAGTCGTCTTGCCCTGTGTCTTCGTCGTTTGTAAATTGATTGTAAAATAGAGTAAACCTCACGATGCTGCTCAAACATTTGTGCGAACTGTAAAAACTGAGCAAACCATATCGCTAAGGCTAGAGTGAAAACAGCACGTAACACCGTTATTCTCCTCCTTCTGTGTTTGGACACGGCTCATTTCTGTCCAGTGTCTGAGCGACCTCAGCACACGTGCTTTTGTTTATAGATGTTGGTTCACTTGGGGAAAAACTGCAGTGTGAAAGTGAACCGCACCAAAATAAAAAAAAAAATAAAATTTGGTCCGGACCAAAGCAAGTGAACTATCGGACTTTCCTGGTGTGAAAACGACCTAAAACATTAAAACATTAAGCATTAAAACATTAAAAATGTCCACAAGTCTGGTTTTCCTTTAGCCGCTGTTTCAGGTGTGATTTAAAGTGTCCAGTGTTGGAGTCTCTCTTATTGATGATGGGAGAAAGTTCCAGAACTTAGAGCCTCTGACTGAGAGACACTTTGTCCAAACGTAGAGTGTCTGTGTGGACCTCACAGTTCCCCTGGTCCATGGCCCTAGTTCCCACTGACAGTCTTTGTTTTGATAAAATCCTGCAGCGGAGGAGGAGCAAGTCCATGTAAAACTTTATATATAAAACAACCATATTTAAATGAACAAAATTATTAAAACTGAGTAAGTTATACTTGTCTAAAATGGTGCAGTGGTGAACTGAGAATGGTTTCTTGTCTAATATTTTCACAGCTTTTTTAAGTGATTCACCTGGTTTGAGTGTTGTGCCCATGTGGTTCTGCAGATCTCTATATGAGACAGAGTCATAGAGTGTAAAAACATTCCTGTCGCGTATGTTAGTCAGTGTTAAAGGTCCCATGGCATGAAATATTCACTTTCTGAGGTTTTTGAACGTTAATGTGAGCTCCCCTACCCTGTTTAGGGCCCCCCCCCCGTGGCTAAAAGTTGCGAAATGTCTAAACTGAGCATTTGCGATCCTTTTCTGCATTAGAAAAAATCGGAGCTCAAACGGGCGATTTTGAACAAGGCACCTTATTGACGTCAGATCGAAAAAAGAAATGCAAATGCAGTTCCACCCCCGTCTGTCTGTACTCAGCGTCTCTGTAAATCACGCCCAGAGAGTTTGGACTGCGAATGCGCTAGGCAATGCGAAATGCATTTTTTTATTTGCCTGGAGGCACGTCCAAGTGTTTCTAGGCTCGGAAGTCCTTTATCTGAGCCTCTGGACCTTTGAACAGCAGTGGTTTCATTTTATTTTATGTGGAAATGTGTTTATTTTTCAATGGAACGCTTCTCATCTCTCCCCCCGTGCAAAAACACGGAAATGGATCAGCTGAGAGCTCAGAGCTGAGAGCGGAGAGTTTGGCCACGCCCCCACCCTCTACTATTGGCCAGCTCTTTTCTCCTCATTTGCATTCAGGCAACAACGCCCAGAATAAAGAGTTTGAGAGAGATATTTATGACTCTTTCTCATCTTATCTCTGTTTCTCATGCACTGAGTGTTGATTTTGAAGAAGGATTCATTTACAGTATTAGGGAACCATTAAGGGGCCATATAAAAGCATCAAGAAGTACCATGTCATGGGACCTTTAAAGCACGACACTGCTGAAGGGGACGCCGTACAGATTCACATAAAAAAAAATAAAAAAATATCCCTTTACTGCATTATTTCCAAGAGGTTTAATCCATTATCTTATTCATAATCTTATATTTGAGACAGCTCAGTGACACTCAGACTCAGAGGTGTTGGGACTGTGCTCTGTTTTGGCCACACATTCTGCCGTCTGGCGCTCGAGTTTCTCTGGCACAGAATAAAAAGGCTGTGACGGTGGATTCCTGCAGGTAACCGGAGCACGCCGTGAGAGAGGGGGACATTTAGGACGCTCCACGGGGCAGAAAATACACTTTAAAAGCCTGATCCTCCCGTTTACTCAGAGCACTATCACTCAGAGAGGAGCTGAACTGGAGCTGAGCCCACGGAGAGCGCCAACACACCTGCTCACCCCGCTGCACTGCCGCCGACGGACTGTAGGGGGACGAGGGCTTTCAAAACGATCGCAAATCACATACTAAAACTAGCATCGAAACTAGAGCGGGTATCGATGCTAAAAAAAGTCACATTCACAGGACAGAAATGAACCTTTTCTGAGGTGATTTAGAATGAGGGACTGAGGGATTAGACAGATATGAGGCCACAAGGGAATAGAAAAGAAAGCACGATGATTTAATGTTGTTTTAATTATGATTGTGGTATCGGAATCGGGATTGAGTATCAAGTGTATTCCTTTGTATCAAAATCAAGTTTGAAATTTTATTATCAAGGAATCAACCGGGTCTAAGTACGCCAGGACAAAACCAGGACTAAACCAGGACAAAACCAGGACTAAACCAGGACTAAACCAGAACAAAACCAGGACTAAACCAGGACTAAACCAGGACTAAACCAGGACTAAAGCCTCCCTGACACATATGGGTCATTCCAGAATTGGAGGACATTTTGGCTTTAAAATTCTTGAAAAATAAACCTTCACTTTTCTGATTTTCTGCTACATATTCATCAGTAATAGGTAATAAACTATCAAATGCTTGATTAGCTCAGCTGACGGATCAATGGTACAATTTTTATGATATGATTTATATGGTTTATTTATTGATTTCCTCTAATCGCAGTAACAGGGTTGCAGGTAACAGGGTTGCAAAATCACGCTAATGTTCACTTTATCTCAGGAGTAGAAGCTGTTTAGCTGTTACTGCTAATCAAGAGGAAAAACTTATTTATGCAAATACGTAAAGGAAAAAAAAAAGTCTTATTCTGATCATTTGTATAACAGGGTTGCATGAGACAGAGTGAGACATTCAGTCAAGGTTAACTGTTTTATAAAAAATATGAAAAATAGAAGAGAAGATAAACCTTTGCTCTGCCCATTCTTTTGGAAAACTGTTTGATGACGTCAAGTCCAGGGGATCATGTGGTTTCTTCTTCTTCTACCAGACTAAAAATGTTCTGGTAACAGGGTTGGTGCAGGTTGTGGGACACATGTTCCATGAATAATAATTATTATTTGAAATATTATGTCTATTAAAACAAATGTTCCCACAGTTACAAGAGATGGAAATGAAACAAATTATAGAAAAAACAAGAAATTTCAATTCAATTTTAACTGTTTTATTTGAGATTCAGTTTGGTCATTAGAGGGGTGGGACAAGAGGAAAATGGCATTTTGGGGGTACTCCAGACTTATTTGGTATTTTAAAAACTATTTTCAAGCATTCTTTTCTCTTAGTTTTTTTTAGATTTGGTCTCAGGACAAATACATTCACTCACAAACTGTATGTTTTAGTATTTTGTATGTGGATTATTTAATATTTGATGGGTGGGACGTAAAATGTCCTCCAATTCTGGAATGACCGATATAAACCACTGCAGACAGCACAAAACCAGGACTAAACCAGGACTAAACCAGGACTAAAGCCTCCGTGACCCATATAAACCACTGCAGACAGCACAAAACCAGGACTAAACCAGGACTAAACCAGGACTAAAGCCTCCGTGACCCATATAAACCACTGCAGACAGCACTAAACCAGATTCATCCCAGAACTGGTCTAACCCAGGACTTAACCAGGTATAAAGGTCTTCTGCCAGTCACTGACCAGACCGGACCGGGAACACCCACACGGTACAAACCAGGTACAAATCAGGACTAAACTTGGTCTAACTCTAACAGAGAACTAAACCAGGTCTAAAGTACCTCTGGCATGAGACAGCAGTAAGATTATTGTCCTATTATCTTTGGATAATATGGCCAAATTCATCAGTGAACATGAGGGCCAACGAAGACTGGTCAAATCATTTCAAATAGTGTTGTCTTTGCTTGAATCACAGAGCAGAAATGTTACTGATTTGTAGAAAAGTAGAAAAAAAAAAACATGGGCTAATTGTGATAAACACCTGGATCATACTGGTAGAGCCACAGTATGGTAGCTGACAGAGGCCATGTTCGTAATGATTATTTTCCACCTTAATAACAAGAAAATTAACTTGAGATTTCGAGAAAACGACACAATTAAACAACACAACAATTAAAAGACGTACGTAATCCAATCTCGCCCTGCGTCAACCCCTGATCAAAATATTATCTTATCAGCTGATCGATTATTATTCCAGACATTCTAATGACCAAAAAACGTGTCTATTAAGAATGAGAAATAGCCCCGAAGTCAGCCTGTCACGACGTGGCGGTAGACGTTTCTGTTGTTTTCTCGAGATCTTGAATTAAAGGGATAGTTTTTTTTTTTTTATGTGAATCTGTACAGCGTCCTTCAACAGTGTCGGCCATTAACACTGACTTACCCCTGACAGTGTCCTCTGAGCCGAGTTCTGCCCCGGTTCTGGAGCTGACCAAAGTAGGTCCGGCAAGTTAGCGGGGACAGTTAATAAAGCTTGTTTTTCTTCTCAAAACAATATTCCAAAAAGTGATATATTTGCGTCACAAAACAGTTGCACTCAAAAAAGTCTGAAGTCTAATTCACTTGGTGCTATTTTCTGTCGAGTCGTATCACTGCGCGCCTATTATTATTATTATTAGCCTGTTAACTTGTAAACATCCATTTACAAGCAGTGACACGAATCGACAGAACCAAGCGCCAAGCGAATTAGACTTCAGACTTTTTTGAGTGCAACTGTTTTGTGACGCAAATATATCACTTTTTGGACAAATATTGTTTTGAGAAGAAAAACAAGCTTTATTAACTGTCCCTGCTAACTTGCCGGACCTACTTTTGTCAGCTGGTGTCAGTGTTAATGTACGACACTGCTGAAGGGGACGCCGTACAGATTCATCCCAAACTATCCCTTTACTTATCTCGTTATCTCGTGATAACAAGGAAGAAAAAATATTGCTCATGAATACGGCCTCTGTCGACTTCCGTACCACAGCAGTATTTATTGCCTGTGTCTTTAGTTCTTTGCCTTTCAACCAAATTGAACACAAATCCTTTTATCCACTTCTTCAGATCATGTGTTTTTAAACGTGTCTCGGGACGAAAGCAGGTCTAACCCGGGACTAAAGCAGGTCTAACCCAGGATTAAAGCAGGTCTAACCTGGGACTAAAGCAGGTCTAACCTGGGACTAACCCAGGACTAAAGCAGGTCTAACCCAAGATTAAAGCAGGTCTAACCCAAGACTAAACGAGGTCTAACCCAGGATTTAAACAGGTCTAATCCAGGACTAAAGTAGGTCTGACCTGGGACTAAAGCAGGTCTAACCTGGGACTAACCCAGGACTAAAGCAGGTCTGACCTGGGACTAAAGCAGGTCTAACCTGGGACTAACCCAGGACTAAAGCAGGTCTAACCCAAGATTAAAGCAGGTCTAACCCAAGACTAAATGAGGTCTAACCCAGGATTTAAACAGGTCTAATCCAGGACTAAAGCAGGTCTAACCAGGTTGTTCAGATAGTGTGTTTTTAAACGTGTCTCACCTCTGGACGCAGGTGCGAGTGCGGTGGTTGTAGAAGGTTCCCTCTGGACACACACAGCCCTCCTCACATTCACCCGAACAGGACCGAGGCAGGGACAGAGCCGAGCACCGGCGAAGACAAGACGAGACACAGGGACCGTAGACCATCGAGTACGGACACGTCACCTCTGTGGACAGGCGAGCCGCAGTGAACACACGATTCAGTTTGAAATTATAAGAGCTGCACTAAAGCAGGTCTGACCCGGGACTAAAGCAGGTCTAACCCGGGACTAAAGCAGGTCTAGCCCGGGACTAAAGCAGGTCTAACCCGGGACTAAAGCAGGTCTAACCCAGGACTAAACCAGGTCTAACCCAGGACTAAAGCAGGTCTAACCCAGGACTAAAGCAGGTCTAACCCAGGACTAAACCAGGTCTAACCCAGGACTAAAGCAGGTCTAACCCGGGACTAAAGCAGGTCTAACCCGGGACTAAAGCAGGTCTGACCCGGGACTAAAGCAGGTCTAACCCAGGACTAAAGCAGGTCTAACCGGGACTAAACCAGGTCTAACCCGGGACTAAACCAGGTCTAACCCGGGACTAAAGCAGGTCTAACCCGGGACTAAAGCAGGTCTAACCCGGGACTAAAGCAGGTCTAACCCGGGACTAAAGCAGGTCTAACCCGGGACTAAAGCAGGTCTAACCCGGGACTAAAGCAGGTCTAACCTAGGACTAAAGCAGGTCTAGCCCGGGACTAAACCAGGTCTAACCCAGGACTAAACCAGGTCTAACCCAGGACTAAAGCAGGTCTAACTCAGGAATAAAGCAGGTCTAACCCAGGACTAAACCAGGTCTAACCCAGGACTAAAGCAGGTCTAACCCAGGACTAAAGCAGGTCTAACCCGGGACTAAAGCAGGTCTGACCCGGGACTAAAGCAGGTCTAACCCAGGACTAAAGCAGGTCTAACCGGGACTAAAGCAGGTCTAACCCGGGACTAAAGCAGGTCTAACCCGGGACTAAAGCAGGTCTAACCCGGGACTAAAGCAGGTCTAACCCGGGACTAAAGCAGGTCTAACCTAGGACTAAAGCAGGTCTAACCCGGGACTAAACCAGGTCTAACCCAGGACTAAAGCAGGTCTAACCCAGGACTAAACCAGGTCTGACCCGGGACTAAAGCAGGTCTAGCCCAGGACTAAACCAGGTCAAATTCAGGATTAAAGTAGGTCTGACCCAGGTCTGACCCGCGACTAAAGCAGGTCTAACCCAGGACTAAAGCAGGTCTAACCTGGGACTAAAGCAGGTCTAACCCAGGACTAAAGCAGGTCTAACCCAGGACTAAAGCAGGTCTAACCCAGGACTAAAGCAGGTCTAACCCGGGACTAAAGCAGGTCTGACCCAGGACTAAAGCAGGTCTAACCCAGGACTAAAGCAGGTCTGACCCGGGACTAAAGCAGGTCTAACCCGGGACTAAAGCAGGTCTAACCCGGGACTAAAGCAGGTCTGACCCGGGACTAAAGCAGGTCTGACCCGGGACTAAAGCAGGTCTAACCCGGGACTAAAGCAGGTCTAACCCGGGACTAAAGCAGGTCTAACCCAGGACTAAACCAGGTCTGACCCGGGACTAAAGCAGGTCTAGCCCAGGACTAAAGCAGGTCTGACCCGGGACTAAAGCAGGTCTAGCCCAGGACTAAACCAGGTCAAATTCAGGACTAAAGTAGGTCTGACCCAGGTCTGACCCGCGACTAAAGCAGGTCTAACCCAGGACTAAAGCAGGTCTAACCCGGGACTAAAGCAGGTCTGACCCAGGACTAAAGCAGGTCTAACCCGGGACTAAAGCAGGTCTAACCCAGGACTAAAGCAGGTCTGACCCGGGACTAAAGCAGGTCTAACCCAGGACTAAAGCAGGTCTAACCCAGGACTAAAGCAGGTCTAACCCGGGACTAAACCAGGTCTAACCCGGGACTAAAGCAGGTCTAACCCAGGACTAAAGCAGGTCTGACCCGGGACTAAAGCAGGTCTAACCTAAGACTAAACGAGGTCTAATCCAGGACTAAACCAGGTCTAACCCAGGACTTAAACAGGTCTAACCACTGGCTCTAGTCGCTGCTAGAATCTAAACTGCACACTGCTGTTGTGTCCTTAGGCCAGACACATCAGCCGCCTCTGTATGTAACTATTGGGTAATCTGGTGAACCGATGGTGAATATTGGCAGCAGCGATGCATCACTCTGCCCCAGGGCAGTTATGGCTATAACAGCAGCTCACCACCACCCGGTGTGGAGGAAATGGACAATAAAATGTGAAGCCCTTAAAGGGATATGCCACCCCCAGGTCAAACTTGGGCATCTCCCCACAGTCCAGAGACTAAAATAAGTGGTGGAAAGCGTTTTTCTGGTCACCCAGCCATTGTCCGAGTCTGTCAGCACTGACCGCCGCGGTATCTGCAGCTACTCCGCGTTAGACTGGAGTCTAACGGCGCCAGAGAAAGATTTCGGCCAAAAGGAATTAATTTGCTCGATGCGTTTCCCAATTACTTTCTGTGTAGTGCACATTCATATCGAGTGCAAATAAATGTGCAAATCAACACGGAGAGCTTGACTTGGTCATTTTGGGTGGGAACTATTTTTCAGTGCAGAAAAACACAGACGAAGCACACACCACACTGACAGGGGAATCCCAGTTACGCACCGGGAAGGGAGTTCCCCTGTTGCACAACGTGGTGCGTGATTCGACTGTATTCTTCCGCACTGAAAAATAGTTCCCACCCAAAATGACCAAGTCAAGCTCTCCGTGTTGATTTGCACATTTATTTGCACTCGATATGAATGCCCACTACACAGAAAGTAATTGGGAAAAGCATCGAGCAAATTAATTCCTTTTGGCCGAAATCTTTCTCTGGCGCCGTTAGACTCCAGTCTAACGCGGAGGAGCAGCAGATACCGCGGCGGTCAGTGCTGACAGACCTGGACAATGGCTGGGTGACCAGGAAAACGCTTTCCACCACTTATTTTAGTCTCTGGACTGTGGGGAGATGCCCAAGTTTGACCTGGGGGTGGCATATCCCTTTAAAATGTACCAGCAGAACCACACGATTTAACAAAACTTTACAAAGACGAGTGGACGAAGCTCTATCCCGTCTCCACGATTTCAGAGGGCGTGACTGACAGGCGGATTAACCAATCAAAGAGGTCTGTTTGTGTCAAAACAAACATGGCAGCTTACATGTTAAAGGTCCCATGGCATGAAATGTTCACTTTCTGAGGTTTTTGAACGTTAATGTGAGCTCCCCTACCCTGTTTAGGGCCCCCCAATGGCTAAAAGTTGCGAAATGTCTAAACTGAGCATTTGCGATCCTTTTCTGCATTTGAAAAAAACACAGCTCAAACGGGCGATTCTGAACAAGGGAACTTTGTTACGTAACATCGAAAAAAGAAATGCAAATGCAGTTCCACCCCCGTCTGGATGTCCACCCCCTGTCTCTGGAAATCACGCCCAGAGAGTTTGGACCGCGAAGGAGCTACGCAATGCGAAATGCGTTTTTTTATTTGCCTGGAGGCACGTGCGAGTGTTTCTAGACTCGGAAGTCCTTTACCCGACCCTCTGGACCTCTGAAACAGCAGTGGTTTAATTTTATTTTCTGTGAAAATGTGTTTTTTTCATTGAAATGCCTCTCATCTCCTCCTTCGTCCTTACACACGCAGAAGTGGGGCCAGGCACAGCGCACCGCTAAAACAAGGAACCAGCGGGCGCATTTGCCCCCCCCCACCCGCTCCTCTAACCAATCTGTGTCCTTCTCATTTGCATTCAAGCAACAAGGCCCAGAATGAGTTGTTCAGACAGTTATTTTTTGACTCTGACTGTGTACATGTGTCTTTCTCATGCAGTGAGTGTTGATTTTGAAGAAGGATTCATTTACAGTATTAGGGAACCATTAAGGAGCCATATAAAAGCATCAAGAAGTACCATGTCATGGGATCTTTAAAACAATGTAAAAAAGAAAGAAACATCTGCAGAATCAGCATTAAACTCTTATTTCACTCAGGTTAAAGAAGTTAAATATAGGGATGCACCGATACCGATACCAGTATTGGCCCGATACTTCATGAATATACTCGTACTCATCAACCATTGGCCGATACCATGCACCGATACCACTACCAGACGACATAGCGCACCATTACTGTAACATTCAGTATGCCATTTGTTGTTTTACCGATCTTAAATGACAGGGGGAGACAAAGAGTCAGAAAAGTACTTGTCCAATGTCTAGAGAAAAAGACACGTCTAGTAAAATGCTCAAACAAATTCCACACGCCATGCTGGCGAATACGCCGAATTCATCAAGGCTAACAGCTGTCAACACCAGCCAACTTTATCGGAAGGGTTAAAGAAGAAGGAGAAAATGTCCAGAGATCGCCCCCGGGCAAAAAAAATAACCGAGGCACTTACTGAGTTTATTGCGCTGGACAACTTTTTTCAGTTGTGGACGATATTGGATTCCAGCGGCTGACAGACGTCCTCGAACCCAGATACGAACTACCCAGTCACCGTTTCATCACAGACGTGATGTTGTCTAAAGTTTTCGATCAGGATCGTCAGGACTCATGTGAAGTCGCTGGTACATGACATCAAGTCCGTAAGTTTCACGATCGATAATGACGGTCTTCAGTCTGACCGCCCAGTGTGCGGAGCGTTTTCACTGTTTGCAGAGTGGTAAATTATAATGAGAATAAAACTAAATGTTATTTATGGTGGGTGAGGGTTAAAAAGTATTGGTATCGGTACTCGGTATCGGCGAGTACTGAAATGATTGTACTCGTATCGGTTTTCAAAAAAGGGGTATTGGTGCATCCCTCGTTATAAGAGATCTTCTGAATGAGACTCCTGGTTGGTTGGACAGACGGTTTTCCCTTGTGGTTTCAAAAAGAATGTAGAAGATTAAAATATTCTGAACTGCACAGCGCTTGAACAGAAGCAGAAGTGCAGGAGTTGTGAGGAGACTGCATTAGACTGAGCACAGGAGCCCCCCAGGGCTGTGTGCTCAGTCCGATGCTCTTCACTCTGCTGACCCACGACTGCTCACCAGCGTTCAGCACCAATCACATAGTGAAGTTTGCGGACGATACGACTGTGGTGGGTCTCATCTCTAATAACGATGAGACAAACTACAGGAGTGAGGTGAGCCTTCTGACCCAGTGGTGCAGCAATAACAATCTCCTTCTTAATGTTGAAAAGACCAAGGAGATTGTTATTGACTTCCGGAGAGGCCCCACCCAGCACCCCCCACTGTCCATCAATGGTGCTGCTGTAGAGAGGGTGAGCAGCACCAAATTCCTGGGGGTGCACATCAGTGAGGACCTCTCCTGGACAGTGAATACTGTATTACTGGCAAAGAGGGCTCAGAAGCGCCTCTATTTCCTCCGCAAACTGAGGAGAGCTGGAGCCCCTCCACCCATTATGACCACCTTCTACCGAGGCACCATTGAGAGCGTCCTGACCAGCTGCATCACTGTGTGGTACGGGAGCTGCACTGAACAGAACAGGAAAGCCCTGCAGCGCATAGTGAATGCAGCTGGGAGGATCGCTGGTGTCTCTCTCCCCTCCCTCCTAGACATTTTTAACACCCGGCTCACCTGCAGAGCGTCCAGCATTGTGGGTGACCCGAGCCACCCCGCACATAGCCTGTTCAGCCTCCTGCCCTCGGGGAGAAGGTACCGGAGTCTCCGGGCCCACTCCACCAGGCTTTCAAACAGCTTCATCCACCAGGCTGTCAGGAGGCTGAACTCACACCCGAACTCTCACCTTACCCATCTCCCACCCCCCACCCCCCATATTGGCATAACCTGTATTCCATAAAAAGACATATCACTCTAGACACTTTAAAAAACTGCTGCTAAGGACGACTGTTGCACTGTTGCACATTTACTACTGGATTTACTCCTGTTGCACTGTTGTTTACTACTGTTATTGCACATTTACATTTACTACTGGAATTTTTAGTACTGTTGTTTACTCCTGTTATTGAATTTTACCCCCGTTGCACTGTTGTTTACTACTGTTATTGCACATTTACTACTGGAATTTTTAGTACTGTTGTTTACTCCTGTTGCACTAGAATTACTACTGTTGCACATTTATTTTTATTTATCTTAACTCCAATGCACATTCTACTGCACATGACCAATTCACTGCTGTATCTTCCATTGCACATTTTGATGCACACTGCACACTTTGGAAATCTGTATATAGGTATTTATTTATTATGTTGCACTGTTTCGTAGACTTTAGTTTTAACTTTAGATCTCTGTCTTAGATAGTTTTTGTTGTGTTTTGTCTTCATATTGTATTTTGTACACTGTCTTTTTGCACTACCTGGCCAGAGAGAAACGAAATTTCGATTCACTGTATGTTGAACACATATGGCAGAATTGACAATAAAGCTGACTTTGATCTTTGACTTTGATCATTGATCGTTGAGACTTACCGCACTCTGGGATGTGAGCTCTGAAGTGGACGAGGACGCCGTGTTTTCGACAGTGACGAGCGTAATGAGCCAAAGACGAACAGAAACACGGAGCTCCACATTTACAAGTGTCAGAGCGACACTGGAGAAGGAACGGACCTGGACTCAAGTGTTCATGACAAGGAACAAACAGCTCCTGAGTCAAGACGGAGCACATCTCCGACGCAAAGGACACTAGAGGAGAGAGGAGGAGAGGGGAGGAGAGAGGAGGAGAGAGGAGGAGGAGGAGAGGGGAGAAGGAGAGAGGAGGAGAGAGGAAAGAGGAGGAGAGAGGAGGAGAGAGGAGAGGGGAGAAGGAGAGAGGAGAGGGGAGAAGGAGAGAGGAGGAGAGAGGGGAGAAGGAGAGAGGAGAGAGGAGGAGAGAGGAAGAGAGAGGAGGAGAGAGGAAAGAGGAGGAGAGAGGAGGAGAGGGGAGAAGGAGAGAGGAGGAGAGAGGAAGAGAGAGGAGGAGAGAGGAGAGGGGAGAAGGAGAGAGGAGGAGAGAGGAGAAGAGGGGAGGAGAGGAGAGAGGAGGAGAGGGGAGGAGAGGAGGAGAGGAGGGAGGAGGAGAGGAGAAAAGAGGAGGCGAGAGGAGGAGAGGAGAGAGGAAAGGACACGAGGAGGAGAGAGGAGGAGGAGGAGAGGGGAGAAGGAGAGAGGAGGAGAGAGGAAGAGAGAGGAGGAGAGAGGAGAGGGGAGAAGGAGAGAGGAGGAGAGAAGAGAAGAGAGGAGGAGAGAGGAGAAGAGGGGAGGAGAGGAGAGAGGAGGAGAGGGGAGGAGAGGAGGAGAGGAGGGAGGAGGAGAGGAGAAAGGAGGAGGCGAGAGGAGGAGAGAGGAAAGGACACGAGGAGGAGAGAGGAGGAGGAGGAGGAGAGGGGAGAGGAGGAGAGGAGAAAAGAGGAGGAGAGAGGAGGAGAGGACACGAGGAGAGAGGAGAGAGGGGGAGAGGAGAGGAGGAGAGGAGAGAGGAGGAGAGAGGAGGAGAGAGGAGGTGAGGAGAAAAGAGGAGGAGAGAGGAGGAGAGGAGAGAGGAGGGGAGAGGGGGGAGAGGAGAGGAGGAGAGAGGAGAGGAGAGGAGAGAGGAGAGAGGAGAGGAGAGAGGAGGAGAGGAGAAAAGAGGAGGAGAGAGGAGGAGAGGAGAGAGGAGGAGAGAGGAGGAGAGAGGAGGAGAGGAGAAAAGAGGAGGAGAGAGGACACGAGGAGAGATGAGGAGGAGAGGACATGAGGAGAGAGGAGGAAAGGAGACGAGGAGAGAGGAGGAGAGAGGAGAGGACACAAGGAGAGAGGAGGAAAGAGGAGAGAGGAGGAAAGAGGAGAGGACACAAGGAGAGGAGAAAAGAGGAGGCGAGAGGAGGAGAGGACAAGAGGAGAGAGGAGAAAAGAGGAGGAGAGAGGAGGAGAGGAGAGAAGGGCACAAGGAGAGAGGAAAAGGAGAGGACACGAGGAGAGAGGAGAAAAGAGCAGGAGAGGAGAGAGGGAAGAGGAGATGAGGGCACAAGGAGAGAGGAGACAAAAAGCATGACTCAGATTAAGATCATTGTCTAATAAACAACAGAATATCTAAACTGTTCTAATAAGTACCAATTAACTGATGCAAATTGTGAGACATCCAGGATTAAGATATTATAAGTGAGTTAAACAGTCGCCTGCACAAACCTGGAGAAGCTTTCTGGTTGGTATTGAAATGTTAACTTCAAAAATATAAGTAAGTCCAGTTGCTTTTCGTTTAACTCATTTAGAGAGTCTTAGTTAAATGATAAATGATAACGTCAAAACTGCACTTTGTTTACTTCCTGGTCCAACAGAATTCCAGCCTCATTCACCATACACCTCCTCTAGTCTTGTTGTTGTTTTAAAACTGAAAACACACTAAACATCCATCCATCCATTTTCTTCTGCTTTCTCCCTGGCGGGTGGTGGGTCCACGGGAGGAACGCACTAAGTAGTAAGTGAATATTTTCAGCATCAAATAGTTTCTACACCCCAGTATGTCTTTAAAGGGATAGTTCGTTTTTTTTAATGTAAATCTGTACGGCGTCCCCTTCAGCAGTGTCGTGCATTAACACTGACTTACCCCTGACAGTGTCCTGTGAGCCGAGTTCTGCCCCGGTTCTACCCCTGACAGTGTCCTCTGAGCCAAGTTCTGCCCCGGTTCTGCCCCTGACAGTGTCCTCTGAGCCGAGTTCTGCCCCGGTTCTGCTCCTGACAGTGTCCTCTGAGCTGAGTTCTGCCCCGGTTCTGCCCCTGACAGTGTCCACTGAGCCGAGTTCTGCCCCGGTTCTGGAGCTGACCAAAGTAGGTCCGGCAAGTTAGCGGGGACAGTTAATAAAGCTTGTTTTCTTCTCAAAACAATATTTGTCCAAAAAGTGATATATTTGTGTCACAAAACAGTTGCCCACAAAAAAGTCAGAAGTCTAAATCGCTTGGTGCTATTTTCTCTCGAGTCGTATCACTGCGCGCCTATTATTATTATTATTAGCCTGTTCACTTGTAAACATCGCCACTTACAAGTGAACAGGCTAATAATAATAATAGGCGCACAGGCACTGCGTGCACATGGACGAGTGTAATCCGATTGCATGTAATCCAAATTCATGTGCACAGGCTAAGGATCGTATAGGGATTGGTTTCCCGAATCCGATTGGAACCCCTGGCTTAGGCCGATAGTAATCCGCTCGGTGCCGCCTTGTGCACGATTTCTGATCGGATTGGCGTACTACGCATGCGCGGGAATTTTCGCCAGGGATTTCACCCGGAAGTGGCAAGAGGCGCCGACACCGTCATAAGTAGCGATTGTTGCTGGAAAAGTCAGACGAAATCATGGCTGCAAAGAAAGAATGCACAACACGTACACTAATGCTGCTCCGTCAAACTCCTCGAGCACCATCTTTGTAAACCGCCACATAGTTTGTTGTGTTTTTATTGAGTCGCCATCACCCGGAAGTAGTTGGACTACAGCGCCACATAGCGTAGCGGAGCCGGCCAGGTCGCTGACCATTATCCCATTACACGAGTTTCATGTGCACTTGGATTATAGAACAAACCACCCGCCGAGTAACGGTATGAGATTTGGAGAAATCCAATCCGATCCTACCATGTGACCGCAGTGAATGATACGACTCGAGAGAAAATAGCACCAAGCAGTTTAGACTTCTGACTTTTTCGTGGACAACTGTTCTGTGACGCAAATATATCACTTTTTGGACAAATATTGTTTTGAGATGAAAAACAAGCTTTATTTAATGTCCCCGCTAACTTGCCGGACCTACTTTGGTCAGCTCCAGAACCGGGGCAGAACTCGGCTCAGAGGACACTGTCAGGGGTAAGTCAGTGTTAATGCACGACACTGCTGAAGGGGACGCCGTACAGATTCACATAAAAAACAAACTAAAAAACTATCCCTTTAAATCATCAGGAGATTTGGACAAAGTTCCATTCTGCTGTTTGTGTCTATTTGTGTCTATTGGAGTCTCTGGACCTAAACAAACGGTGATAATGTCGTACTTAAAAACGACAGAGGGATAAACCGCACTCAGATCTGCTTCGAACACGTGAGTCTTACCGGCCTGTTGGTGGGCGTCGCAGGGGTCGATCTGAGGCGTGCTCAGACTCACGGCGCACGCAGAAGAAACTCTCCAACTGTTTCCGAAGAGCTGAGGAGTGCTCTCGATCATCCCCGACGGAGACCTGAGGGACGGCAGCAGAGAAGTGTGAAACAGAAACAGAACGACAACAACACAGCGCAAGATGAAACGAAACACAGAAATCATGAGAAGCATCCACCCTCTCTCTGTGTGAGGGGGTTACAAGATTCATCGATTTAGTCAACCGTAAAGCTGCACTGTGTAACGTTTCTGGTGGAGGCTCCGTCAAATGCTCTTCTCCATGGAGATGTTATTGCTTTGTCTGGAATGTTTCACAGTAGGGCTGGGCAGTATACTGCTTCATACCGAATACCGGTGTTTTTTTTTTTTTCCATGATATGAATTTTTCCCAATACCAGTGAATATGTGCGTACAAAACGGGAACACAGAGCGGCGGAACGTGTCCCAATTCGAAGGCTGCTTTTTCAGACGCTCCGAAGGCTGAAAAAGCCACAGCTCTCTCTGGCACCTGGTGTTCCCACTGGTCTCCCATCCAAGTTCTAACCAGGCCCTGCCTTGCTGAGCTTCTGAGCTCTGACGAGATCAGGCTTTGACAAGCAGGTATGGCCACCTGCTTATATAGCCCTCGAATTGGGAAATGTTCCACCGCTCTGTGTTCCCAACGTTTTGTATGCACAAACTCACTGGTATTGGGGTATATGAAAAATTCATATCATTAAAAAAAAAAGCACTGGTATTCGGTATGAAGCGGTATACTGCCCAGCCGTACAGTGAAACATTCAAGATATAGCTATAATATAGACAGTGTTCCCTCGTTTATCGCGGGGGTTATGTTCCAGAAATAACCGGTAATGAGTGAAATCCGCGAAGTAGGACAACTTTATATTTTACAATTATTATACATGTTTTAAGGCTGTAAATGCCTTGAAACACTGGAATTAACGTTTTCTCACATTTCTCTCTCGTTTAAACACTCAAAACTTTCATAGATTTTCAACAAAATTTGTTAATAGTGAAGTGTGGGGGCTCCGCCGGGAGCCCCGCCGGACGCACGAGGAGCGTGGAGACATGAGTCACTGGATCCGCAGGAAGCACCGCGCTCATCCAACGGCACTGCCACGTCCCGGGATGCGAAGCGCACCAATCCCTTGGAGAAGTGGGTGACACGTGCACCCCTCATCGTGGTCAAATCCGTGACAGAGCAGCACGACCGGCACGAGGCCGGGGCTGCGAGCACGAGATCAAACCGCGGCGCCCGGACCATGCCTCCCCCTCAGGACTGCGTCCTCCGAGCCCGAGCCACAAACCGAACACCCACAAACGAACGCAAGAGCTGCACGAAACCAGCAAAGAGCCGCACAGGGTGATTTAATCCTGGTTTAGACCTGGTCTAGTCCCGGTTTAGTCCAGGACCAGTCCAGGTTTAGACCTGGTTTAGACCTGGTCTAGACCTGGTTTAGTTCTGGTCTAGACCTAGTTTAGTCCACGTTTAGTCCTGGTCTAGTCCTGGTTTAGTTCTGGTCTAGACCTAGTTTAGTCCACGTTTAGTCCTGGTCTAGACATGGTTTAGTTCTGGTCTAGACCTAGTTTAGTCCACGTTTAGTCCTGGTCTAGTCCTGGTTTAGTTCTGGTCTAGACCTAGTTTAGTCCACGTTTAGTCCTGGTCTAGACCTGGTTTAGTTCTGGTCTAGACCTGGTTTAGTTCTGGTCTAGACCTAGTTTAGTCCACGTTTAGTCCTGGTCTAGACATGGTTTAGTTCTGGTCTAGACCTAGTTTAGTCCACATTTAGTCCTGGTCTGGTCCCGGTCCCCCCCCCCCGCGTCTCCCATCTATCAATTGGCAAAGGTCTACAGTCTCTTAGCCAATCAGGACGCAGAACACAATGTTACACTATAAAAAAAAAAGTTACACTATTAAAAAAACAAAACAAAAAACAACGAAACAGCGAGGCCGCGAACAGTGAACCGCGATAGAGCGAGGGACCACTGTATATAGCCTCCGCGGACCGCAACACCATTGCCGAAATGGGACAGGTTCAGCCGACGGAGCCGCTCCTGTCACCCAGCAACCGAGACACGCTGCTAACGCTAATGCTAACAATATGCACCATGCAAATTATGCCCACGGATCAATAACCCTCAAACTGAGACATGGCTACAGTGTGTGTCGCGCGGTGAACAACATGGACGGAGAAAATGTTACAGACACAGAGGAACTTATACCGAAAAGAGGAGCTGTGTCAGCCGTGTAGGAGTACTTTGGCTTTAAAAAAAATAATTTTTGGTCATACCGCCCAGCTCTATTTCACAGAATGGCATTAAACCTTTCTGTCTTCATGGAGACTAAGTTCCAGGTCAGATCTGTGGAGAGGCGACCCCGCACACAGTCAGAATGTCTGTTTTTCCAGGTATTTTTGAGCTCTAAAACCACCTGTGATTGAATAAATGTAAAGTCGAGCTGTTTAAAGTCACACTGGGGAACATTCCCGGCAGAGGAATGATATCTGCATAGAAATAAACAGGTGATGGACCCCCAACCGAAAAGTTACACAGTGCACCTTTAAGGTTTACCTTATCTTCCCCGTAGAGAAATTTGTATTCACACTTGTCCCTGTTGGGTTCTGATTTGAACCCAGTTTAGTCGAGATGGTAGACCTGGTTTGGTCCGGTTCCAGGCCTGGTTTAGTCTTGGTCTAGTCCAGAATCTGAAATTAGTTTAATCCCAAAATCTGTGTGTGTGTGTGTCAGTATGAACGCACCCCTAATTTTATTCAACGTAGGGAGGCATAATTTTGCACAAAATACCATTACGATTTACAAGTTCAATTACATTTGGAATATATGTTTCAAAGTAGGATGTGTAAAAAACTCAAGAAGCATTAAAAAAAATAGTGAAAATGAACACAACACTGAAATATGAACTACTAAATGAATTAAATCCAAGAATCCCACATATTTCAGAACATGTTTGTACAGAAACTCCAGGGTTAGCAGGTTTTTTGACATGAGGTTTTGCAGCCTGTGCGATTTGGTAACTGCTCATCCCCTCCTGAGTCCATTATAGCGGTCAGACACATCCGTCCTCTGTGATCCCATTAGGGCCGGTGTAGACCTAGTTCAGACCTGGTTCAAGCCCGGTTCAGACCCGGTTCAGATCTGGTTCTCGAGAACAGGTGGGTCCTTGTTGAATCTCTGTGGCCTCCGTAAAGCCGTGCTCACAGTGTGCATTACCCTCAGCCCTCCAACCGTTCAGTCGATGAAACAAGAGTACAGCTTCAAAGAGCCGCTTCAACCAAGAGAGAGGAGCAGGGACTGGGACCAAACTGGGACTGAACCAGGACTAAACAGGGACTAAAGCAGGAACTAAACCAGGGATTAAACCAGGGACTGAACAAGAACTAAACGAGGACTGAAGCAGAACTAACGAGAGCTAATGCAGGACTAAAGCAAGGCCAAAACAGGGACGAAACCAGGACTATTATTATTAATTAATAATTTAATATATATTAATAAATTAATATTTAATATTAATAAATAAATAAATAAATTATTAGTTGTTTTTTTTTTTTTTTTTATAAATCCTATGCACTTTTTTCTTTGTGAAAGGGTATTGTTTGTTATGATGGGAGCTACCTCCAAAATGGCAAATGTTTGAACATCATTTTTTGTTTCAGAAAAAATCCTATGCACTTTTTTTGTTATTGGTTTGGTTTATTTGTTTTTGTTATTCAATAAATTCAGTTATGAATTGAGTTGCTCAGAGTTCTGTATCAATTGAAGACACTACCCAGATACACAGACACTGATATTTAAGTTATCCTCTTTTTTTTGGTACATTTTCACTGAAGTATGTCGAATATATTGCAATGCATCGCGATAATTCAAGTATCATGATGCATCGTGATAGTATCGCATCGAGGCATATGAATCGTGATTCGAATTGAATCGTGACTTCGTTGCCAATACCCACCCCTAATCTACACCAGGACTAAACCAGGTCTACACCAGGACTAAACCAGGTCTATACCAGGTCTACACCAGGTCTACACCAGGTCTACATCAGGTCTACACCAGGTCTACACCAGGACTAAACCAGGTCTAAATCAGGTCTACACCAGGTCTACACCAGGTCTACACCAGGACTAAACAAGGTCTAAACCAGGACTTAACCATGTCTACACCAGGTCTACACCAGGACTAAACCAGGTCTAAACCAGGACTTAACCATGTCTACACCAGGACTAAACCAGGTCTAAACCAGGACTAAACCAGGTCTACATCAGGTCTACATCAGGTCTACACCAGGACTAAACCAGGTGTAAACCAGGTCTAAACCAAGTCTACACCAGGTCTACACCAGGACTAAACCACGTCTACACCAGGTCTAAACCAAGTCTACACCAGGCCTACACCAGGACTAAACGAGGTCTACACCAGGTCTAAACCAAGTCTACACCAGGTCTACACCAGGTCTACACCAGGACTAAACCAGGTCTACACCAGAACTAAACCAGGTCTATACCAGGTCTACACCAGGTCTACACCAGGACTAAACCAGGTCTACATCAGGTCTACACCAGGTCTACACCAGGTCTACACCAGGACTAAACAAGGTCTAAACCAGGACTTAACCATGTCTACACCAGGTCTACACCAGGACTAAACCAGGTCTAAACCAGGACTTAACCATGTCTACACCAGGACTAAACCAAGTCTACACCAGGTCTACACCAGGTCTACACCAGGACTAAACCAGGTCTACACCAGAACTAAACCAGGTCTATACCAGGTCTACACCAGGACTAAACGAGGTCTAAACCAGGACTAAACCAGGTCTACACCAGGTCTACACCAGGTCTAAACCAGGTCTACACCAGGTCTAAACCATGTCTAAACCAGGACTAAACCAGGTCTACATCAGGTCTACACCAGGTCTACACCAGGACTAAAACAAGTCTACACCAGGCCTACACCAGGACTAAACGAGGTCTACACCAGGTCTAAACCAAGTCTACACCAGGTCTACACCAGGACTAAACCAGGTCTACACCAGGTCTACACCAGGTCTAAACCATGTCTAAACCAGGACTAAACCAGGTCTACATCAGGTCTACACCAGGTCTACACCAGGACTAAACCAGGTCTACACCAGGACTAAACCAGGTCTAAACCATGTCTAAACCAGGACTAAACCAGGTCTACACCAGGACTAAACCAGGTCTACACCAGGACTACATCAGGTCTACACCAGGACTAAACCAGGTCTAAGCCAGGTCTACATCAGGTCTACACCAGGACTAAACCAGGTCTACACCAGGACTAAACCAGGTCTAAACCATGTCTAAACCAGGACTAAACCAGTTCTACACCAGGACTAAACCAGGTCTACACCAGGACTAAACCAGGTCTAAACCATGTCTAAACCAGGACTAAACCAGGTCTACACCAGGACTAAACCAGGTCTACACCAGGACTAAACCAGGTCTATACCAGGTCTACACCAGGTCTACGCCAGGACTAAACAAGGTCTAAACCAGGACTTAACCATGTCTACACCAGGTCTACACCAGGACTAAACCAGGTCTAAACCAGGACTTAACCATGTCTACACCAGGTCTACACCAGGACTAAACCAGGTCTAAACCAGGACTAAACCAGGTCTACATCAGGTCTACATCAGGTCTACACCAGGACTAAACCAGGTGTAAACCAGGTCTAAACCAAGTCTACACCAGCTCTACACCAGGACTAAACCAGGTCTACACCAGGACTAAACGAGGTCTACACCAGGTCTAAACCAAGTCTACACCAGGCCTACACCAGGACTAAACGAGGTCTACACCAGGTCTAAACCAAGTCTACACCAGGTCTACACCAGGTCTACACCAGGACTAAACCAGGTCTACACCAGAACTAAACCAGGTCTATACCAGGTCTACACCAGGACTAAACAAGGTCTAAACCAGGACTAAACCAGGTCTACACCAGGTCTACACCAGGACTAAACCAGGTCTACACCAGGTCTAAACCATGTCTAAACCAGGACTAAACCAGGTCTACATCAGGTCTACATCAGGTCTACACCAGGTCTACACCAGGACTAAACCAAGTCTACACCAGGCCTACACCAGGACTAAACGAGGTCTACACCAGGTCTAAACCAAGTCTACACCAGGTCTACACCAGGACTAAACCAGGTCTACACCAGGTCTACACCAGGTCTAAACCAGGTCTAAACCAGGACTAAACCAGGTCTACATCAGGTCTACACCAGGTCTACACCAGGACTAAACCAGGTCTACACCAGGACTAAACCAGGTCTAAACCCTGTCTAAACCAGGACTAAACCAGGTCTACACCAGGACTAAACCAGGTCTACACCAGGACTACATCAGGTCTACACCAGGACTAAACCAGGTCTAAGCCAGGTCTACATCAGGTCTACACCAGGTCTACACCAGGACTAAACCAGGTCTACACCAGGACTAAACCAGGTCTAAACCATGTCTAAACCAGGACTAAACCAGGTCTACACCAGGACTAAACCAGGTCTAAACCATGTCTAAACCAGGACTAAACCAGGTCTACACCAGGACTAAACCAGGTCTACACCAGGACTAAACCAGGTCTAAACCGTTGTACTCACAGGAAGTCGTCCTGGCTGTTCCCGTTGAAGGTTCCGCACAGTCCCACCGTGTCCTGGAGCCAGCGCTGGTCAAGCTGGAGGTAAAGTCTGGACTCGGACCAGGAGAACTGGATCCGGAGCCCAAAGGTCGTCTGCACCTGGATGAACATGGACGACAGCTCCTGCACCTCCAGCACCTCTGAGGGAGAGACACCAATGGGGCTCAAACATTTTCTATTGATACTCTGCAGTGACATCCCTCTGGGGGTGTTCTGCATGTATGTCTTTGGAGGAATGTTCAGCAGTCACCATGATGACACACATTAGCAAACACTGCCTGATAAGTTTTAAAGGGATAGTGCGTTTTTTTTAATGTGAATCTGTACGGCATCCCCTTCAGCAGTGTCGTCCATTAACACTGGCTTACCGATGACAGCGTCGTCTGGGCCCAGTTCTGCTCCAGTTCTGTAGCTCACGAAGGTAGGTCCGGTAAGTTAGCAGGGACAGTTAATAAAGCTTGTTTTTCTTCTCAAAACAACATTTGCCCAAAAAGTGATATATTTGCGTCACAAACAGTTGCCCTATTTTCTCTCGAGTCGTATCACTGTGCGACTATTAGTTATTATGAGCCTGTTCACTTGTAAACATCCGCTTAGAAGTGAACAGGCTAATAATAACTAATAGGCACGCAGCGATACGACTCGAGAGAAAATAGCACCATGCAAATTAGACGACTGACAACTGTTTGTGACGCAAATATATCACTTTTTGGACAAATGTTGTTTTGAGAAGAAAAACAAGCTTTATTAAAGATCCCATGATATGGTACTTCTTGATGCTTTTATATGGCGCCTTAATGGTTCCCTAATACTGTAAATGAATCCTGCTCCAAAATCAAGACTCAGTGCATGAGAGAGCCTCATGAAGACAGTCAGAGTCATAAATATGTCTCTGAAACGCTTTATTCTGGGCGTTGTTGCGTGAATGCAAATGAGGAGGACAGACACAGACCAGTGCAGCGGGTGGGGGTGTGGCCAAATACGCCGCTGTTTCCTTGTTTAGCAGTGTGATGTGCGCTGTTCCTACTTCCGTGTTTTAAGAGCGGGGGAAGATATGAGACGCTTTCCATTAAAAAAAAAACACATTTCCACAGAAAATAAAATTAAACCACTGCTGTTTCAGATAAAGGACATCCGAGCCTGGAAACACTCTCACGTGTCTCCAGGCAAATAAAAAAACGCATCTCGCATTTCGTAGCTCGTTTGCGGTCCAAACTCTCTGGGCGTGATTTCCAGAGACGGTGGGTAGACATCCAGACGGGGGGTGGAAACCTTTCCGCGAGGGTGACGTCAGAAAGTTCCCTTGTTCGAAATCGCCCGTTTGGGCTGGGGGCTAAACAGGGTAGAGGAGCTCATATTAACGTTCAAAAACCTCAGAAAGTGAAAATTTCATGCCATGGGACCTTTAAATGTCCCGGCTAACTTACCGGAACTACGTTCGTGAGTTACAGAACGACACTGGGGCCAGTGTTAATGGACGACACTGTTGAAGGGGACGCCATACAGATTCACATAAAAAAAACTAAAACAAACGCACTATCCCTTTAAGATCTTCCAAAAACTACAGAAAAAAATACAAAATAGATTTAAAGAGCACATTTTCAAGACCCTGTGATCAGTCCGAGCGTTCATGGTCCTGTTTAGGAGTTTGATTTTAAACAAAAACGTGAGAAGGACTTGTTTAATAGCACCTAATAATGGTCAGATTGTGTTAAAACAAAAATCAGATTAAAGTCATATGAGTAAGAGAGCTTCACACAGAGCAGTGCCTCCAGTAAGCATCACCAGCTGTAAGGCATTTTGGGGAGAAGTTCATACTGTGCTCTCAGCGCGTTAACCACTCACTGCATCACCTCGTCGGTCTCACAGGGTGTAGCGCTCACAGGTAAATACAGATGTAAACATGGACAGGTGCGATAAGTGCAGATGTTTACCGTCAGAGTGGGGCAGGATTTAAAGGAAAATTAACGTTTTTACAATCTGGACCTCATTTCGGCGATAAAACAACGTCATTTACTCACCCATTGTACTTTGGTGTCAGTTGGAGCATTTCTAGAGATTTTGGAGTTTAGCGATATCCGTTTAACGTGAGTGGTCGGGGCACGCTGCTTCGGTCACCAAATAACACAAACTTTAGCACTTTTCAAATGACAAAAATTCAATGTTTTGAGGACAGTACGCATTCATTCCGCTACTTTGCTTAGAAGACGCTCAGAACTTTTCTGTTTTGAGCGAGACATGGCTGAAGATTGGGACTTCGAGATTGAAGAGGACTTATTTGAGTATGATGGTCGTCCCTATTGTTTTGAGTATATGAATGAGGGGGTATTAGAAAGAAGGAAGCGGAGACAGTTTTAGGAGCAGCAGAGAACAGCCATCGGTTTCGCGTTACTTCTCAGAATCGTGCGCTGAATCCGCTGGCCTTCTTTCTTTTCCTTTGCTGGTAAAAAATTATCCTGACTGAAGTGAGTACTGCAAACACAATGGTCCAAACGTCTTACAGCTTTGCCTTTCATGTTTGGGTCCATTCTCAAGGCAACTAGCCACAGCTTCAATAACTCCGGTTTGTGATGATGAAGCCTGCGAAAACTCAACTTCGTCCAAGCTGTCATTTTGTTTTCACAACCGGGATAAATGCATGTTCGCACCATTTCGGGTTTTCCAAAGCAGAGATGTTTTCTTCTTATTATTCCTTTGCTTCTTTATGACTGTAACCAAGAGCTGAGAGCATCGTCTTTTCTGCAAATCAGCTGTGAATACACGCTGTCCTCGTCATCCAGTCAAAACCATGACTGGATACCAGATTACAGGCCACTTTTGACTCAAACGAAAGTGTAGACCAAAACATTGAACTTTTGTCATTTGAAAAGTGATAAGGTTTGTGTTATTTGGCACCATCTCCCCCGACAACTCGCATTAAAGGAGAATTAACGTTTTTTACAATCTGAGCCTTATTTCTGTAATAAAACAAGTTGTTTTACTCACCCATAGCACTTTGGTGTCATTTGGAGCAGTTTCGTAGATGTTGTAGTTTAGCGATATCCGTTACCGTGAGTGTTTGGGGCAGGAGATTGCAGTCACCAAATAACACAAACTTTATCACTTTTCAAATTACAGAAGCTCAATGTCTTAGTCTACACTTTGGTTTGAGTCAAAAGTGCCTCTAATCTGAGATGTATCCATAGTTTGGAGTAGATGAGGAGGACAGTGCACATGTGCTCAGTCACAGCTGATTTGCAGATAAGAAGACGCTCAGAACTTTTCTGTTGCGAGTGACACATGGCAGAAGATTGGGACTTTGAGGCTGAAGAGGACTTATGGAGGACTGAGGACTGAAGAGGAGTATACGGATGAGGAGACAGAATGGATACGGAAAGAATGAAGCGGAGGCAGTTTTAGGAGCAGCAGAGAACAGCCATCGGTTTCACATTACTTCTCAGAATCGTGCGCTGAATCCGCTGGCCTTCTTTCTTTTCCTTTGCTGGTAAAAAATGGTCCTGACTGAAGTGGGTGGTGTCATATGGAGCATTTCCAGAGATGTTTTAGATTTGCAATCTCCATAATGTGAGTTCTCGGGGCAAATGTTTGCCCTCTCCAAATAACACAAACTTTAGCACTTTTCAAATTACAGAAGCTCAATGTCTTAGTCTACGCTTTAGTTTGAGTAAAAAGTGCCTCTAATCCGAGATTTATCCATAGTTTGGAGTAGATGAGGAGGACAGTCGCATGTGCTCAGTCACAGCTGATTTCGCTCTCAGCTCTCGGGACCCAAACATGAAAGGCAAAGCTGTAAGACGTTTGGACCATCGTGTTTGCAGTACCCACTTCAGTCAGGACCATTTTTTACCAGCAAAGGAAAAGAAAGAAGGCCAGCGGATTCAGCGCACGATTCTGAGAAGTAATGTGAAACCGATGGCTGTTCTCTGGTGCTCCTAAAACTGTCTCCGCTTCATTCTTTCTGTATCCATTCTGTCTCCTCATCCGTATACTCAGCCACAAAACGATAGCGACGGCCATCATACTCAAATAACTCCTCTTCAGTCTCAAAGTCCGAATCTTCTGCCATGTGTCGCTCGCAATAGAAAAGTTCAGAGCGGTGTTTATCTGCGAATCAGCTGGGAATTTGCACATGCGCACTGTCCTCGATGATGACGTCATCAGATGAAACTATAGCTGGATATCAGGTTTCAGGCCGCTTTGGACTCCACTTAAAGTCTACTCTGACACAGCGAGCTTCTGTGATTTGAAAAGTGCTAAAGTTTGTGTTATTTTGGTGACTTCAACATCGTGCCCGGACCACTCACGTTAACGGATATTGCTAATCTAAAACATCTCTGGAAATGCTCCAAAGGACATAAAAGTGCCATGGGTGAGTAAAACAACTTGTTTTATTACCGAAATAAGGCTCAGATTGTAAAAAACATTAATTCTCCTTTAAACGGATATCGCTAAACTCCAAAATCTCCGGAAATACTCCAAATGACACCAAAGTATAATGGGTGGGTAAATGATCTTGTTTTATCACCAAAATAAGGTCCAGATTGTAAAAATTGTAACTTTCCTTTAAACATTGACAGGTGCGTTATGAGCAGACGTTTACCGTCGGAGTAGGGCAGGGAGATGCGGTATTGTCCCCCCAGAAACACCTCTCCCACGTGGCTCAGGGTCAGCTCTGTCCTGGGGTCCTCATCCATCACCAGACTGATGGACTGCAGACACGAGCCATCCAGGTTCTACACCGACACGCCACACAGCAACGAGATTAGAAATATTCCTTGTACTGATCAGGCACAATGTTTGATTCATTTTTATTCTTGTTTAAAAACACAAATAAAGACTTTCAATATTACTTTAATTATAATTATTATGAACTCTGCAGAGGTGGGGAGTACTCAGTTACATTTACTACAGTCACTTTTTTATAGAAATTGTAGTTTTCAGAGTACTTTTCTAGCAGACGGTCCTATAAAATTTGATTCTCTCAAACGGAAAACACCCTGTCCACCTTGTGATGTCATGTGATAATACAAGAAATGCTCCACTGCTTCATTCCATACGCCAGGGGTGCTCAACCCTCTACTTTTGAGGTTGATGGTGCGCCGAGATCTACTAAGAGGGGGGTCTGTTAGACATGGCAAATATGGGCTTTTGGAGTGAGATTATTTTTACAGGGGCGAAAAAAATCCAATTTGGGTCACTTCAGGCTGCAGTGTGAACGTAGCCCAAGATATGTGGTCCTAAATCCGATACATATCCGATCTTTTGGCATGCGACTTCAGTCTGAACGTCCAGGTCGCGTTCATCCGACCTGGGCGTGTTTCCTCCAGCGAGAGTGGTACAAGTCGGCACTCACAAATGTACACAAATGTTGTGCTGCCACTGCCCCATAAAACGTCGTGGCCAAAAACCTCGTCCTTCTCCTTCTCCTGCTTAAAACAAATAAGCTGTACATGTTTTGGCTCTGGTACGACAGCAACGTTAGGCGACTTCCGTAAACACTGAGCCTCGTGACCTCGTCGTGTCCTCCAAGGCGCATGCGGGACACTTTTGGGGAGTTTAAAGTTCACACTGGAGATCACATACAAGTCGCATTTAATTGGAAATGTGAACGACCTCGCAAAAAAATCGGATTTCACAAAAAAAATCGTAATTGAGCATTAAGCCCTGCAGTGTGAACGTATCCATACGCGATTGACTGGTTGGGCATCCCTGCCATAAGCCTTCCATACAATAATTTTGATAATTTCAGTCCTGGAATTGCCAATATCTGCTGAACAAAGAGTAAAGGGGAGCTTTTAACTTGAAAACTACTGCTTTATGACATCACAAGGTGGAACGGAGCATTTTGAGCTTTGGAGATGGAGACAGACTGATAATAAAGAGTTACTCAAACGTGTGAACGAAACAAAACACAACTCCAGGTCTGTTTTTGAGGAGGGAATACACAAACTTATGATTTTATTAGTACTGTTTTTTTTTTAAGAACAGACTTGAATTGCATTTTTGATTGCATCAATTTGTAAAAGATTGGTTTTATAATTTTATATTAAAGCCTAGAGCTGCATTTAGTCACATCCCGCTCTTCTGGAAGTTCAATCTGGACCTCTTTCTCTTTCTGACTTTTGAATCCCTCTCTGTGATTCTGGACGTGATTAACTTTTACAAATTTCATGTCCTGTCTCTTCTGTCAATGTCGCTGTGCTGTTATGTCCGTCTTTGTCCTGCTGGGAGCTCAGAGTCCGTCTATAATGGCCGCTCCTGAATGCACTGGCCTCTCTCCGTCTCCTCTTACAGTAATTTGTCTGTTCACGTCGATCGTATCGTGATGTAAACGCTCTATAATCTCAGCGCTTCTTTCAGACACGAAAACGAAGAACTGAAGAGGGACAAAAGAGGAGCCTTCCCCCAGAACTGTCCCCCGATTCCCACAGACGCACAGGAGGCACAGACAGGGGCTATAGACGCCTGGGCCATAGGGGAGGAAGTACTCATGATTCTTTTCCCTGTGCCATTTTTTAAAACGCCCATATTAAACTACCTTCTGATCTAAACTTATAATGTAGTTTCCTCGTCACAAACAGACCTGGAGTTTTGTTTCATTCACACATGTTTAACGCACAAACCCCTGCACTTTCTGCAACACTGTTTACCGTGTACTATTATTACATGCTGTTAGTACTTCTTGACTATCTTAGCGAGTCTTTCTTTCTTTTCTTTATTTATTTCATTTGTTAAAGGGACAGTGTGTAAGATTTTTACCCGTTAATTACTGAAATTGAAGATACCCATTCAAAAATACATTGTTTTCCAAGCCTTTTCACTTCCATCATGAAATCAAAGTATTCTTTTGGACTTAGATATAGTCACATAAAAGGGGGATCTTCCCCATGCAGAGGCAGCCGTAATGGATCTAACACGTGTTTTGGACTAAATTGTTTTACTGGATTTTACTCACTGGATCCTTACGGACAAATTGAGAGCAAGTTTATGGTGAAATACAGAGTTTGACCTGTGCAAAGCATTCTAAGGTAAGCTAACCTCGTTTTGTGCTTTTCCGTATAAAAGCCCCATGTGCTCGGGGAGTGTTTGTTTTGCAGGGAAATGAATTGCATAGTCAAAAAGAGGAGACTGTAAGGTTTCATTTGATGTGTAGAGTGTCATGGTACATGATCGGGAATGTGTGTTTTCATGAGAAAAAAACAAAAAACAAAAACAGGACCGCGTTTTATTTATACAGTAGCGGCGCGCGGCTCGTACGCGCGCCCGGGTGACCCTCGAGGTCTGCCGTAGCTAAAACAGAAAGTGCAATAGCACCATCCACCTATGCGCCACGAATCCTACACACTGGGGCTTTAAGACAAAACAAAAAAATAACAGATGCAACACACTTGCATCTATACAATTATAACTTAAATATGAATGAAAGGGAACAGAAAGAAGCAAAAGGTTATAACATCTGCCCCTTATCAACTCCAAATTATGACGAAAACGGAGCGCTGAGTGAAAACGATGTAATACACACGCCACACCGATATGTGGCGCTGTAAACAGGAAACAGCCAGAGCCACCGGAAAAGCAATACTACAAAGAGCGCAATGCGACTCTCTCGTTTGGACTGACGACGAAGTGAAGTTACTTCTACGAGTTACGTTACGTCAGTATCAGCAGAAATGGGAGTCCTGCCAAAGTAGATGATGACGGCATCGCAACGTCATCGTTTTCCAAAAGCTGCGTTTTGCTCTTTCACACGACAACGTGACCCCCGGCGTTCTCAGATTTCTCCACTCTGCAACCCGTTTTCAAAAAACACCGTTTTCGCGCCCCCAAAATGCCAGTGCCGTGTGGACGAAAGGCCAAAACGAATACAAACTTCTCAGTTTCCACCAAAAAACGTCATGTGGATGGGCCCTTAAACTCCTTAGTTCTTTCACACATTCACTAGAATCACTTGGATCATTTCAGCCCGGGAACTGCCAATATCTCCTGAACAAAAGGTCAAAAGTAGTTGTAGCTGTTCATGACATCACAAGGTGGAACAGAGCACTTTGAGTTCTGGAATATGTAGACAGACTAATAAATAATAAAGGGTTAGTCAAACATGTGCGAATGAAACAAAACACAGCTCCAAATGTGTGTAAAATCCCTCAGTCGTTCAGGTAGAATCCAGGGCAAAGAAGAAATTCAGTTCTGAAGAAGCAGCTTGGACGGGCCGCGAAACATCATTCAACCAAAATAAACTTTTTTGTCCAGTTGACAAACAAAAAATTTCTCCTTTGTCACAACTCCAAATGTGTTTTTGAAGAGGTAACGTTCTCGGCTTAAAGCTCACTGGAGTCAGTTTTGCATCATATAGGACATTTAATTATATATTCTTTGTTTTAGATGAATAACAAGTAAAAAACTATGAGCGCCTGGGCTGTGTTCCATTGCGTTAAATTCATGGCATGAGAAATGGCGATGTGATGTATGATCCAGTGTTGGGAGGAGACAGGTGATAAGTGAAAACTGGGTTGTATCTACCTGTTTTTCTCTGAGTTTGTGTAACTCAAAGACCCTCCTATAGATGGACCCCCTCCTGTTATTGGCTAACTCATCTATTATTGGTTAACACTTGGAAGCTACTCTCCAGGTCTCCTTACCAGGATTGGGAACTATGGGCAGTAAATTTAGACACTGCATAGCTACGACTATATAGGTGGCCACAGTGGTCAGTTCTCTGTGTGGTGTGGGACGAGGGATGACCAGTGTGTGGACGATGTGACAACTGAAGAGATGCCATCATTACATTTATATATCTGCCTAATTCAACATTAAATGCTAATAACCTCAATCTTGAGTCTATGCCCTTCTTCCGATCCCTTTTCTGAAACTCACAGCACTCAAGCCTCAAATTCAGAACAATACAGAATTACTCAGACATACGGGAAATAAAACTTTATCTAAGCTGTTACAACAGGGTTAAAAGCTCGTAAAAGTCGATTTTGCCTAATAAGTCCCCTTTAAACTTCACGTTTCACTGTTCACCACGCTGTCTTTTCCTGGTGTATTCCTGGAGATGATAAAGGACAGTTCATAAGTGAGTTCCCATGAGCCTTTGGGGCCGTGTTGGGTTCAGGCCTTTGTACCTGTGTTTGGGGTTTTTTGGTTTGGACAGTTTTGGTGATGAAAGAGCCGATTCATGTGTCCTCAGATCACCTCCCCTCACCATCTCCCTGCTCTGGTTTCACACACCCTCATTTTGGACAATCAATAGAACATAAAATACACTATTTCTTACACATATTATGATTTCAATAATGATTTGTTAAAGGTCCTATATTACGCAAACTGACTCTGGAGAGCTTTAAGCCATCATTAATAAGTTTTTAAAGGTATTTCTGAGCAATAAAACACCTAAAACTGAATAAAT
The DNA here is from genome assembly GCA_036785185.1 of Paratrypauchen microcephalus. Classification (NCBI taxonomy): domain Eukaryota; kingdom Metazoa; phylum Chordata; class Actinopteri; order Gobiiformes; family Gobiidae; genus Paratrypauchen; species Paratrypauchen microcephalus. Next base: position 4,075,562 of record JAVJIX010000084.1, on the reverse strand, counting down.
GTAAGTTAGATACTGTGAAACATTCCAGGCCAAGCAGGTAGCAGGCCCAGAAAAGAATCCTGCACACCATTTCTCCATTTCAAGAAACTGATGTGCAAAGTTTATCCAGAATTGGTGAAAAAAGCGATACAATAATATGTAAAATGTAAACAATAATATGCTAAACCAAATCTAAACTAGGTCTAAACCAGGACTAAACCAGGACTAAACCAAGTCTAAGACATGTCTAAACCAGGACTGAACCGTGTCTAAACCAAGTCTAAGACAGGTCAAAACCAGGAGTAAACCATGTCTAAGTCAAGTCTAAACCAGAACTAAACCAGGACTGAACCAGGACTGAACCACAGCTAAACCAAATCTAAGTCAGGTCTAAACCAGGACTGAACCAGGACTGAACCATGTCTAAGCCAAGTCTAAACCAGGACTAAACCAGGACTGAACCAAGTCTAAGACAGGTCCAAACCAGGAGTAAACCAAGTCTAAGCCAAGTCTAAACCAGTACTAAACCAGGACTGAACCATGTCTAAGCCAGGACTGAACCAGGACTGAAACATGTCTAAGCCAAGTCTAAACCAGGACTAAACCAGGACTGAACCAAAGCTAAACCAAATCTAAACCAGGTCTAAACCAGGACTAAACCAGGACTGAACCATGTCTAAGCCAAGTCTAAGCCAGGACTGAACCAGGACTGAACCATGTCTAAGCCAAGTCTAAACCAGGACTACACCAGGACTGAACCAGGACTGAACCATGTCTAAACCAAGTCTAAGACAGGTCTAAACCAGGAGTAAACCAAGTCTAAGTCAAGTCTAAACCAGGACTAATCCAAGACTGAACCATGTCTAAATCAAGTCTAAACCAGTACTAAACCAGGATTGAATCACAGCTAAACCAAATCTAAGCCAGTTCTAAACCAGGTCTAAACCAGAACTGAACCATGTCTAAGCCAAGTCTAAGCCAGGACTGAACCAGGACTGAACCATGTCTAAGCCAAGTCTAAACCAGGACTACACCAGGATTAAACCAGGACTGAACCAGGACTGAACCATGTCTAAACCAAGTCTAAGACAGGTCTAAACCAGGAGTAAACCAAGTCTAAGTCAAGTCTAAACCAGGACTAAACCAAGACTGAACCATGTCTAAATCAAGTCTAAACCAGTACTAAACCAGGATTGAATCACAGCTAAACCAAATCTAAGCCAGGTCTAAACCAGGTCTAAACCAGAACTGAACCATGTCTAAGCTAAGTCTAAGCCAGGACTAAACCAGGACTAAACCAAGACTGAACCATGTCTAAATCAAGTCTAAACCAGGACTGAACCACAGCTAAACCAAATCTAAACCAGGTCTAAGCCAGGACTAAACCATGTCTAAGTCAAGTCTAAGCCAGGACTAAACCAGGACTGAACCAGGTCTAATCAGGGACTAAACCCAGACTAAACCAGGATTAAACCAGGACTAAACCAGTTCACTCACGGCTCCACAGGGGGCGTTCTGGATGGTGACCGTGAAGCGTCCGGAGTTTTGGCTCTTGGAGAGGACATACTGACACGTCGAAGCGAAAGAGAAAACTCTGCCGTCGAACGACTGGAAGAACATGTCCCCGGTCACAGAGCACTCCGCTGCAGACACACAGAAGTCAATAATCAGTCCTATTTAAATCGTCCTGCTCCGGTAAAGACAAACGACACAGATTTGAAAACTGCAACCAGTAACAAGTGGAAAAGTAATTGGTGCCCCCCTCCTCTCTCCTTCATTTTAGAGAAGACGACCATTAAACAGGGACAGCAAATCACAAGTGATCCTAATCATGTTCTGTCTGATCAGTATGAGGTCCTGCCCTCTGGCAAACCAGTGCCACAATGTCAAAGAAATAGATATAAAAACTCATTTATTCCTCTATCCATCTCGAAGACCAAAGCACTGAAAATAAGGAAGTGTATTGCTAATTGCACCTCAAGGCCATCGAGGGAGAAGTGCAGTATAAAAGTGAGTATAAAAGTGCACTTTAAGGGTAGAGTGCAATAGCTGGTGCACTTTAGAGCCAGTGGGGCTAATGCAATTCTTCCTGCGTTTTTGGTTTGAAGATGTTTATTGTATGAAATGTGCAATATTTATTCCCCGTAATGTGTCACTTTGGTTGATTTGAAGTTGCAAGTTTGTGTATTTTGTTGTTGTTGTGATGCCCTTGATGTCCAAAAAGAATTTCTCCATCTGGAGACAATTAAGACTAATCTATCTAATCTAATCTAATCTAATCTAATCTGATCTAATCTACATTCATTTATAAAGTTTGCTTATGTAGGGCACACAGTGAACTGTGTAGTTACTTTTTATGTCAATGACAATACAGAGAGTAAAGTACGATTTTATTATGCCAATGTTTAGTCTTTTTGGACTATGGGGGCCACCATAGTTTGTTCTGTTGATGGGGGAAAAAAAGCAGCACGGTGGCTTGAGTGGCGAGCACTCATACTTCACAGCAGCTGTGTGGAGTTTGCATGTTCTCCCCGTGTCTGGGTGGGTTTCCTCCGGACACTCCGGTTTCCCCCATCAACCCAAAACATGCTCCAGGTAAAATCCTCCAGCTGAGGTCCTGACCAAGACTAAGCAACAAGATCATGGAGATGGTCCCCGGGCGCAGTCATGTGCTGCCCACTGCGCCTAATAACAGGATGGGTCAAATGCAGGGGACAATTTCTCCTGTGTGAGATCAATAAAGTCAATAAATTAAATTAAATTAAACACTGATGCCCTCTGCGCCACACATGGGATTTATATAACTGCCACTAGGCGCAGGACTTTGTCTGGAGACTGGAGAATCACCATTAAATTCTACATATTTAAAGGCAAAACTTTGTGAACAGAGCACAGACTGAGGCTACGTTTATACGGCGACGATCAAAACAGAAGACGCAAAAGTGGCGTCTCGTCTTCAATTTTTTTATCCGCGTTTAGACGAGCGTTTGTTTATACGTTTATACGAAGATGCAAAAGTGGGCGAATTTGATTGAATATGCATACCAGGCCGCTAATATAATGTCAGAGCTACCTTTTTCAGGACACCGACAGGGGCTCTCATTACGGTTGTTTCGCCCTCGATGTCGGGTCGGAGCTCTTCGCTTAATGCAACAAGAGCTTGTTTAGTCATTCTGAAGTTTTCCACCCAAGCACTGTCAGCAACTAATCCATTCTCAAAATTGTCCCACCGCTGACTGGTTCTGCCCGGTCTTGTCCAAACTCGCCTCTGTCACCTGCGATGTATTGTTATTGTTTTTACCGGCTTGGCGCATCAGGTCAGCTGTATGCGACGTGAAAATGTTTTGCACTTCTTCTGCGTTTTCAATCGCAATCGTCCTCGTCTAAACGGCCCCTCAGGGAGAGCCATATACAGTCTACGGCGCTGACCAATCAGACACAGTCTACGGCGCTGACCAATCAGACACAGTCTACGGCGCTGACCAATCAGACACACAATCTGTGAGCGAATTTATGAAACAACCATCGGCCCAAAGAGGAAACTCCTCCGACGGAGCACAAGGATCCAACATGCTGCATTTGTCTTTACCACTCAGAGCTCTGTATGCACAGCTCAAAACCAGGACTAAACCAGGTCTAAACCAGGACTAAGCCAGGATTAAACCAGGATTAAACCAGGACTAAGCCAGGACTAAACAAGAACTAAACCAGAACTAAACCAGGATTAAACCACAGCTAAATCAAATCTAAGCCAGGTCTAAACCAGGACTGGACCAGGTCTAAACCAAATCTAAGACAGGTCCAAACCAGGAGTGAACCAAGTCTAACACATATCTAAACCAGGACTAAACCAGGACTAAACCAGGAATGAACTACAGCTAAACCAAATGTAAGCCAGACCTAAACTAGGACTGAACCAGGACTGAACCATGTCTAAGCCAAGTCTAAACCAGGTCTAAAATAGGACTAAACCAGGACGAAACCAAGACTGAACAAGGTCTAAACCAGGACTAAACCAGGTCTAAACCAGGACTAACCCAGGTAAACGAGGGCTAAACCAGGTAGCAGACTTTAAACCTGCAGGTCCTGAATTGTTGTCTGAATTCCTGCTCTTACTACAGCTCCTACACAAAGCCTCTCACTGGGGTCCGGTTCTAAAGAGTAGTCTGGACGTTGGCACAGAGCGGTCCACAGGGACTCACCTGGACAGGTGTAGTCGGTACAGTTCCAGACTCCGCCCACACAGGTACTGCAACACAGCACAGGTATTTACAGGTATTTACAGGTGTGACAGGGCGATGGAGGTCAGATAACACTGATTAAACCCAATAAGAGGCCAGTCTGAGGAAGGTATGTGGAGCAGAGACAGAAGCAGCACAAACCAAAACTATCAACACAACTTAAAGGAATATTAAAGTTTTTTACAATTTTAACCTTATTTCTGTAATAAAACAAGTTGTTTTACTCACCCATAGCACTTTGGTGTCATTTGGAGCAGTTTCGTAGATGTTGTAGTTTAGCGATATCCGTTAACGTGAGTGTTTGAGGCAGGCGATTGCAGTCACCAAATAACACAAACTTTAGCACTTTTCAAATTACAGAAGCTCAATGTCTTAGTCTACACTTTAGTTTGAGTCAAAAGTGCCTCTAATCTGAGACGTATCCATAGTTTGGAGTAGATGAGGAGGACAGTCGCATGTGCTCAGTCACAGCTGATTTCGCTCTCAGCTCTCGGGACCCAAACATGAAAGGCAAAGCTGTAAGACGTTTGGACCATCGTGTTTGCAGTACCCACTTCAGTCAGGACCATTTTTTACCAGCAAAGGAAAAGAAAGAAGGCCAGCGGATTCAGCGCACGATTCTGAGAAGTAATGTGAAACCGATGGCTGTTCTCTGCTGCTCCTAAAACTGTCTCCGCTTCATTCTTTCCTTATCCATTCTGTCTCCTCATCCGTATACTCCTCTTCAGTCCTCAGTCCTCCATAAGTCCTCTTCAGCCTCAAAGTCCCAATCTTCTGCCATGTGTCACTTGCAACAGAAAAGTTCTGAGCGTCTTCTTATCTGCAAATCAGCTGTGACTGAGCACATGTGCACTGTCCTCCTCATCTACTCCAAACTATGGATACATCTCAGATTAGAGGCACTTTTGACTCAAACCAAAGTGTAGACTAAGACATTGAGCTTCTGTAATTTGAAAAGTGATAAAGTTTGTGTTATTTGGTGACTGCAATCTCCTGCCCCAAACACTCACGGTAACGGATATCGCTAAACTACAACATCTACGAAACTGCTTCAAATGACACCAAAGTGCTATGGGTGAGTAAAACAACTTGTTTTATTACAGAAATAAGGCTCAGATTGTAAAAAAATGTTAATATTCCCTTAAAGATACACTATGGAACATTTGTGATAGAGTCCGCCACCTGATCATCTGCATGGAGATGTTATTGATTAAGATTTTCAGGTATTTTTGTGGCAATAAAACACCTGTATTTGAATACGTTAAAGACAGATAAGCAAAGCAATAACTTCCCCACAGAGGCAAACAGGTGGCGTATCCTCCGACAGAAAAGTTACACAGTGGACCTTTAAACGTGTTCTTTCCTGTGTGACAGACTGACCAGGAGTTGCAGTGGTCGTCCAGCGTGTGTCCTGAGGGGAACATCTGACCGTGGTGTTCACAGGGACATTCAGACGGAAACACACACGAGCCAGACTCAAGAACCAGGCCTGAGGAGACAAGAGGAAACCAGGTCTGAACCAGGACTAAACCAGGTCTGAACCAGGACTAAACCAGGTCTGAACCAGGTCTGAACCAGGACTAAACCAGGTCTGAACCAGGTCTGAACCAGGTCTGAACCAGGACTAAATCAGGTCTGAACCAGGACTAAACCAGGACTAAACCAGGTCTGAACCAGGACTAAACCAGGACTAAACCAGGTCTGAACCAGGTCTGAACCAGGACTAAACCAGGTCTGAACCAGGACGAAACCAGGACTAAACCAGGTCTGAACCAGGTCTGAACCAGGTCTGAACCAGGACTAAACCAGGTCTGAACCAGGTCTGAACCAGGACTAAACCAGGACTAAACCAGGGCTAAACCAGGACTAAACCAGGACTAAGCCAGGTCTGAACCAGGTCTGAACCAGGTCTGAACCAGGACTAAACCAGGTCTGAACCAGGTCTGAACCAGGACTAAACCAGGACTAAACCAGGTCTGAACCAGGACTGAACCAGGATTAAACTAGGACTAAACCAGGTCTGAACCAGGACTAAACCAGGACTAAACCAGGACTGAACCAGGTCTGAACCAAGACTAAGCCAGGTCTGAACCAGTACTAAACCAAGACTAAGCCAGGTCTGAACCAGGACTAAACCAGGACTAAACCAGGTTTGAACCAGGACTAAACCAGGACTAAACCAGGATTAAACCAGGTATGAACCAGGACTAAACCAGGACTAAACCAGGACTAAACCAGGACTAAACCAGGATTAAACCAGGTATGAACCAGGACTAAACCAGGACTAAACCAGGACTAAACCAGGATTAAACTAGGACTAAACCAGGTCTGAACCAGGACTAAACCAGGACTAAACCAGGACTGAACCAGGTCTGAACCAAGACTAAGCCAGGTCTGAACCAGGATTAAACCAAGACTAAGCCAGGTCTGAACCAGGACTAAACCAGGACTAAACCAGGACTGAACCAGGTCTGAACCAAGACTAAGCCAGGTCTGAACCAGGACTAAACCAAGACTAAGCCAGGTCTGAACCAGGACTAAACCAGGACTAAACCAGGTCTAAACCAGGTCTGAACCAGGACTAAACCAGGTCTGAACCAGGACTAAACCAGGTTTGAACCAGGACTAAACCAGGACTAAGCCAGGATTAAACTAGGACTAAACCAGGACTAAACCAGGACTAAACCAGGACTGAACCAGGTCTGAACCAAGACTAAGCCAGGTCTGAACCAGGACTAAACCAGGATTAAACCAGGTATGAACCAGGACTAAACCAGTATTAAACCAGGACTAAACCAGGACTGAACCAGGACTGAACCAGGTCTGAACCAGGACTCAGCCAGGTGTAAAGAGGCAGTACCTTCCGGGCAGTAGCAGCCGTCCACACAGGCCAGTCTGCTGTCGATGCAGCTCTTCTCCTGACGGCAGGTCTGAGGACAGCAGCTGATGCACTCTCTCCACTGAAGACCCGAGGCACAGGGCCGCTCTGAGGGACAGAGGCACCAATGAACCTCAACTAACCACCAGAGGGCGCTGTTGAAAGCACTGAATGATTCTCTTTGCATCGTTCAGGGCGGTCAGCACAGCACTCTCAGTGGAGAAGTGAAAATGTCCAAAACACCAACTGCTTCCAGACTGCATGACGAGGTGAAGTCCTTCTCTCAGGACTACATTCATCCCACACTCCAAACTGTACAACAACTCCATAAAACTGTACAACAACTCCATAGTGTACAACAACTCACCCTTATGTAACAGATAATACTCCCTACAACTGTATACAGCTGTACTGAACATTATATTTGATACTGTATTTTTTACTGTACTCTGTTATATATCATATATTATATTTGATGAGCTACCATACCCAAAATAATTTCCCTTGTGGATCAATAAAGTTTGTCGAAGTCTAAGTCTCAGATGGGCTAAGAAGATCCTTTGTATGGATGTTATGTGTAATATAAACATTCAAATAGGAATATCCAAAAATGTGAAACTTGATCTTTGATGACGTTATGAATAGCTATAACGTGAGCTCTAAACACACCAGATTGTAGCTAATGTCCATCTGACACAATCACACTCTCATTCACACATCATACTTGAACATTTGAGGGAAGGTGAGGGAAGTGCCACTGGGAAGATGAGAAGAGCCCGTTAGCATCTCCAGCGTTCTCCCATCGGTTGTGGAGATTATGAATATGTATTGTTGTGCACCTGAACCTCATACAGTAGTACCTCACCTTACGAAATTAATTCGTTCCAGAAGTGGTTTCGTAACGTGAAAAATTCCTAAGTTGAGTAGCTATTTCAATGGAAAAAGCCTGATTCGTTCCAAGGCCCCGATCCAAGTTTTTTTTTTTTTATAGTGTAACTTTTTTAATAGTGTAACATTGTGTTCTGTGTGTTTGTCACATTTGTCTCTCGTTTAAACACTCAAACTTTCATAGATTTTCAACAAAATGTATTAACAGTGAAGTGTGGGGGGAAGGGGGAGGGGGGAGAAGACTGCGCTCTGACACGCATGCAAGAGCCGCGGGCTCCTCCTGGTTTAGTCCAGGTTTAGTCCTGGTTTAGTCCAGACCACCGCGGCTCCTCTAGACCTCCTCTAGACCTGGTCAGGTCTAGAGGATGTCTAGACCACTGCGGCTCTTACATGGGTCTCGTTCATGCGTTCATGCGCTCAGACTGCGTGCAGTCCCCTCCTCGCTGCTTTAATCCACCTGGTCTAGTCCTGGTTTAGTCCTGGTTTAGTCCAGTTTTAGTCCTGGTCCAGTCCAGGTTTAGACCTTGGTCTAGACCTGCTGTCAGCCCCGCGCCGGGTCATGTGCACTATCACACGTGTCAGAGCGCAGTCTTCTCCCCCCCTCCCCCTTCCCCCCCACACTTCACTATTAATAATTTTGTTGAAAATCTATGAAAGTTTGAGTTGTTTAAACGAGAGACAAATGTGAGAAAAGTTTAAATCCAGTCTGTGTGTGGCTGAGCGCGCATTATTTGAATTTTTGAGATTTTGCGTTTCGTAACTTGAAATTTTCGTTTGTTGGGTCATTCGTAAGGTGAGGTACCACTGTACTGTGAACTTTATTAACTTTGAATTGTGAATTATTAATTAATTCATTCGAAATGTGAGAAATATGAATTATGTGAAAAGATTATTGCTGCTAATTTGAAATGATGACCAATTACTTTATTGAGAAAATGTTACTAGTAACTGAATTGTGATATTTATTTATTTATTTTTTTTATCTTTGTCACAGGCCAGGTTTTTTTTCCAACCCATGAACTCTGATTCCTCGTTCTGAGGTGGCGAGCTAATACCAGAACAATCTACGAACTGGTAGGACCTCTTTTTGTTTTTTCCCTTTCGTTATCCAGACTCGGATTTTTTTTGGATTATTTGCGTTTAACTTTTGCGTTTTTGTTTTGCGTTTGAACTCAAATGAGGATTTCAAAACCTCTCAAAGGAACTTGAACTAATCAAAGGAAAAATCTTTGATACAAAACTTGAAAAGGAACTTGAACTAAAGGGTGTACGGTGTTTTTTTTGTTTGTTTTTTTTGTGGTCTTTTGCCACACTGGTATTTATTTAAAGGTCCCATGGCATGAAATTTTCTTTCTGAGGTTTTTGAACGTTAATGTGAGCTCCCCTACCCTGTTTAGCCCCCCCCATGGTTAAAAGTTGTGAAATGTCTAAACTGAGCATTTGCAATCCTTTTCTGCATTACAAAAAATCGGAGCTCAAACGGGCGATTTTGAACAAGGCACCTTATTGACGTCAGATCGAAAAAAGAAATGCAAATGCAGTTCCACCCCCGTCTGTCTGTACTCAGCGTCTCTGTAAATCACGCCCAGAGAGTTTGGACCGCAAATGCGCTAAGCAATGCGAAATGCGTTTTTTTATTTGCCTGGAGGCACGTCCGAGTGTTTCTAGGCTCGGAAGTCCTTTATCTGAGCCTCTGGACCTTTGAACAGCAGTGGTTTAATTTTATTTTATGTGGAAATGTGTTTATTTTTCAATGGAACGCTTCAAATCTCTCCCCCCGTGCAAAAACACGGAAATGGATCAGCTGAGAGCTCAGAGCGAGAGCGGAGAGTTTGGCCACACCCCCACCCTCTACTATAGGCCATCTCCTTTCTCCTCATTTGCATTCAAGCAACAATGCCCATAATGGACTGTTCAGAGAGAGAAAAATGACTCTTTCTCATCTTATCTCTGTTTCTCATGCACTGAGTGTTGATTTTGAAGAAGGATTCATTTACAGTATTAGGGAACCATTAAGGAGCCATATAAAAGCATCAAGAAGTACCATGTCATGGGATCTTTAAATTATTTATTTTGTTTATGTTTTTTTCTGAACATTCCCAATTTATCTTATTTCGGGCTCCTGTGTGTTTAATTCTCCCCAAACTCCCATAACGAATCCGGTTCTTCTGTCAGTCATATGCAATAACTCAGCATCTCAAACTTTTAAGTTAGCGTTACATCGCTACACAGTACTAACCAGGTCTAAACCAGTACTAACCAGGTCTAAACCAGTACTAACCAGGTCTAAACCAGTACTAACCAGGTCTTACGCTGCCGAGCCTCAGAGATCAGACTAGATCAGGTAATAAATATTTACCAAACCCCATCAACAAACCTGCAGAGTAAATCTACATATCTACATATTTTACCTGCCCCCAGCTCCATGACTAAAGGAGGACATCTGACACAGAGAGGGGGGTGGGGGGGTGGGAGGGCATCTGACACATTACCACAGAGAGGGAAGGTCCGTCTCCACTGGTGCAGGGGGTGGTCTGCGTGGGCACAGGCTCGAGCATATTCACTCAGCACCAAACAAAACATGTCATCCCCTGGACCAGACCTGCAGGAAGAGAACACGTGCTGTGTTTTTTATGGTATACTGTGTGTAGATCAATGTAAATCGCAGCATTGATCTGACACAGTTTAATAATAGAAGCAGGTCCACTGATTTCCCGTTCAGATCAGCAGAACAGTTTTCAATGTAGAAAAATGGCTACATGAAATGTTTGAATGCTACGTGTACGACTGGAAAAGGATCAAGGTGAGAGTCCAATGGAACAACTATTAAAACAAAATCTAAAATAAAACCATGTCTCACAGGCAGAGGTCGTTGGTGCAGGAGGCCATGTAGGACAGAGGACTCACAAACTCATGACATTCTGAGAACGGAGGCTCCAACAGGAGAGAGCACACCTCATGGACTTTCTGTGGACAAGGACAGAAGATAATGAGGTTAAAAAGGACTGAACCATGACTAAGCCAGGACTGAACCAGGTCTAAATTATGTCTAAACCAGAAATGAATCAAGACAAAACCAGGTCTGAACTACACTGGACCAGCTGTAAACCAGACCAAGAAATTACTATTAAAAGGCTCTAACAACATTTACATCCATCCATGTTCTTCCTCTTATCCGGGGCCGGGTCGCCGGGGCAACAGTCTAAGCAGGGACTCCCAGACTTCCTTCACCCCGGACACTTCCTCCAGCTCCTCCGGGGGGACCCCAAGGCATTCCCAGGCCAGCCGGGAGACATAGTCCCTCCAGTGTGTCCTGGGTCTTCCCCGGGGCCTCCTCCCGGTGGGACGTGCCCGGAACACCTCCCGAGGGAGGAGTCCAGGAGGCATCCGGAACAGACGCCCGAGCCAGACCAGGTCTAAACTGGGACTAAACCAGGACTGAACTGGGACTAAACCAGGAATAAACCAGGACTAAACTGGGACTAAACTAGGATTAAACCAGGACTAAACCAGAACTGAATGAGGACTAAAACAGGACTACACCAGGACTAAACCAAGACTAAACCAGGTCTACACCAGGTCTAAACTGGGTCTAAACTGGGACTAAACCGGGACTAAACCAGGACTAAACCAGGACTAAACCAGGTCTAAACTGGGTCTAAACTGGGACTAAACCGGGACTAAACCAGGACTAAACCTTTCGGTCATTACCCAGAGCTCATGACCATAGGTGAGGGGAGGAACGTAGATCGACGGTAAATCGAGAGCTTTGCCTTTCGGATCAGCTCCCTCTTCACCACAACGGTCCAGTACAGCGACCGCATCACTGCCGACGCTGCACCGATCCCCACACTCGAGAACAAGACCCCGAGATACTTGAACTCCTCCACCTGAGGCAGGGACTCTCCACCCATACACACAAAAATAATGACCAAATCCAAATCCAAACCAGGTCTAGACCAGGACTAGGACTTGCCTTTAGTACATGGTCCGGGACTCCAGAGCAGGGGGAGGTGAATCCTGGAGTCACTATGGGACACCTGGACTCGTTTGGCTCCACCTCCTGCCAGCTGTTCCCAAACATCTCGATCTCCTCCGTAGGCACTCCTGGAGGACATTTTTAAGGAAAAAGATGTAAACAAAGTGAAAAGAAACTTTTCGCCGCATGGGCCAAGAATTAAGAGGCTTAAGTCAATTCTTCACTTTGAAAATTTGAAAGTTGAAAATTTGACTGCATCTGGCAAAACATAATCTAAAATGCATTTAATATCACTACCAATACCAATACTACCTGAGTCACAATTTCAGAAGAATATGTTTCCAATCAAATTAATGTTAAAAGTTAGCAGCCAATTTAAATACACTTTGGTCTTTATATTAATCTTTTGTATAAGTTTAGTTTCAGGATTGTGCATGTGTGGGTAGAGCAGAAGGAGGAAGACCAAAGAGGAGATTTATAGATATAACCAGATATGACCAGAAGAGGACTGAACCAGGACTGAACCAGGACTAAACCAGGACTGAACCAGGACTGAACCAGGACTGAACCAGGACTAAACCAGGACTGAACCAGGACTAAACCAGGACTAAACCAGGATTAAACCAGGACTGAACCAGGACTGAACCAGGACTAAACCAGGACTAGAGCAGGACTGAACCACAGATGGAGGGTCAGATGGAGCAGAAGATGCAGAGGTGTTTTTTTGTACCGTAGCTGGTGCGTAGATCGTCCTGCACGTCGGCGTTGAAGTTTCCACATAGACCACAGGTGCGGCTCACGTAGTCCGGGCTGAGTTTGATGTAGACGGAGCCTCTGCGTCCGTCCCAGGCCAGAGTGAAGCCGTGCTGCGTCACCAACACGTAATCTGAGATCTGCTCCAACATCAGGTCATGGATGTGGTGAGGGAGCTCCAGTCTGAACACAGTAGTATTGACTAGTATCTGATTTTCAATACTTCTGACAACCTTATGGCTATTATCTATAATGGCTCATTATGTTATATTCATTTAAACCAACTTTTTAAATTAGAAAAAATAAGGTCAAGGCTCAAGGAAAATCTGACAATATTTTCTTCTACTTATAGATTTCTACAACTTCACATATGTGTAAAAACTGAGCTGAAAAAGATATCATGATGAATCCTCTTGCCTTTTTTGGTCTGGTTTTGTTGTATTTTGTTTTATTTTATAATATATGTTATATTGTATAATCTATATGTACACTTAATTTATGGAAAAATTCAATCTATTCAGGTCTAAACCCAGTCTAAACCCAGTCTAAAATAGGTCTAAAGCAGGTCTAAACCCTGTCTAAACCAGGTCTAAACCCAGTCTAAACCCAGTCTAAACCAGGTCTAAACCCAGTCTAAACCAGGTCTAAACCCAGTCTAAACCAGGTCTAATCCAGGTCTAAACCCAGTCTAAACCAGGTCTAAATTCAGTCTAAACCAGGTCTAAACCCAGTCTAAACCAGGTCTAAATTCAGTCTAAACCAGGTCTAAACCCAGTCTAAACCAGGTCTAAACCCAGTCTAAACCAGGTCTAAACCAGGTCTAAACCCAGTCTAAACCAGGTCTAAACCCAGTCTAAACCAGGTCTAATCCAGGTCTAAACCCAGTCTAAACCAGGTCTAAATTCAGTCTAAACCAGGTCTAAACCAGGTCTAAACCCAGTCTAAACCAGGTCTAAATTCAGTCTAAACCAGGTCTAAACCCAGTCTAAACCAGGTCTAAACCAGGTCTAAACCAGGTCTAAATTCAGTCTAAACCAGGTCTAAACCCAGTCTAAACCCGGTCTAAACTCAGTCTAAACCCAGTCTAAACCTGGTCTAAGAGAATTATTTTTTTTTTTAATTATAAAAATGTTCACACTAGCAAGCAACAGATGTTTTTTTCATTTGGACAAAATCCCTAGGCAATGCAAATCCTACATGTATTTACCAATTAAGGACAGGACAGATCAGTGGGTAAATGAGATGGGCAAACTGTTTTTAATTAAACTTGATTGTGTGAGCAGAGAAACCTCCTCCAAACAAAAGCTCTGAGAGTTAAATATGTCCCGTGCCGTAGTGTAGGGGTTACATCACGTGTGGAAAACCAAACGTTACAGGTTCGTATCCAGTTTTATTTGCGCTAAAACTCACCGCTCTCCTTTAAAAGTGACATTGTGAGAGTCGAGTCTGATCTCTCCATCCCAGTTCATGAACAGACTGACGGAACGATGGCATCTGTAGGCGGAGGAGCCACAGTCTGGATCATTATGAACCTGAAAAACACAAAAACACACATTTGACTTTAAGGTCACACAAAAATGTAAGGTTGTAGACAGCTTTTCAACAATTACCAACAACTCAGTCCCACACATCCATACAGCTTAAAGCTCCAGTCTGTAAAAACATGCTTCCTCGGCTCAGAATTAAATTTACCTGAACAAACAAACCAGTTTACCTTAAATAATCTTCTGTTTATAACTGTTACATTATAAGTTCTCAGTTCAGTTGAAGACACAGGTCTAAACCAGGTCTAAACTCAGTCTAAACCAGGTCTAAGCCAGGTCTAAACTCAGTCTAAACCAGGTCTAAACTCAGTCTAAACCAGGTCTAAACTCAGTCTAAACCAGGTCTAAACTCAGTCTAAACCAGGTCTAAACCAGGTCTAAACTCAGTCTAAACCAGGTCTAAACTCAGTCTAAACCAGGTCTAAACCAGGTTTAAACTCAGTCTAAACCCAATTTAAACTCAGTCTAAACCAGGTCTAAACCAGGTCTAAACTCAGTCTAAACCAGGTCTAAACTCAGTCTAAACCAGGTCTAAACTCAGTCTAAACCCGATTTAAACTCAGTCTAAACCAGGTCTAAACTCAGTGTAAACCAGGTCTAAACTAGGTCTAAACCCAGTCTAAACCAGGTCTTAACCCAGTCTCAGTTCAGTTGAGGACACAGGTCTAAACTCAGTCTAAACCAGGTCTAAACCAGGTCTAAACCCAGTCTAAACCAGGTCTAAACCCGGTTTAAACTCAGTCTAAACCCAGTCTAAACCAGGTCTAAACTCGGTCTAAACCAGGTCTAAACCAGGTCTAAACCAGTTCTAAACTTAGTCTAAACCAGGTCTAAACCAGGCCTAAACCAGGTCTAAACTCAATGTAAACCAGATCTAAACCAGGTCTAAACCAGGTCTAAACCAGGTTTAAACCAGGTCTAAACTCAATCTAAACCAGGTCTAAACCCAGTCTAAACTCAGTCTAAACCAGTTCTAAACCCAGTGTAAACCAGGTCTTAACTCAGTATAACCAGGTCTTAACCAGGTCTAAACCAGGTCTAAAATCAGTCTAAACCAGGTCTAAACCCAGTCTAAACCAGGTCTAAACTCAATGTAAACCAGGTCTAAACCAGGTCTAAACCAGGTCTAAACTCAGTCTAAACCAGGTCTAAACCCAGTCTAAACCAGGTCTAAACTCAGTCTAAACCAGGTCTAAACCCAGTCTAAACCAGGTCTAAACCCAGTCTAAACCAGGTCTAAACTCAGTCTAAACCAGGTCTAAACCCGGTCTAAACCAGGTCTACACCCAGTCTCAGTTCAGTTGAGGACACAGGTGGCTGGTCTGGGGTCAGTGCATCTCTCCTGCAGTGAGTCTTAATCCCTCAGAGTCTGATTTTGGTCCTAGTCCAGGACTCGGTTCTGCTCTGTTGGTTCGGTCTTCAGTGGATTCTCTGGGGTTTAATGTAATTGACTCTAATCTCAGAAAGTGGCCTAATCAGAGCAGATCAGCTAACAGCTCACAGGCTGTTTCCACACAACACTGTTTAATATGTGCCTCTAATAATGTGGAATCACTGTAAATAGAATCATTGATATGCCCGAAATTACACTGGGAAAACTCAACACAGTAACACTTAGACCAGGGTCCAAACTATGACAAATGCCATCCCAAGAACTTACAGTATCCTGAATTGGCCCAAATGATCACAGATTAATTTGTACTTCTTTCCATCATCGCCTAAATAGCGTCACATCACACACCAGACGTAAACTTAATGTTTCATTCCAAGACACTGCGGTACAGTGGATCTGTGTTAAACGACTCAATGTGTTAACCACCAGTCAAAATGTGAATCTAAAGTCAGGTCAGTCAAAACATCCATCCATTTTCTTCTGCTTATCCGGGGCCGGGTCACGGGGGCAACAATCTAAGCAGGGACGCCCAGACTTCCTTCACCCCGGACACTTCCTCCAGCTCCTCCGGGGGGACCCCAAGGCGTTCCCAGGCCAGCCGGGACACATAGTCCCTCCAGCGCGTCCTGGGTCTTCCCCGGGGCCTCCTCCCGGTGGGACATGCCCGGAACACCTCCCGAGGGAGGCGTCCAGGAGGCATCCAAAACAGATGCCCGAGCCACCTCAGCTGGCTCCTCTTGACGTGGAGAAGCAGCGGCTCTACTCCGAGCTCCTCCCGTGTGACTGAGCTCCTCACCCTATCTCTAAGGGAGCGCCCAGCGACTCTGCGGAGGAAACTCATTTCGGCCGCTTGTATCCGCGATCTTGTCCTTTCGGTCATTACCCAGAGCTCATGACCATAGGTGAGGGGAGGAACGTAGATTGACCGGTAAATTGAGAGCTTCGCCTTTCGGCTCAGCTCCCTCTTCACCACAACAGTCTGGTACAGCGACCGCATCACTGCCGACGCTGCACCGATCCGCCTGTCAATCTCACACTCCATCCTCCCCTCACTCATGAACAAGACCCCGAGATACTTGAACTCCTCCACTTGAGGCAAGGACTCTCCACCCACCCAGAGAGGGCAAGACACCTTTTTCCGGTCGAGAACC
This sequence comes from Paratrypauchen microcephalus, assembly GCA_036785185.1. Taxonomy (NCBI): domain Eukaryota; kingdom Metazoa; phylum Chordata; class Actinopteri; order Gobiiformes; family Gobiidae; genus Paratrypauchen; species Paratrypauchen microcephalus. The sequence continues at coordinate 4,058,756 of JAVJIX010000084.1, read as the reverse complement.
ATGGCCTCGGATTTGGAGAAGCTGATCCTCATCCCAGCCGCTTCACACTCGGCTGCGAACCGCCCCAGTGCACATTGGAGGTCCCGGTTCGATGAAGCCATCAAGAAAACATAATCTGCAAACAGCAGAGATGAGATCCTTTGGTTCCCAAACCGGATCCCCTCCGGCCCCTGACTGCGCCTAGAAATTCTGTCCATAAATATAATGAACAGAACCGGTGACAAAGAGCAGCCCTGGCGGAGTCCAACATGCTCCGGAAACAGGTCCGACTTACTACCGGCAATGCGAACACAGCTCCTGCTCCGGTCATACAGGGACCGAACAGCCCTTAGCAAAGGGCCCCGAACCCCGTACTCCCAGAGCACTCTCCACAGGACCCCACGAGGGACACGGTCGAATGCCTTCTCCAGATCCACAAAGCACATGTGGACTGGTTGGGCAAACTCCCATGCACCCTCGAGCACCTGATGGAGAGTATAGAGCTGGTCCAGTGTTCCCCGGCCAGGACGAAAATCACACTGCTCCTCCTGAATCCGAGGTTCGACTATCGGTTAAATTCTCCTCTCCAGCACCCTGGAATAGACCTTACCGGGAAGGCTGAGGAGTGTGATTCCCCGATAGTTGGAACACACCCTCCGGTCCCCCTTCTTAAACAGAGGGACCACCACCCCGGTCTGCCAGTCCGACCGCCACGCGATGTTGTAGAGACGTGTCAGCCAAGACAGCCCTACAACATCCAGCAACTTGAGATACTCAGGACGGATCTCATCCACCCCCGGGGCCTTGCCACGGAGGAGCTTTCCAACCACCTCAGTGACTTCAGCCAGGGTGATGAACGAGTCCGCCTCCGAGTCTCCAGCCTCTGCTTCCTCCTCGGAAGACGTGACGGTGGGATTGAGGAGATCCTCAAAGTATTCCTTCCACCGTCCGATGACATCCCCAGTCGAGGTCAACAGCTCCCCACCCGCACTGTAAACAGTGTTGGTGAAGCACTGCTTCCCTCTCCTGAGGCGCCGAACGGTTTGCCAGAATTTCTTTGAGGCCGTCCGATAGTCCTCCTCCATGGCCTCTCCGAACTCCTCCCAAACCCAAACCCGGTACCCGTCAGCTGCCTCAGGAGTCCCATGAGCCAACAAGGCCCGATAGGACTCCTTCTTCAGCCTGACGGCATCCCTTACTTCCGGTGTCCACCACCAGGTTCGGGGATTGCCGCCGCGACAGGCACCACAGACCTTACGACCACAGCTATGGGCGGCCGCATCGACAATAGAGGCCGAGAACATAGCCCACTCGGACTCTGTGTCCCCAGCCTTCCCCGGAATCCGGGAGAAGCTCTCCCGGAGGTGTGAGTTGAAGGTGCCCCTGACAGAGGGCTCTGTCAGACGTTCCCAACAGACCTTCACGATACGCTTGGGCCTGCCAGGTCTCTCCGGCTTTCTCCCCTGCTAGCGGACCCAACTCACAACCAGGTGGTGATCGGTTGACAGCTCTGCCCCTCTCTTCACCCGAGTATCCAAGACACGTGGCCGGAGGTCAGATGACATGACAACAAAGTCGATCATCGACCTCCGTCCTAGGGTGTCCTGGTGCCACGTGCACTGATGGACACCCTTGTGCTCGAACATGGTGTTCGTTATGGACAAACTGGCTGGCACAGAAGTCCAATAACAGAACACTGCTCGGGTTCAGATCAGGGAGGCCGTTCCTCCCAATCACCCCTCTCCAGGTGTCACTGTCGTTGCCCACGTGGGCGTTAAAGTCCCCGAGTAGAACGACAGAGTCCCCGGTCGGTGCACTGTCCAGTACCCCTCCCAGGCACTCCAAGAAGGCCGGGTACTCTGCACTGCTGTTCGGCCCATAGGCCGACACAACAGTGAGAGACCTGTCCCCGACCCGAAGGCGCAGGGACGCGACCCTCTCGTTCACCGGGGTGAACTCCAACATTCGGCGGCTGAGCTGTGGGGCAATGAGCAGGCCCACACCAGCCCGCCGCCGTTCCCCGCGGGCAACGCCAGAGAAATGGAGGGCAGCCCCCCTCAAGGAGGTGAGGCCGACTATATCTAGTCGGTAACGCTCAACCTCCCGCACGAGCTCAGGCTCCTTCCCCCCCAGCGAGGTTCCATGTCCCCAAAGCTAGCCTCCATGTCCGGAGATCCGGCCGTCGAGGCCCCCGCCTTCGACTGCCGCCCAGGTCTCTCTGCACCCGGCCCTTATGGATCCTCCTGCGGGTGATGGGTCCACAGGAGGACGGCCCCACGTCGCTTCTTCAGGCTTCGCCCGGCCGGGCCCCGTGGGGAAAGGCCCGGCCACCAGACGCTCGCTGGCGAGCACCCACCCCGGGTCTGGCTCCAGGGTGGGGCCCCGGTGACGCCAGTCCGGGCGACATATCTGACCTTGTTTTAAAACTCAACATAAAGGCTTCTGAACCGCTCTTAGTCTGACCCCTCCCCCAGGACCTGTTTGCCTTGGGTGACCCTACCAGGGGCATAAAGCTCCCAACAACATAGCTCCTGGGATCATTCGGGCACTCAAACCCCTCCACCACGTTAAGGTGGCGGCTCAAGGAGGACTCAAAACAAAACAATTGTCAAAACAATAAGGTCTAAACCCGGTTTAAACCCAGCTTAAACCAGCCCTAAACCAGGTCTAAACCAGGTCTTAACCCAGTCTAAATCAGGTCTAAAACAGGTCTAAGCCAGGTTTAAACTCAGTCTAAACCAGGTCGAAACCCAGTCTAAATCAGGTCTAAAACAGGTCTAAACCCAGTCTACACCAGGTCTAAACCAGGTTTAAACCAGGTCTCTCATACTGTACCTGCACAGTGACTCCGGAGCCCTCCTCACAGTCTCGGAGGAGGGTGTAGGTGCAGCGTCCAGGGAAGTGGAAGTAAAGTCCATCAAAAGTCTCAAAGTTGTACTGGCCCCAGCTCCTGCAGGTCATCTCCCGCTCAAAGCCCTGGTTCGGCACTGACACACAACAAATTCATCTGCTTTATTCAATGAAAGATGAACTAAATACAATGAAAGGTTTTTGACAAGCAGAATAAGCGGTATTGTTTTACCTGTCCGTAAAGTGGGCGGGGCCTTACCTGTCTGACACCTGTGTCCCGTGGCCTGGTACAGACCGCAGTCACATGACTCTGAGTTCACGCACTGGCCTCCGTTCAGACAGGCAAACCGACACGGGCCAGCTGCAGAGGTAAACATATACTTCATACTCAAACAATTTAAATTAGGGCTGTCAGTTTAATGCGTTAATCAGATTAATTAATTACACTGCAAATTAACGCGTTATAAAAATTAACGCAATTAATTATGAGCGGCAATTCAATGTCTAAACCCAGTCTAAACTCAGCCTAAACCAGGTCTAAACTAAGCCTAAACCAGGTCTAAACTCAGTCTAAACCAGGTCTAAACTAAGCTTAAACAGGTCTAAACTCAGTCTATACCAGGTCTAAACTCAGTCTAAACCCAGTCTAAATCAGGTCTAAACCAGGTCTAAACCCAGTCTAAATCAGGTCTACCCCAGGTCTAAACCAAGTCTAAACCCAGTCTAAACCAGGTCTAAGCCCAGTCTAAACCCAGTCTAAATCAGGTCTAACCCAGGTCTAAACCAGGTCTAAACCCAGTCTAAATCAGGTCTAACCCAGGTCTTAACCAGGTCTAAACTAAGCTTAAACCAGGTCTAAACTCAGTCTATACCAGGTCTAAATTCAGTCTAAACCCAGTCTAAATCAGGTATAAACCAGGTCTAAACCAGGTCTAAACCCAGTCTAAACCAGGTTTAAACCCAGTCTAAATCAGGTCTAACCCAGGTCTAAACCAGGTCTAAACCCAGTCTAAACCCAGTCTAAACCAGGTCTAAACCAGGTCTAAACCCAGTCTAAATCAGGTCTAACCCAGGTCTAAACCCGGTCTAAACCCGGTCTAAACCCGGTCTAAACCCGGTCTAAACCAGGTCTAAACCAGGTCTGAACCAGGTCTAAACCCAGTCTAAACCAGGTCTAAACCAGGTCTGAACCAGGTCTAAACCCAGTCTAAACCAGGTCTAAACCAGGTCTAAACCCACACTCTTAAATGTGATTAATTAGATTAATTAATTACAAATCCTGTAATTAATTAGATTAATTTTTTTAATCGCCTGACAGCACTAATTTAAACCTCTCTACTAGAGGCCAATTGATTTAAGTTAACTTTTTATTTTATTTCTATAGAAACCACCTCCACAACTGAGGCGTTACACAGACATCTTGTTACAGGCGTACGCAACTTGGGTTTTCATAATTAAAAAAGGTGAATCAATGCAAAAATACACAAAAAAGATTAAAATTTACAGTGCTGTCAATGCAAATAACTGGATTGGAATTACGTTGTGGATAAACAGCTCTGGAAAAAAATAAGAGACCACTGCATTTTTTTGTGAAATCAGCATCTCTACATGTATTACAGCCATTCCATTCCAGCGTCTGTTGAATTCCAACACAAACACAAAGCTGAGCTATTTCAGTTCTGCACCAGGAGTGGAATAAAGTCACCCAAGAACAATGTGAAAGACTGGGACTAAACCAGGTCTGAACCAAGACTAAACCAGGTCTAAACTAGGACTAAACCAGGTCTAAACTAGGACCCAAGAACAATGTGAAAGACTGGGACTAAACCAGGTCTGAACTAAGACTAAAGCAGGTCTGAACTAGGACTAAACCAGGTCTGAACCAAGACTAAACCAGGACTAAACCAGGTCTGAACCAGGACTAAACCAGGACTAAACCAGGTCTGAACCAAGACTAAACCAGGACTAAACCAGGTCTGAACCAGGACTAAACCAGGTCTAAACTAGAACTAAGCCAGGTCTAAACTAGGACCCAAGAACAATGTGAAAGACTGGGACTAAACCAGGTCTAAACTAGGACTAAACCAGGTCTAAACTAGGACTAAGCCAGGTCTAAACTAGGACTAAGCCAGGTCTAAACTAGGACCCAAGAATAATGTGAAAGACTGGGACTAAACCAGGTCTGAACCAAGACTAAACCAGGACTAAACCAGGTCTGAACCAGGACTAAACCAGGACTAAACCAGGTCTGAACCAAGACTAAACCAGTTCTGAACCAAGACTAAACCAGGACTAAAGCAGGTCTGAACCAGGACTAAACCAGGACTAAACCAGGTCTGAACCAAGACTAAACCAGGACTAAACCAGGTCTGAACCAGGACTAAACCAGGTCTAAACTAGGACTAAACCAGGTCTGAACCAAGACTAAACCAGATCTAAACTAGGACTAAAGCAGGTCTGAACCAAGACTAAACCAGGGATGAACAAAGACTAAACCAGATCTGAACTAGGACTAAAGCAGGTCTACACTAGGACTAAACCAGGTCTGAACTAAGACTAAACCAGGTCTAAACTAGGACTAAACCCAATCTGAACCAAGACTAAACCAGGTCTAAACTAGGACTAAAGCAGGTCTGAACCAAGACTAAACCAGGGATGAACAAAGACTAAACCAGATCTGAACTAGGACTAAAGCAGGTCTAAACTAGGACTAAACCAGGTTAAAAAGGGGACTAAACCAGGACTAAACTAGGATTAAACCAGATCTTAACCAGCAGTAAACCAGGACTAAACCAGGTTAAAACAGGGACTAAACCAGGTCTAAACTAGGACTAAACCCGGTCTGAACCAAGACTAAATCAGGTCTTAACTAGGACTAAGCCAGGTCTAAACTAGGACTAAACCCGGCTTGAACCAAGACTAAACCAGGTCTAAACTAGGACTAAACCAGGTCTAAACTAGGACTAAACCCGGTCTGAACCAAGACTAAACCAGGTCTAAACTAGGACTAAACCCGGTCTGAACCAAGACTAAACCAGGTCTAAACTAGGACTAAACCCGGTCTGAACTAAAACTAAACCAGGATTAAACTAGGACTAAACCCGGCCTGAACCAAGACTAAACCAGGTTTAAACTAGGACCCAAGAACAATGTGACAGACTTGTGGAGGCCAAGACGCATGAAAGCTGTGATTAAAAATAAGGGTTATTGCACCAAATATTGATTTGTGAACTCTTCTTAAGTGTAAACATTAGTATTATGTTGTTTTAAAATGAATTTGATCTTGTTTCTTTGCATTGTTTGAGCTCTGAAAACATGGATCTTTTTTGTTATTTTGACCATTTGTCATTTTCTGCAAATAAATGCTCTAAACGATCATATTTTTATTTGGAATTTAGGGGAAATGTTGTCAGTAGTTTATAGAATGTTCCTTAGTCCTGGTTTAGTCATCGCTGTATTGACTGTCCTGGTTTAGTCCACTTCTAATCCTGGTTTAGTCCACTTCTAATCCTGGTTTAGTCCACTTCTAGTCCTGGTTTAGTCATCGCTGTAATGACTGTCCTGGTTTAGTCCACTTCTAGTTCTGGTTTAGTCCTCTTCTAGTCCTGGTTTAGTCCACTTCTAGTCCTGGTTTAGTCCACTTCTAGTCCTGGCTTAGTCATCGCTGTATTGACTGTCCTGATTTAGTCCACTTCTAGTTCTGGTTTAGTCCACTTCTAGTCCTGGTTTAGTCCACTTCTAATCCTGGTTTAGTCCACTTCTAATCCTGGTTTAGTCCACTTCTAATCCTGGTTTAGTCCACTTCTAGTCCTGGCTTAGTCATCGCTGTAATGACTGTCCTGGTTTAGTCCACTTCTAGTTCTGGTTTAGTCCACTTCTAGTCCTGGTTTAGTCCACTTCTAGTCCTGGTTTAGTCCACTTCTAATCCTGGTTTAGTCCACTTCTAGTCCTGGCTTAGTCATCGCTGTATTGACTGTCCTGATTTAGTCCACTTCTAGTTCTGGTTTAGTTCACTGCTAGTCCTGGTTTACTTGTGGTCTAGTCCTGGTTTAGTTGTGTTCTAGTCCTGGTCTAGTCCTGGTTTAGTTCCATAATGCCATTTAGCCTATATTATTTCATGGAGACAAAAAAAAACAAAAAAACATAAACGATAATATTTGTCAGTAGTTTATAGACTCAAAAAAATGTTCCTTTTGCCCAAACACAAACCTATAAGTAGTAAAATCAGAAAAACTGATCATTTTGCAGTGGTCTTTTTTTCCAGAGCCGTATAGCCGGTCCTGTACCATGTTTATTTCCTGCACAAACAGATACTGCAGAGTGTAACATGTTCATGAAGTGAATAATGTCAAAAGGAATTTCACTGGATACCAAACGTTAATAAAGCTGAAATAACATGAGAAAGCCGATATGAGTGAAACTGTATTCATGAGATGGAGTCATAGTCTGTGAACTAAAAGGAATGTCCTGACTAAACCAGGTCTAAACTAGGACTAAACCCGGTCTGAACCAAGACTAAACCAGGTCTAAACTAGGACTAAACCCGGTCTGAACTAAAACTAAACCAGGATTAAACTAGGACTAAACCCGGCCTGAACCAAGACTAAACCAGGTTTAAACTAGGACCCAAGAACAATGTGACAGACTTGTGGAGGCCAAGACGCATGAAAGCTGTGATTAAAAATAAGGGTTATTGCACCAAATATTGATTTGTGAACTCTTCTTAAGTGTAAACATTAGTATTATGTTGTTTTAAAATGAATTTGATCTTGTTTCTTTGCATTGTTTGAGCTCTGAAAACATGGATCTTTTTTGTTATTTTGACCATTTGTCATTTTCTGCAAATAAATGCTCTAAACGATCATATTTTTATTTGGAATTTAGGGGAAATGTTGTCAGTAGTTTATAGAATGTTCCTTAGTCCTGGTTTAGTCATCGCTGTATTGACTGTCCTGGTTTAGTCCACTTCTAATCCTGGTTTAGTCCACTTCTAATCCTGGTTTAGTCCACTTCTAGTCCTGGCTTAGTCATCGCTGTAATGACTGTCCTGGTTTAGTCCACTTCTAGTTCTGGTTTAGTCCTCTTCTAGTCCTGGTTTAGTCCACTTCTAGTCCTGGTTTAGTCCACTTCTAGTCCTGGCTTAGTCATCGCTGTATTGACTGTCCTGATTTAGTCCACTTCTAGTTCTGGTTTAGTCCACTTCTAGTTCTGGTTTAGTCCACTTCTAGTCCTGGTTTAGTCCACTTCTAATCCTGGTTTAGTCCACTTCTAATCCTGGTTTAGTCCACTTCTAATCCTGGTTTAGTCCACTTCTAGTCCTGGCTTAGTCATCGCTGTAATGACTGTCCTGGTTTAGTCCACTTCTAGTTCTGGTTTAGTCCACTTCTAGTCCTGGTTTAGTCCACTTCTAGTCCTGGTTTAGTCCACTTCTAATCCTGGTTTAGTCCACTTCTAGTCCTGGCTTAGTCATCGCTGTATTGACTGTCCTGATTTAGTCCACTTCTAGTTCTGGTTTAGTTCACTGCTAGTCCTGGTTTACTTGTGGTCTAGTCCTGGTTTAGTCGTGTTCTAGTCCTGGTCTAGTCCTGGTTTAGTTCCATAATGCCATTTAGCCTATATTATTTCATGGAGACAAAAAAAAACAAAAAAACATAAACGATAATATTTGTCAGTAGTTTATAGACTCAAAAAAATGTTCCTTTTGCCCAAACACAAACCTATAAGTAGTAAAATCAGAAAAACTGATCATTTTGCAGTGGTCTTTTTTTCCAGAGCCGTATAGCCGGTCCTGTACCATGTTTATTTCCTGCACAAACAGATACTGCAGAGTGTAACATGTTCATGAAGTGAATAATGTCAAAAGGAATTTCACTGGATACCAAACGTTAATAAAGCTGAAATAACATGAGAAAGCCGATATGAGTGAAACTGTATTCATGAGATGGAGTCATAGTCTGTGAACTAAAAGGAATGTCCTGACTAACTCCAGACTAAAGCCTCTTCTCTGTGTAACCCTGGATCTGATTATGATACACACGGCATTCGACATTTTCATCACTGTCATCTGCCGTCATCTTGAGAGAGCCCCTTTCCCAGAATGCATTTGTCACACACTATTTTGAGCCCCAGATAAGAGGAAGAAAACGGATGTCGGATCCAGCTGAGGAATCCCAAATAAACTAAATAAAAAGTTTATGTCCTGAAGTGCAGAAATTAGACCGTGTGGAATAAATGTCTCTTGTTTCCTGACTCCCCCCATTATTCATCTGGCATCTGTCACTCAGACCCCTTCCCCCAAAGTCAATTTTGTAGGGCTGGGCGGTATACCGGTTCATACCAAAAACTGGTGGTTTGGTTTTTTTTTAAGGGAGAATTAACTTTTTTTTTTTTACAATCTGAGCCTTATTTCTATAATAAAACAAGTTGTTTTACTCACCCATAGCACTTTGGTGTCAGTTGGAGCATTTCCGGAGATGTTTTAGATTTGTGATATCCGTAACGTGAGTTCTCGGGGCACATGTTTGCGGTCTCCAAATAACACAAACTTTAGCACTTTTCAAATCATAGAAGCTCAATGTCTTAGTCTACACTTTTGAGTGTTTGAGTCAAAAGTGGCCTGTAATCCGAGATTTAGCCATAGTTTCGAGTACATGAAGAGGACAGTGTGCATGTGCGGAGTCACAGTTTATTTCGCTCTCAGCTCTCGGGAACCAAACATGAAACGCAAAGCTGTAAATTATGGATAAATCTCGGATTAGAGGCCACGAAAGTGTAGACTAAGATATTGAGCTTCTATGATTTGAAAAGTGCTAAAGTTTGTGTTATTTGGAGACCTCAAACATGTGCCCCGGGAACTCATATTAGGGAGATCGCAAATCTAAAACATCTCTGGAAATGCTCCAAATGACACCAAAGTGCTATGGGTGAGTAAAACAACTTGTTTTATTACTGAAATAAGGCTCAGTTTGTAAAAAAAAACTTAAATTCTCCTTTAATGATATGAATTTTTCATTTACCGCAATACCAGTGAGTGTGTGCGTACAAAACTTTGGGAACACAGAGCGCTGGAATGTTCTGGAGCGTCGCGCCAGGGAACTGTTTTGGAGTGGCATGAGAGCGGTGGAAGCGTAAGCTGTGTCCCAATTCAAGGGCTGCAGCTGCTTTTTTGGACACTTTTTCGGCCACTCCAAAGGCTGCAAAAGCTGCAGCCCTCGAACTAGCCTTCGTGGACCGTAAGGCCGTTGCCGAAATGGGACAGGTCCAGCCCACAAAGCTGAGAAACGCGGCTAACGCTAATGCTAATAACACGCACCACGCAAATTACACACACGGATCAATAACCCTCGAATTGGGACACTACAGTGTGCGTTGAGTGGTGAACAACATGGATGTTGTTGTTAGAATCAGAGGAACTTATACCAAAAAGAGGAGCCGTGTCAGTCGTGTGGAAGAACTTTGGCTTTAAAAAATCTGGCGCTGATCAAACAAACATTCTGTAAATGTTGTTGGGCTAAAGTTGTAGCGACTCTGACGTCACTACCACCTACGACAAGAAAAGCAAACGGTGGAACGATTATTGGGTCATTCCAGAATTGGAGGACATTTTATGTCCCACCCATCAAATATTAAATAATCCACATACAAAATACTAAAACATACAGTTTCTGAGTGAATTTACTTGTCCTGAGACCAAATCTAAAAAAGCTAAGAGAAAAGAATGCTTGAAAATAGTTTTTAAAATACCAAATAAGTCTGGAGTTCCCCCAAATGCCATTTTCCTCTTGTCCCACCCCTCTAATGACCAAATTGAATCTCAAATAAAACAGTTGAAATTGAATTGAAATTTCTTGTTTTTTCTATAATTTGTTTCATTTCCATCTCTTGTAACTGTGGGAACATTTGTTTTAATAGACATAATATTTCAAATAATAATTATTATTCATGGAACATGTGTCCCACAACCTGCACCAACCCTGTTACCAGAACATTTTTAGTCTGGTAGAAGAAGAAGAAAACACAACCACATGATCCCCTGGACTTGACATCATCAAACAGTTTTCTAAAAGAATGGGCAGAGCAAAGGTTTATCTTCTCTTCTATTTTTCATATTTTTATAACATCGTTAGCCTTGATTGAATGTCTCACTCTGCCTCATGCAACCCTGTTATGCAAATGATCAGAATAAGACTTTTTTTTTTCCCCTTTACGTATTTGCATAAATAAGTTTTTCCTCTTGATTAGTAATAACAGCTAAACAGCTTCTACTCCTGAGATAAAGCTAACATTAGCGTGATTTTGCAACCCTGTTACTGTGATTAGAGGAAATAAATAAATAAACCAAATAAATCATATAATAAAAATTTTACCATTGACCGTCAGCTGAGCTAATCAAGCATTTGATAGTTTATTACCGATTATTGATGAATATGTAGCAGAAAATCAGAAAAGTTAAGGTTTATTTTTCAATAATTTTAAAGCCAAAATGTCCTCCCATTCTGGAATGACCCTGTTACCAACGCTGTTACTGTCCACTTCGCCAAAGACATGGAACCACTTAGTCCTGTTGAGAAAGGAGCTTCAAGGAGATGATTAAAGCTCTGGACCCAGAGATGTTTTACCAAGTCACATTTACTGCAGGAATTATCCTCTAAATTATTAGGAAATGGGGTTAACACCGAGTCAAAAACAAACAAACAAAAAAAAACATCAAATACCATGATACCGGTATCATTTTGAAAAATACCGTGATAGCAATTTTTGGTCATACTGCTCAGCTCTAAAATTTTGTATTAATTTTTCCCACAGACTTGTTCCAGAAACAGATTTTATATAAAATTATCAGTCTTGTGATAGTGACCAGTGGATTGAAAGGCTAATGGAAAAAATGTATGGAAAATGTACTTCTGGGGGGAAAGTTGAGCTCTGTTAATGAAACATTGTGCCCTGCCCTGTACTTACTGGCTAAATTCAGTAAAAAACAGTAGCTGATCAATGGTACATATCCAGCTCGGAATGCCTAAATAGTCGACCTCTGAGCCCCCTTCATTTCCTTGTCTTCTGGTGGTCTCCTGAAGCGCCAGGTGTTCCTCTGCCCCACAGCTGTCAGAAAACCCAGAGTCTGTCGTGGTCAGTGAACGCACCACGGTTTTATCGCTCCACTGAACCCAGGACCTGCTCTGGACCTGGTCTGGACCTGGTCTGGATCAGGTCTGGACCTCTGGGGTTTGGGGTCAGTGAACTGTGGCCAGTAGGAAACAAGCCCCTCCCCCTGTACCTGCACCAGTAACACACCTGTTGTAGAGGTGGATTCTGTACGGCTGCACTGTGTAAAGCTACTGTTTCCAGTTATTTATTTATTTTGAGCAGATCAATGAACACAAGCACTATTTATATCTGTACATTTCCTGTGCCTTTCACATATTTTTTCTTATTTAAGTTGAGTGGGAAAAAGACTTTTTAAATCCCATCCCTGAATATATCCCAATAATAGAGGAAATTACAGTGGCCCCTCATAGTCGAATGTTTTGCCCCCATAGTTTAAGAATAATCTGAAGAAAAACTGGTCAAACTAATTATACTTCATGCCTGGAGTATTGTTTTACACATTTTTATTTTTATCTCTATTTAGTCCTTTTTTTATCAGCAAAGCAAAGCAAAAGTCACATTATTCTCGATATACTGTATGTCAGGGGTGCCCAACCAGTCGATCGCGGGCCGAGTGTCAGTCGATCACGTATGGATACGTTCACACTAGGGATGCAAATTATCGGTTAATTCTTTAATTGATAGTTGATTGACCTTATCGATCGATTAACGATTAACTGATAAGCGGCGTTTTTCACCTGAATTTTAGTGTTTCAATAGGGTCTTTAAGAATATAAGCTATAGTAACATAACACTGAGTCATAAATATATCATAGTATTATTATATTGTATATTCCTCAATTAATTATTCCTTAGTAAAAAGCAGACAAATGTATTGATGCTGAATAACAAAATACAGTAATCCCGCGCTCTATTGCAGTTCGCAGATTTTTTATTTATTTTTTTAATAGTGTAACATTTTTTTTATAGTGTAACATTGTGTTCTGTCCTGATTGGCTAAGAGACTAGACCAGGACTAAACGTGGACTGGACCAGGTCTAGACCAGAACTAAACCAGGTCCGGACCAGGTCTGGACCTGGACTGGACCTGGACTGGACCGGGACTCGACCGGGTCTGGACCTGGACTGAACCAGGATTGGGCCGCTGCGTGCCACTGCTGGTTTCGTGCCGCTGGTTTGTGGCTTGGGGCCCGAGTCGCGGGCCAGCAGCGGCACGTTGCGGCGCATTCCTGGGCGCCGCGGTTCGATCTCGCCTCGCGCGTACACCCGGGGCTGCTGAGCAGTGCCGTTGGCGCCTGTGGCCGGCTGTGAGTCGAGCGCAGCACGGTGCGCGGTTGCCTTGTTTCATGACCACGCGGTTAATTACAATTAATGCATTTTGTTCGACTAACGTCTTAATCGACAATTAATCGTTAATCGATTAATTGTTGACATCCCTAGTTCACACTGCAGGGCTTAATGCTCAATTCCGATTTTTTTGTGAAATCTGATTTATTTGCGAGGTCGTTCACATTTCCAATTAAATGTGACTTGTATGTGATCTCCAGTGTGAACTTTAAACGCCCCAAAAGTGTCCCGCATGCGCCTTGGAGGACACGACGAGGTCACGTGCAGCGAGCGTGTTCAGTGTTTACGGAAGTCGCCTAAAGTTGCTGTCGTACCGGAGCCAGAACATGTGCAGCTTATTTGTTTTAAGGAGGAGAACGTGTTGGTGCGGAGTCGCAGACAAGAGTGGTGGGATTGCTAAGTGTTTCGCCGCTTCACTGACATGGAGTTCATATACTATTTTCGCATGAAAAGACGAGAACGTTTGTGTACATTTGTGAACGTCTACCTGTACCACTCTCGCTGGAGGAAACACGCCCAGGTCGGATGAACGCGACCTGGCCGTTCAGACTGAAGTCGCATGCCAAAAGATCGGATATGTATCGGTTTTAGGAGCACATATCTTGGGCTACGTTCACACTGCAGCCTGAAGTGACCCAAATCCGATTTTTTCGCCCCTGTGCGACTTTAAAAATAATCTCACTCCAAAAGCCCAGAAGGAGTTGAAGGAATTGAATACTAGAGAAGACATTCCAATGAACTCCCTTAGGGGCGCTACAGATCTCTACGTTTATTCCTAGTGGTCATTTGAGGTATTACGTTTAAATTGCTCAGACTTACGTGGCCGTCTTCTGGGGTTGGTGTTCAGAGCTTCTTTAACCTGTTGGCCCAAACCCGAAGAGTTAGTCCCGCCCTCCTCCTCCGCAAAGACATTTGATTGATCCAAGGAGTTATGATGTAACGTCTGATCGTCGTTCGCCGCCTCAATTTCGTGCCATTGTGATAAAATATGTTGTGTTATGTTTTGGATGTATGCGATATGCAGTAATTGGTCAGTTTGGTTTGTAAAATGGCTTGGATCTTCTGTTAAATTTCCAACTGATTTTTGATTGCTTGATATTATTGTTCTGCCTAGTAACATCTCAGCATTGTTATCTGATTGGCTAGTTTGAGTTGTGCTATTTTGTGATAGGTTCCTTGAATGTTTGTTTGTTGCCGCCACAATATGGTCTGGTAGTTTTGTAGTTGTAGTTTCCATCGATGGCGTTGTCCTTGAGTTTGATTGGTTCTGTGGCGTTGCCGTCTGTTTTGATTGGCTGTTGGTGCTCAAGAGCGTCTGTGTGGACAGTTTTGATTGGCTAGCTGCAGTTGTACGGCTCGCAGCATGACTAGAATCCTTGGTTGTGCTCTGAGTTTTAGTACTGGTCATGAATTGCAAATCTTTTGTCCCGGTAACTGACTTTGTTGGGCTTGTAAGATGCATTTCTGGTGTTGGTAATATTGTTGTAGTGGAAGTTGCAGTACTAGTCGCTTGCCTGGCTGAATTTGTGGTTCCGCTAACTTCTATCGATGGTTCATGAGCGGTTGAAGGTATAATTCCTGGCGTAGACTGGCTATCCTGTGTTGATATTGTTGGTAACTTGGTGTTGGGTTCTATTCTTGCCTCTGATTGGCTCATTGTTGCTTCCTTAGAGATTGCGGTGGGTTTTCCGCTCGTATTCGCACTTTTGGACGATGTTTGTTGCACAGAAGAAGGCTTAGACGCGGTTAAGTCCGTTGAAAATGTAGTTTGACTTCTTGACTGAGATTGTAGCGTTGTAGGAGCTATCGTTTGGTTTAAGCTAGTTGTGGTTTGTAAAGTCCTCTGTGATTGGGCAGATTTTGTGGTGCTGCCATGTGATTGGCTGGAGGTTGTGGCGCTCTCTGAAGTGAACGTAGCCATATTCAAATCTGTATGAGATGTTCTGTTGGTTGTTTCCACTGGAGGGACCTTATGGAGAGAGAGAGAGAGCATTTATTAGAAAAATCCAGACATAATAATATTACAAGCATATATTTTATCAAGTGCAGTCAAAATATGTAAAATGTCAAAGATATTGATAAATGGCATTTGGATCTAGAAAAATTCAGATACTCTTTGCCGGGTCAGGAAGATAAATTTAATAGGATATGGTCATCTTTTGTTAGCTTATTTAAAAAAAGGTATTTAAACTTTTATTTGAATCTGAGTTATAGGATGGTCTTCGTAATATCCACCTGAATGTTCAGTTGTTCTTATTTTTGTTTTGTTTTTATAGTATATACATTAGGGTTATAACTTTTTTACAACCTCTATACCCTGTATCATATTTTGATTAAATTTTGCTAGCAATGAAAGGAATTGACCTTCATTTGGTCATATTTTTGAAAAAAGTCCCCCCAGACTCAAAATGAAGTTTTCGTAAAGCTACCAACAACCTCTACAGTCTACATCAGGGGGGGCAATTATTTTCCCCAGGGGCCAAATGAGAAGCAGAAAATATTGTGAAGGGCCAAAAGTTTGAAATCTACTCTGGTTATTAATTTTATTTCTACGTTGAAATCAGTAAATGTCATTGTTTACAGAAGCTGGTAAGTTCTGTGTTATTATTAAGTAATGAGAGAGTGAGGTTTTACAAACACTGAATTTATTCAATAAAATAATTCAAAACAATGGTAAACGTGAAACATTTGTAACTCTTTTTCAGTCACATTAACCCCACAATGTTTTCTGAGTTTAACTTTAACTTTGTATTAAGACACCACAATGTCTTTGTTTGCCAAATAATATAATACAAGATATGTCACAACATTTTTTTGTCCAACTGCCAAACTGTGTAGAAAAAAAGTTAAAGTTGCATGTTTAGTGTTTTTTTCTTGATCAGTGAGAGAAATGTCGCCTCTGTTGAGCTTTAACAAGTGCATCAAAGTCAGGTTCATGTTTGAGGTGGAGATGTGAAGTCCCACAGATGATCATCAGTACAAATGCAATTTTGAAAAGTAGGTTTTATTTTCTTAATTCCAAGCAACCTTTTGCAAGCTGGTCAGAGTCAGCAGAGTATTTGGCCCCCGGGCCTTGAAATGCCCAGGTCTGGTCTACATGGTTGTATAGTGAAAGTGAAACTCCAGGATTGTGGGAAAGCTGTAGGCTACAATATATGACTACTAAACGAGACAGATTGACCCAAATGTACATGGCTTATTTAAAGTGAAAGCAAGAATAGAAACTGAAACTCCAGTATATTATGACGGCAGTACAACTTATCATTGATCCATTTTCAGTCAAAGTGACCTGTAATGGCCCTTGTGATTACTTAGCACAGTTTCACATTTCATATCATTGGCTGTAATGTGTATTTAATACTTTTTTATTTCGGGGGGACTTTTTTAAAAGAGTGTTGAAAATGGAGTTTGGTTTCTTCAATTACACCAAAAAGTTCGTCCAATCATGATGCAGGACTTTGATTTTGGGGAAAAAAAGTTCAAAAAGTTATAACCCTAATATACATAACATAAAGCATAATTTCATGGATAAGGGTCCTCTAAGACATTATATAGGCACTTATAATGTATGAGCTTGTATATCTTGGTTGAAATGCTGCAAAACTGTCATTTTGGGGACTGTTACTTTGTAATAAATGTCAAAAACACAATAAACAGAGTGTTAAAAAAAAAAAGATATTGGCAATTGTCTTTAATTATTGTTCTTATTAAGGGAATAGACTGAGAACGATTTTAGCGCAAAATTAAATCAAAATCCATACTTCTTTGGACCAATCATAATTCACCCCTCGCAGACCAAAATAGACCTCTTGGATGGCCAAGTTTGGCCCATGGGCCCCACTTTGGACAGCCCTGCTCCAGATAAAAACTGCCAATCTTCTTAAATTGAATCTTAAATATGTCTGATTAGATTCTGAGTCGGTTCCCAGATGGTTGTGGGTGTGACTCTGGTGTGAATGTGAATTTTGGCTCGTTGGTGCGACTCTCAGGATTATGGTGCTGACAGACTAAAGTCCAGATCTCAGGACTCGCAAAGATCCTGTTTCACAGTTTCAAAGACTGGACCAAAACTGAGAGGATCCACTCAACACCCAATATTTACTGTCAGCACCTGCACCAGGGCTACTGGCTCGAGCAGAAACAGGAGAGAAACACACATTTCCAGAGAAATGTTAAAGATCCCATGACATGGTACTTCTTGATGCTTTTATATGGCTCCTTAATGGTTCCCTAATACTGTAAATGAATCCTTCTTCAAAATCAACACTCAGTGCATGAGAAACAGAGATAAGATGAGAGAGTAATTTTTCTCTCTCTGAACACTCCATTATGGGCGTTGTTGCTTGAATGCAAATGAGGAGAAAAGAGATGGCCTATAGTAGAGGGTGGGGGCGTTCAAAAACCTCAGAAAGTGAAAATTTCATGCCATGGGACCTTTAAATAAAGGACTGAAGTGAGTTTAGACAGTAACATAATGAGGATCAGGTGTGGAGTGTTTGTCATATCTGATGACCACACTTCTCTGTGATTTAAAAACACAGTGGGGCACTTCCTGTATTACCATATGACATCACAAGGTGGAACAGGGTTTGTGTGTTGTGTGTGAATGAAACAAAACACATCTCCAGCCATGTTTGTGATGAGGAAACAACATTAACAAACAGAAAATACCGTAATAGAGGACCTTTAAATGAGGAATAGACAAGCCATAAACAATTCAAGCACAATTTTACTGAAACCTGACCTTAAAATACAAACGTTTAACACATAAAGGTAGAATCCACAATTTTTTGTTCTGTAGCTACTGTCTAGAACACTTTGAACGTCTCGAAAGTCTGATATATTGTTGAAAATACTGAAACTACTGAGCATCGTGTTTCAATCCCAGGCTGTTTTCTGACCCACAATTTTCTCCTTTTTGTCAGTCACAATTCACTCATTGTTGGTGTTTATGAATGAGAAATAAGTGCCGTATGTTTGGGAAGGTTGTCTCTGAGGGTGTGGTGATGTGGGAACAGGGCACTGGCCTCAGAGGAGATAAGACTTGGAACATAGAACTCTCTGGAGTTTTTATCGATAAATCACTGATGCAAAATGTATTTTCACATGACTTTTTTAAGGCGATGTAACTCAAACACTAAATGTAAGTGGTGACTAGGACTGGAGCAGTGTTGTAAAGTAACGAAGTAATAATACTTCACTACTGTACTTAAGTACATTTTGGGAGACTTTGTACTTTACTTGAGTTTAAAAAAAAATTATAACTTTTACTTTTACTTCACTACATTTCTGAATTTAATTGCATACTTTTACTCCACTACATTTTCAATGTGCCGTTTAGTTACTTGTTACAAAAAAAAACTCTACTGACTGCAAGGAAGTCAGCACGTGCCTGGGCTACTTGCTACTCGCTACTTGCGCATGAGAATCAGCCTACAACTGTTGGTTTCATGCAGCTAGTTTAATCAATCAACATCCCTGATGGAAGAGGAGACAGCATCCACGTCGGCTACAAATGAAGGGGGACCTGACGATGAGCATCCCTGGCCGTACTTAAACACAATGTTCTCTTACGCTGATATGAAGGATTCGTCCTATCGAAAGAAGTGCCTCTTGTGCCTTCCAAGAAACGTGGAAATCCTATCTTACAGAAACTCCCCGTCCAACCTCAAGAAACACATCAAGGTAAGTTCTAGATTAATGAAATTGTTAGCGTCTATATTCCAATTTCAGTAACCATAGCATGGACATTCTAGACACCGTTGTGAAACCTTGAGCATAACATGTAGAAATCAACTTTGTGTGACATTGTTTCGGTTACACAAAGCGTATTTGACGATGTTGGAGCTAACAGGCTACCTAGCTTTTTCGGCTCAAGGGAAGGCATAGCTGTAGGCTAAGTGTAACAAACGAGAAAGGACAAAAAATAACATTAACATGTGCCTACTTTTAAAAATGTAAACAAGCGCTGCGTGTTTGTGCTATCTAAGTAACAAAGCAAGGGTTAGCTTCAGACTGCCTTTGCTTCATACTTTTACTTGTACTTTTAATTACATTACTTGAGTACATTTATTTTTACATTACTTGTCATACTTAAGTACAAGAAGTTCCAGATACTTTAAGACTTTTACTCAAGTAACATTTCAGTCAGTGACTTCGACTTTTACCAAAGTCATTTTTGGGAGGGGTACCTATACTTTTACTTGAGTTTGATTTTCCAGTACTTTATACAACACTGGACTGGAGGAAGCTTTAAAGGTGCACTGTGCATCTTCTTTTCGGTTGGGGGTCTGTCACCTGCTTGTTTCTATGGATACGTCATTGCTCTGCCTGGAATGTTCCACAGTGTGACATTAGACAGCTCTACTTTACATTTATTCAATTACAGGGGGTTTCATTACTCAAAAATACTTACAAAACAGGTATTCTGACCCCATAAAGAGAGAAAGGTTGAATTCCAGACTGTGAAACTTAACAGACAAAGCAATAACATCTCCACAGAGAAACGTATTTGACGAACCCTCCACCAGAAAAGTTACACAATGCACCTTTATGTCGTTTGGTCGATTAATCGGTCGATGCTGTCTCAGTCGAACGTGATTTTATTTTGATTTTAAGGATTTCTATGAGACAACAACAGAAAGGAGAACTGAGTGAGTGAGCTGAAGATGTGTTATTTTTAGGTATTTCTCTGTAAAATGGCAGATTAATCTCACAATTCAATTCAAATTTAATCTGTTTTTAAATAAATACATTTATACTAGAGTCAGTGAGAATTCTAATGCTTGGAGTAAATTTACCATTTGATTTTGAAACTCTGTGTTTGGGTAGGGTTACTTTTCTGGAACAGAGAAGTGATAAGAAGCTGTTACAAGTAGTGCTGTCAGGCGATTAAAAAAATTAATCTATTTAATTACAGGTCTTGTAATTAATTAATCTAATTAGTTTTAGATTAGATTTTAAGAGTGATTGAGAGTGAGTGAGCGATCTATCAAGCGAACGAACAAACCCACTTTGCGATTGAGTTTGTCAGTTTTCATGCGGTCGCTTTGCTCAATCGTTTCTCAAATTCTGTGAGTGTGGTTTGATGGTTTGTTGGTTTGTTGGTTTGGTGGTTTGTTGAAGTGCGCTCACGCTCGCTCTATCACTGTTAACAATGGAACATGTCCAGACATGTTTATCGTTCAAATGATCTGTCAGGCTGGAGCAGCTTCGGTGATCGGAAAATTATTTTTTTTAAAAGCTCCAAATCACGGCGTTCTTGTTGATCGTCCCGTCTTCGTTCTTTTTATAAATAAACTTGTCGTTCAATTGCCTGGAAGAATCCATGACTCATCGCTGTACCAACGGCGAGTCTGGTAATGCTTGGTCCAGAATGCGCTGCCGTTGCGCGTAGACAGACAGCTAAGTGAACCAATCAGAGAACAGTTAACGGACAGCGACGTGAACCAATCACACAAAAGAAAAGAAAGAAAAGAAAGGCCTCTAGAGCTGTCAGCTGCTGTGGTTTTAAGGAATTGATGTGTTTTAGGTCATTTAAGACCAATTTTACAGCTGAATGGAAGGGACGTTCAGTTCTCCGATGCGCCATCTTGATTCAAAACTGAGGAGGAACTTCCGCTGCCTAAGAGTGACGTTGCGGGCAAAGGCGGGTGCACTGACGTCACCATCTTTGAACGAATCAGAATCGCGGAGTCCGTTGTTAACCGGAGGAGCGAGGGTGGAGCGAGGGTGTCCAAATGGTATCGCGCTGTATAGCAAATACAGGGGGTCCTCGGGTTACGACGTTGATCCGTTCTTAAGACGCGTCGTAAACCGGATTTTGCCTTTGATCTTCCAACCAAAGCACCAATAACCTTTCCATCTCAATAATTAGACCACTACGCTGCTTGGTTATCACTGCCGCTGTCATAGGAGCAGATCAGAGCCCACATCAGGTACTTCCGCCCACATTGGGCACGCACACGAGGCTGTCTTCTTCTCCCTACAACCACAACAGAGCGTATTCTTGCGCCGTGCGCCGCGCGCCGTTCGCGTTTGTTTACATCTCTTACCACGCTAAACCGTGTAAGACGGAATGACGCGTAATATATACATATTTTTTTTAATGGGGGCGCGTTCGTAACCACGAAACGTCGTAACCCGAGACCGTCGTAACCCGAGGACCCCCTGTACAGAGAGATATCATTTGGCTGGCCAGGTAAGTCGTTCAAAGGTCCGAGCAGCAATTTGCCGCATGCCAAATTTAAAATGCGCACTGAATTGCCGCTCAGAATTATTTGCATTCATTTTTATAACGCGTTAATTTGCAGTGTAATTAATTCATCTAATTAACGCGTTAAACTGACAGCTCTAGTTACAAGCCCAAAAAATGGCTAACTCCTCTTTCGCTTCATTGGATGAGGCTGGCTTGACATAATTTCTGACATTTTCAAGATGGAAAAGCTAACTTTATTCAATAAACATTCAAAGAGATACATTCTATAGTATTTGGAACAGATGGATTAAGTACATCACCCCAACTAGAAAAGATTTCTTGTAACTTCTCCATTTCTGGTGAAGATTTGTTTCATCACACTGTATAATACAATGTTTTTGATTGTATTTCTGTTCCTGTAAGCTCCCCAGTTTCTGTAAATAGTTTAGTGTGAGATTTTTCATTTTATACCAGATTTTTCACAATATACCAAAAATAGAAAAAGATTATATTTGAACTGGAAATCTGTAATATGAAAATAACTGCTCTTTCCAAATTAAAATAAAATAAAATAAAGAGAATTGTAATGCTAACTCGAGCATTATTTTTGTATAACCGCACAACGTTCCAGCAACAGGTAATCACTGTTCTATATTATTACGCTGTGAGCATCACTATAGCAGGTAAACAAATACTACTACTGCTAGGAGGGAGTAGCTTCGACTAAAACAGAAATAATCAATGCTTTGAACTAGAGCTGTCAGTTTAACGCCTTAATTAGATTAATTAATTACACTGCAAATCAACGTGGTATAAAAATTAACGCAATTAATTATGAGCGGCAATTCAATGTGCACATTTTAAATTTGGTGTGCGGCGAGCGAATCACTGCCAGGGCCTTTGAACGCCGAGTTTATTTATAAAAAGAACGAAGACTCCCAAATCAACAAGAACGCTGTGATTTGGAGCGTTTGTCAAAAAGAATTTTCCGATCACCGAAGCTGCTCCAGCCTGACGGATCAATTGAACGATAAACACGTCCGGACAAGTTCCATCGTTACCGGTGATAGAGCGAGCGTGAGCGCACTTCACCAAACCACCAAACCACCAAACCACCAAACCAACAAACCACCAAACCAACAAACCACCAAACCACCAAACCAACAAACCAACAAACCACCAAACCACCAAACCAACAAACCAACAAACCACCAAACCACCAAACCAACAAACTACCAAACCACCAAACCATCTTCGCAGAATTTGGGAAACTATTGAGCAAAGCGACCACAGAAAAGCTGACAAACTCTTTTTTTAAATTTTATTTTTATTTGGAAAGAGCAAACATTTTCATATTACAGATTTCCAATTCAAATATAATCTTTCCTATTTTTAGTATATTATAAAAAAAAATAAAAAATAAAAAATCTCACACTAAACTATTTACAGAAACTGGGGAGCTTACAGGAACAGAAATACAATCAAAAACATTGTATTATACAGTGTGAAATAAAATAAAACAAATCTTCACCAGAAGTGAAGAAGTTACAAGAAATCTTTTCTAGTTGGGGTGATGTACTTAATCCATTTGTTCCAAATACTATAGAATGTGTCTCTTTGAATGTTTACTGAATAAATTTAAGCTTTTCCATCTTGAAAATGTCAGGAATTATGTCAATCCAGCCTCATCCAATGAAGGTGAAACAGGGGTGATGTTCTTTTTGCTTGTAACAACTTCTTACTTCTCCGTTCCAGAAAAGTAACCCTACCTAAATACAGAGTTTCGAAATTAAATGGTAAATTTACTCCAAAAAACAACTTTAAACTTTCATGGATCTCACTCCAATACCTTTTTTTGAGGCAAGCCCCGAATCTGTAATGATGATTCCCTCCTCAGACCCGCCTCCAGCCTGATAACCTGTTGGCTCCCTGAACTGGTGTTTTCAAATATCGAATAATATTCTTCCAGCAATGTTCCCTCCAGGACAGGGAGGCGGTTGACGACCACTGAAATGACCAGATGCCCTCCCATTCATCCTCTGTAATTTCTATAGCCGCCTCCTTTTCCCATTTCTGTTTCACATAAAGTGTTTTATTCTTGTGAAAAACTGACAAACTCAATCACAAAGTGGGTTCGTTCGTCCACTCACTCACTCACAATCTCTCTTTCTTTCACTCTTAAAATGCGATTAATTAGATTAATTAATTACAAATCCTGCAATTAATTAGATTATTTTTTTGAATCACCTGACAGCACTACTTTGAACATTCACAGACAGCTAAAAGGTTGTCAGATTTCAAAGAGAACTATTTTCAGCTGGTACAAAAGTAACACGCTGCTCCTCGTTGTTTTATTCTTACTTAAATCGTTGTGGTATCAGAATCGGGTCTATTCCCTCCTATTACTATTTGCAATCGAGTTTGAAATGTTAGTATCGAGACAACACTACTTCAGCATTTGTAAAAAGAACAATATAATTCTTTTGAAACCCACTTTTGATCCCTTGTGGGTCCAGACTCCAGAGACAGGTTAAAGCGTGGAAATCATGTCAGTACTTTTCTCCACTGTTGATGATGTATATCCTATAGAAAACATGGTCCCAGAGAGCACCTCGTCTCTGACCTGTTTTAAGTGTGAAAGTGTTCAGTATAAGCAGGAGGTCATTCTCACGCCTCACACAGAGACAGAGGCTGATGTGAGCGCAGATACACTCAGGAACTGAATATTCACAAAGGGATGACTCAGTCCAAGGGATGTTCTATTCTATATTCTGTTCTATATTCTATTCTGTCCACACACAAACCGGGAATCTCTGTTGGCAATACATCCTCTGCTCCATCTGACCTTCTCCTCTGCTCCATCTGACCCTCTCCTCTGCTCCATCTGACCTTCTCCTCTGCTCCATCTGACCCTCTCCTCTGCTCCATCTGACCTTCTCCTCTGCTCCATCTGACCCTCTCCTCTGCTCCATCTGACCTTCTCCTCTGCTCCATCTGACCTTCTCCTCTGCTCCATCTGACCCTCTCGTCTGGTCCATCTGACCTTCTCCTCTGCTCCATCTGACCCTCTCCTCTGCATCTTCTGCTCCATCTGACCCTCTCCTCTGCTCCATCTGACCTTCTCCTCTGCTCCATCTGACCCTCTCCTCTGCTCCATCTGACCTTCTCCTCTGCTCCATCTGACCCTCTCCTCTGCTCCATCTGACCTTCTCCTCTGCTCCATCTGACCTTCTCCTCTGCTCCATCTGACCCTCTCCTCTGCTCCATCTGACCTTCTCCTCTGCATCTTCTGCTCCATCTGACCCTGTGACTAAATTAAGACTTAATAAGGAAGATTAAAACAAAAAGTCGACCATCATACTTTCAAAACACCGTAAATTCCAGTCAGTTGTAGAATTTAGTGTTGCTGAGATATTGATTATGGTTAGCCAATTCTGCTATATCAATATTTTTCCTATATCTTGTGCAGCCCTGGGGGGAGGGTCCTGCAGGCTCTGCCCTCGTCTGAGTCTGGGCTCTGGTTTTGGTTTTACCTGGTCTCCGAGGGCCGTGGTGTCCCATTTCTCCGCTTTTGTCCCCAGACTTCCACTGCAAGAGAACAACCACACGTTTGTTCACACGCCACAAAAACCATCCCAAATTCAGACACTACCCCCAACACCCAGGTCCGACTTAGTCTCAGTTTTAGTGCTGGTTTAGTCTCAGTTCACTCCTGGTTTGGTCTTGATTAAGTTCTCATTTAAGCCTGGTTCAGCCCTGGTTTGGTCAAGTTCTTGTTTAGTCCTGGTTTGGTCTTGGTTAAGTCCTTGTTTAGACCTGGTTCAGTCCTGGTTTGGTCTTGATTAAGTTCTTGTTTAGTCCTGGTTTGGTCTTGGTTAAGTCCTTGTTCAGACCTGGTTCAGTCCTGGTTTGGTCTTGATAAAGTTCTTGTTTAGACCTGGTTCAGTCTTGGTTTGGTCAAGTTCTTGTTTAGACCTGGTTCAGTCCTGGTTTAGTCTTGGTTAAGTTCTTGTTTAAGGCCAGGTTCGGTCCTGGTTTGGTCTTGATTAAGTCCTTGTTTAGACCTGGTTCAGTCCTAGTTTGGTCTTGGTTAAGTTCTCATTTCGACCTGGTTCAGTCCTGGTTTGGTCTTAAGTTCTTGTTTCAACCTGGTTCAGTCCTGGTTTGGTCAAGTTCTTGTTTAGTCCTGGTTTGGTCTTGGTTAAGTTCTTGTTTAGATCTGGTTCAGTCCTCCTTTGGTCTTGGTTAAGTTCTGGTTTAATCTGGACTAAGTTCTGGTTTATATCTGGTCTTGTGTAGTAGTTTTGTGGCTTTGTACTCACTTGTTTGTCTCTTGTTGTACATTGACTCTCTCTGCGCCCCATGATAAACAAGCTGAAAGGCAAAGACATGCTTTAATATCATCTATTCAATGTTATGAAAATACTGAGCATTAAAGGAAAAGTAACATTTTTTACAATCTGAGCCTTATTTCGGTAATAAAACAAGTTGTTTTACTCACCCATAGCACTTTGGTGTCATATGGAGCACTTCCAGAGATGTTTTAGATTTAGATCCGTAATGTGAGTTCTCGGGGCACATGTTTGCGGTCTCCAAATAACACAAACTTTAGCACTTTTCAAATCATAGAAGCCCGATATCTTAGCCTACGATTTTGTGTGGTCAAAAGTGGCCTGTAATCCGAGATTTAGCCATAGTTTCGAGTAGATGAGGACGCCAGTGCGCATGTGTGGACTGTGCTCTCAGCTCCCGGGACCCAAACATGAAACGCAAAGCTGTAAACTATGGATAAATCTCAGATTACAGGCCACTTTTGCATCAAACAAAATCGTAGACTAAGACATTGAGTTTCTATGATTTGAAAAGTGCTAAAGTTTGTGTTATTTGGAGCCCGCATGGGGCATATTACATCCTAGGGGAATATATTATATGCCCCGAGCTATGGCTAGAAGTCGCGCTAGGCTAATGCTAATCTAAAACATCTCTGGAAGTGCTCCATATGACACCAAAGTGCAATGGGTGAGTAAAACAACTTCTATTACTGAAATAAAATTGTAAAAAAAAAACGTTACTTTTCCTTTAACTGTATGGCTCTAAAATAATTTGTTTTACTGTATCTAAAATAATTAGAGTCATTGTGCTGTTTCCCTCACATTAAACACACAATATTAACCACTTGGGTCAAGGGAATCTAACCAAATTAATCAATTACATCAACTTATATCACTCCACAAACTTAACCTTAAGACCTGCTGGTACATTGTGAAGGCAAATTCTGCTAGAGCCCATATTTAAAAAACTTTTATTAGGTTATTTATCTCGTTTTCAGATTTACTATCTACTTATTTGTAGGGCTGTCAGTTTAACGCGTTAATTAGATTAATTAATTACACTGCAAATTAGCGCATTATTAAAATTAACGCAATTAATTATGAGCGGCAATTCAATGCACACATTTTAAATTTGGCGTGTGGTGAGCGAATCGCTGCCAGGACCTTTGAACGGCAAGTTTATTTATAAAAAGAACGAAGACGGGACGATCGACAAGAACGCCGTGATTTGGAGCTTTTGTCAAAAAGAATTTTCAGATCACCGAAGCTGCTCCAGCCTGACGGATCAATTGAACGATAAACACGTCTGGACAAGTTCCATTGTTACTGGTGATAGAGCGAGTGTGAGCGCACTTCACCAAACCACCAAACCACCAAACCAAACTAACAAACTAACAAACCAACAAACCGCGCTCGCAGAATTTGAGAAACGAACGAGCAAAGCGACCACTTGTAAACTGGCTCAAAGTGAGTTTGTTCTCTTGCTCGATCACTCGCTCGTGCACAATCTTATAAGGATAGTGCGGGGGTTTTTATGTTAATCTGTATGGGTTTCCTTCTAAAAGTTCTGTGTGTTGACTCCGGTTTACCTCTGACAGTCTCAGCTGATCCCGGTTCTGCTCGCTTTCTGGAGCCCACGAAAGTAGGTCCGGTAACTTCCCTGGAACATGAAATAAAGCTTGTTTTTCTTCTCAAAACAAAACGTTTGTCCGAAAGGTGATATATTTGCGTCCCAAACAGTTGTCCACGAAACATCCAGCAGCGTAGATTACGTTCGGGGATTATCTGTCTCGATTCGTATCACTGTGCGCATATTAGCTGTATTAGCCTGTTAACCTTTAGAGGAAGTGTGCGGCAGATGCGGTCCACTGTAAGGGGAAGTTTACAAGTGAACAGGCTAATACAGCTAATATGTGCGCAGTGATACGAATCGAGACACAATACGCGAACGCAATCTACGCTGCTGGATGTTTCGTTGACAACTGTTTGGGACGCAAATATATCACCTTTCGGACAAATGTTTTGTTTTGAGAAGAAAAACAAGCTTTATTTCATGTTTCAGGGAAGTTACCGGACCTACTTACGTGGGCTCCAGAAAGCGAGCAGAACCGGGATCAGCTGAGAGTGTCAGAGGTAAGCCGGTGTCAACACACGGAACTTTTAGAAGGAAACACATACAGATTAACATTAAAAAACGCACTATCCATTTAAAATGCGATTAATTAGATTAATTAATTACAAATCCTGTAATTAATTAGATTATTTTTTTAATCGCCTGACAGCACTACTTATTAGACCAGAGACTCCTTAATTCTCGTCTAGAGGGAGTTTATTTTAAGATAACTTGTGAGTGAACAGATAATTTCACCACATTTAAGTCATTTTCAGATAGATTTAAAGGGATATGCCACCCCCAGGTCAAATTTGGGCATCTCCCCACAGTCCAGAGACTAAAATAAGTGGTGGAAAGCGTTTTCCTGCTCACCCAGCCATTGTCCGAGTCTGTCGCCACTGACCGCCGCGGTATCTGCAGCTCCTCCGCCTTAGACTGGAGTCTAACGTCGCCAGAGAAAGATTTCGGCCAAAAGGAATTAATTTGCTCGATGCGTTTCCCAATTACTGTCTGTGTAGTGCGCATTCATATCGAGTGCAAATAAATGTGCAAATCAACACGGAGAGCTTGCCTTGGTCATTTTGGGTGGGAACTATTTTCCAGTGCAGAAGAATACAGTCGAATCACGCACCACGTTGTGCAACAGGGGAACTCCCTTCCCGGTGCGTAACTGGGATTCCCCTGGCAGCGTGCTGCGTGATACGACTGTATTCTTCCGCACTGGAAAAGGTGGAACAGAGCATTCTGAGCTTTGGAGATGTAGACAGACTATAAACATGTCTGAATGAAACAAAACAACTTCAGGTATGTTTCTGAGGAGGTAACAACATTCTAACATGTCGTAAAGCTCACACAAGAGTACATTTTGCATCATAGGACCTATAATCCAATAATCAAACGTAAATTATATCAAAATAGAAATTCAATTTGTCAACTGGACAAAGTTTATTTGGTTTGGTCTTGGTTATGTTCTTGTTTAGACCTGGTTCAGTCCTCCTTTGGTCTTGGTTAAGTTCTCATTTAAGCCTGGTTCAGTCCTGGTTTGGTCTTAAGTTCTTCTTTACACCCGGTTCAGTCCTGGTTTAATCTGGACTAAATTCTGGTTTAATCTGGACTAAATTCTGGTTTATATTTGGTCTTGACGTCTTAAGTTCTTGTTTAGACCCGGTTCAGTCCTGGTTTGGTCTTAGTTAAGTTATTGTTTGTATTCAACCAATTAAACTTTGTCCAGTTGACAAATTGAATTTGTCCTTTTACCCTGGATTCTACCTGGACGACTGAGGGTTTCTTCACACATCAAAATAGTTGTTACAATAAGCCAAAAAAATAAATAAATCCAATGCACTGAACTACTATGTAATCAAGTCTGCTGACAGACATATAAAATGATAAGTCAGTTCAAAATAATACACTTTTCTCCTGTATGCAGGTGTAATAGAGCAGTTGTGGTCCTCGGGCAGCGCTCTGAAAAACCATCCCCCAACAGAAGCACCTAACGCTGGGTACAGAGCCTGAGCAGCAGCCCCCACCTCCAGAGCTCCAGACAGACACCTGCTGCAGCCAAACTAACGGACCGAGAAGTGACTGGTCCCCATTCATCTGAACCAAACTACAGCCAACAAATGTTAAATTAGCCTCCTGCTAGGTTAACACAAGGTTTAATTTACAAAAAGACTTCGATTTTATTCAGACTATGGTAGCACAAATACTTTCTATATTAATCATTTTCTACAGCACAAACTTATTGACTGTATTCTATATTTAGAATGTTTAGTCAGCCTGTTTTAGAATAATAGGGAAGGATTTAAGAATAAGAGGTCCCCATAATCTTCTTTATTAAGAGGGAACTCTGTGCATGTAAAAACTGTCAGAGAAACATCCACTGGGTCAGAATTATGTGTTCTATATTCAATTATTTTTAGTTTATTGGCCTGCTGTAAACAGAACTGGACAGACTGGCCACAAATTGTACTCAAGTAAGAGTAACGTCATCGCAAAAATAAAATATTACTCAAATAACAGAACAAAGTAGTGGTCCAAACAACTAAAGCAAGAGTAAAATGTTTTGGGGGAACAACTACTCAAGAGTAACTGAGAGATAAGATAAGATAAGATAAAATAAGACTTTATTGATCTCACGCAGGAGAAATTTACTAGCTCCAGGTAGGGACAGTTTGAACAAGAAAGAAAAGTGCATGCAGACAAGAATGGAATAAAAATAAGTAATAATAATAATAAAATAAGTGATAATAGAATAATAATAATAAAACAGTAACAGGGAGAGTATTGAAAAAGGGTATTGCACGTTAGGACCATACAGTGGAGTTATGCAGTCTGATAAAATAAGTCATAATTGGAAGTTACAATACACAACAATAAAATCTGAACAAAATCTGGTATTTTCAAAAGAGAAAAACAAAATCTAATCTAAAGGAGTTGCAAGAAAGACAAATGTTCAAATAATAATTTCAGCTTTTGTCACTTTAGACTTACTCACGGTGGAAGAACCAGAACTTTAACTCAAGCAGTAAAAGTTCTGTTACATGTACAATATACGAGGGCCATTCAAAAAGTTCTAAGACAAATGCCATAAATTCAAAATGAGTTCAGCAAAATGGCCTTGAATCGTACCACTGATGACTTATAAACACATTTGACAAGTTTGGGCATTGTAGATTTGTTATTCAAAGAGTTACGGTACATATTGCACAAAAAACACTTTTTTTGACCCTCCAAAATGAGACGATCTGAAGTCCGAGCAAACATTAAATTTCTAACAAAACTTCAGTGGAAACCTAAAGAAATTATTGAAGCTTTGCACAGTGTTTATGGATGTTTTTTTTTTCTTCCTATTTCCAAAGTTGAAGGAACATTTAAAAGGAACAAGATTTCAGTCCGTACTTGAAGCGAAGAGGGAGGTTGTGACCTGGTTGACTAGACAAGCTCCAGCATTCTATCAAGAAGGAATTTTTCGGTGGAAACTTCGTGTGGATGTTATGTAGAAAAATAATGTTATTTTCAAAAATAAAGTTGTTTTTTAATTTGTCTTAGAACTTTTTGAATGACCCTCGTATTCCTCAAGTAGGAATAAAAAAGTATGCAAATCTAATCAATCCTGAAGTTACCTTGATAAACGAGCACGAGGAGCAGAGCCCGCGCGATGTCCGTCCTCGTGAGTCCCGCTCGCGGCTCCATCGGTTCGGTAAAAGTCCCGGTTCACAGTCCCGTCATCACCGGCGGCTCCGGCCCCGCTCCGCGCGCACCTGCTGCTCCGCGAGGCGCAGTCCGAGTGCCGCACGAGCCCCGGAGCCCCTGAGCACTCACCTGCTCATTAGCATAACGCACGTGCACGCGCACCGGAGAAGGGGCGGAGCTTCGACACTCCGCGTCCCCATCAGGGACAATGTGGAGTTTACGGAATAATAATAATAATAATAATAATAATAATAATAATAATAATAATAATAATAATAATAATAATAATAATAATAATAATAATAATAATAATAAGGCTATTGCAGTTATTATCCAAGAGCGCAAATGTAATAGAGCTTTTTCCATATTTTTAATCATCTAAACGCAATAGCTTATGTGGCAAAAGGAGAAATTTAATTTGTAAACCGGACAAAGTTTATTTGGTCGCATCCGTTTCTCGGCACATCCAAGCTGCTTCTTCAGTTCTGGTCAGACGCTGGTGGACACTGCCTACAATGACTACAATGAAAAGACTCTGAGACTACCACACCTACTTGTTTACAGTTGGTGTTAGTTAGGTGGGCCTGTTAGATCTGCAGTGGGAGTGGAGTGTGGGTCTTGTTAGCAGAACCATTCAGGACCATAATGGTGTTTTCACACCTCTGGACCTGACCTGCTGCACTATTGTTTTCTTTGTTTTGATTTAGGTTTGAGGATAGAGTTATAGATGGAGACAAATGACCCCTCCATTTCTGTTCAAGGAAGGATTCTCTTTTTTGACAAAAATAGCCTCTTTAACTCCCCTCTCAAACCAGTTCTTTTCTCTGGCCAAGATCTGGACCTCACTGTCCTCAAAGGCAGTGTTGGGGAGTAACGGATTACATGTAACGGCGTTACGGTAAAAGGATACAAAATAAAAGTAACTGTAATCCGTTACAGTACAAGAAAAAAACGATGTAATCAGATTACAGGTACATTCATTGAGAATGGGGATTACTTAACAGGATTACAATTTGTGCTGCTGCGTGGTGTTCCGCCATTTCTGCGAGCGGTGTCGGCTGGTCCCTCCTGCCTGCCGCGCTCCCGTGTTTCCCCTCCGCACCGTAGTGTCGTAAACTCCTCTCGGTAGAGCTCCCGTATCCTCACCGTGCAGTCTACAGCTCTTAAGGTAAGCACTGCTACCCTCCACCACTGATAAGATGTAACTTGGCCCAATGCCACCCAGTCGGAAACCAAACGCTTCAGGCCAGTTCTGATTGGTTGGAGGGAGGCCCAGAACTAAGGCAGTCAAAAGTTAGTAAATTTGTGCATTTAGGGCAAACTGCTCATCGTTTCTGCGGTATGGTTTTGGCTTTTCGTCGGCATCCATTACGTAATGACGACAGTCGAGTCGTAGGCCGTTTCCCAATTCACCGACGGCACGCTTGTTAGCGTCCTTGGAACGGGATATGCGACATATCCGGCGACAAGGGCCGTTCCATTCGTTTTTTTCCCCCTGCACCGTCAAGACGAGCTCTGAACGGCGCCGTCGTTTCCATGGAAATCGGGGCGTGGACCAAGTGTGCAAACATGCACGCTCCGCACACTTAAAAGCCCCAGCATGCACAGCGCGGGACTACAAAGACCGACTCGCCAGCGACATCCACAAGTGAGAGTTGCGACGTCACTATAAAATATACGTACTGGTTCTCCTCACCTACAACTATGCTACATGAAACTCTTCATAAACTACACTAAACATGTGTGACGGTAGCCGTAAGGCATAGATCACGGCACCTGTATTACCGTTCACATGCTTTTCCCCTTACACTTCTATATTTCCTTTGCTGTTGTAATGCTGGATATTCTACAGTGTCGCCATGTCCAGCGTTTACTCTAAGCTGCGCACTGTTCGCACATTCTCAGCGCACAAGAAAACTTGTGCAGCGCACTGTAAATCAGGGATGAAAGAGCTTTTTATTCAGCCGCGGGGCATTTTTTTTTTATATCTGCAAAGTGCGAGCCGCGCGGGGGGTGCATTTCGGATGTGGAGTTAGTGTGTTTGCTCAGAAACATTAAAAATTAGGGGGAACATTGGCCATGTCCCAATTCCAAGTATTACTAGTCGCAATAGTATAATATTTTTGTCTTTAGGGAACAAGGAGCAGACCACCCAGCTCATTGAGCTGAGGCGGGACCTGTTCAATTTCGCAGGCGGCCATGTGAGAAACGTAGTGCACTAAGGACAGAGCGAGTGTGCGCCGTCTCGACGACAGCCCGACGGCATCTGAGTCTAAAATGTGATCTAGTGGTAAAGTCTTTGCCTGATATCAAGAGACCCGTGTCCAATCCAATGTGTGAAACCTGACAGCATTGCTGGTCTAAAACAGTGATTGTGTAATTTTACAAGCAAGGGTGTCATTGTAAATGTATGAAGTACCGTAATGCAGTTAGCTGGCAGTCAGTGGCTAGAACACTTGACATTGGGAAACTGTGTGAAACCTAAACATGCGCCATAGGTAAAATCCTCCAGCTTAGGGCCTGACCAAAGCATAAATAACAAAACAAATCATGGGGATGGTCCCCGGGTCAAATATAGAAACAACTTCTCCTGTGCGAGATCAATAAAGGTCAATCTTCTAATCCTTGACCACTGTAAGGCGCTTTGTGCTACAATTTTGTATGAAAAGCGCCTTATAAATGTTTGATTGATTGTTTGATTGATTGAAAATCTTACAAGTCTGGTGCAGGCATCTCTTCTTGTGGACCTCCTGTGATTGCCTGTCAGCAATTCCCTCCCAGTTTAGTACTCTTTTAAGGTTCACACTGTCAGTTCTCACAAATAAAATGTTGAACATGGGTTTAATGCTCATTTAAACTTAAGTAATCCAAAAGTAATCCAAAAGTAATCAGTTACATTACTTTGTAAAAGTAATCCAAAAAGTTACAGTACAATTACATTTTAATCAAGGTAACTTGTAACTGTAACGGATTACATTTATAAAGTAACTTACCCAACACTGCTCAAAGGAGTGGCCCGTGGCTTTTAGGTGGAGATGTACGGCAGACTGAAGTCCTTTTAGGTGGAGATGTACGGCAGACTGAGGTCCTTTTAGGTGGAGATGTACGGCAGACTGAAGTCCTTTTAGGTGGAGATGTACGGCAGACTGAGGTCCTTTTAGGTGGAGATGTACGGCAGACTGAGGTCCTTTTAGGTGGAGATGTACGGCAGACTGAGGTCCTTTTAGGTGGAGATGTACGGCAGACTGAGGTCCTTTTAGGTGGAGATGTACGGCAGACTGAGGTCCTTTTAGGTGGAGATGTACGGCAGACTGAGGTCCTTTTAGGTGGAGATGTACGGCAGACTGAAGTCCTTTTAGGTGGAGATGTACGGCAGACTGAGGTCCTTTTAGGTGGAGATGTACGGCAGACTGAGGTCCTTTTAGGTGGAGATGTACGGCAGACTGAAGTCCTTTTAGGTGGAGATGTACGGCAGACTGAAGTCCTTTTAGGTGGAGATGTACGGCAGACTGAGGTCCTTTTAGGTGGAGATGTACGGCAGACTGAGGTCCTTTTAGGTGGAGATGTACGGCAGACTGAGGTCCTTTTAGGTGGAGATGTACGGCAGACTGAGGTCCACTCTGGCTCTCTCGTCTGTGTTGGTACATCCTCTTGTGAAGTGTCTGTTTTGTTTCTCCAGTGTCGCGCTCACTGTAGTCTTCACTACACTGAATGGAGAGGACCACATTGCTTTGCATTCTGTAACTTTTCTGGTGGAGGGTCTGTCACCTGCTTGTTTCTATGGAGATATCATTGCGCTGCCTAGAATGTTCCACAGTGTGACATTAAACAGCTTTACATTTATTCAATTACAGGTGGTTTTATAGCTCAAAAATAATTTGAAAAACAGACGTACGGCAGACTGAGGTCCTTTTAGGTGGAGATGTACGGCAGACTGAGGTCCTTTTAGGTGGAGATGTACAGCAGACTGAGGTCCTTTTAGGTGGAGATGTACGGCAGACTGAGGTCCTTTTAGGTGGAGATGTACGGCAGACTGAGGTCCTTTTAGGTGGAGATGTACGGCAGACTGAGGTCCTTTTAGGTGGAGATGTACGGCAGACTGAGGTCCTTTTAGGTGGAGATGTACGGCAGACTGAAGTCCTTTTAGGTGGAGATGTACGGCAGACTGAAGTCCTTTTAGGTGGAGATGTACGACAGACTGAGGTCCTTTTAGGTGGAGATGTACGGCAGACTGAGCCTCAGTCTGCCGTACATCTCCACCTAAAAGGACCTCAGTCTGTCGTACATCTCCACCTAAAAGGACTTCAGTCTGCCGTACATCTCCACCTAAAAGGACCTCAGTCACTGAGGTCCTTTTAGGTGGAGATGTACGGCAGACTGAGGTCCACTCTGGCTCTCTCGTCTGTGTTGGTACGTCCTCTTGTGAAGTCTGTTTTGTTTCTCCAGTGTCGCGCTCACTGTAGTCTTCACTACACTGAATGGAGAGGACCACATTGCTTTGCATTCTGTAACTTTTCTGGTGGAGGGTCTGTCACCTGCTTGTTTCTATGGAGATATCATTGCGCTGCCTAGAATGTTCCACAGTGTGACATTAAACAGCTTTACATTTATTCAATTACAGGTGGTTTTATAGCTCAAAAATAATTTGAAAAACAGACATTCTGACTGTGAGCGGGGTCACCACTCCTCAGGTCTGACCTGTAACTTGGTCTGGTTTGGTCTCCATGGAGATAGAAAGAAAAGTGACACAATGCAGCTTTAAATTTACCAAGCGTATCCGTCCACGTGACACCAAACTGGACAGTCGTCTCTCTTCTACAGTTTGACTATACTCCCTGAATGAATGTTGACGCTTTACTGACAATTTTCAGATTAAATGGAAATACACCGTCCAGATTCGTGACTTGATCTGGGGAAACACAAAAAAGATAAGATAAGATAATCCTTTATTTGTCCCACAATGGGGAAATTGCGGTGTCACAACGCAAGTTTCAGAAACAGTTGGAAAAAAGAGCATGCATCAAAAATTAAGATAAATAATAAGTACAGTGGTACCTCACCTTACGAAATTAATTCGTTCCAGAAGTGGTTTCGTAACGTGAAAAATTCCTAAGTTGAGTAGCTATTTCAATGGAAAAAGCCTGATTCGTTCCAAGGTCCCGATCCAAGTTTTTTTTTTATAGTGTAACTTTTTTTATAGTGTAACAATGTGTTCTGCGTCCTGATTGGTTTCTCAGACTGGATTTAAACTTTTCTCACGTTTGTCTCTCGTTTAAACACTCAAACTTTCATTGATTTTCAACAAAACGTATCAATATTGAAGTGTGGGGGGAAGCGGGAGGGGGGAGAAGTCTGCACGGACACGTGTGCGCAGCATGACCCGGCGCAGAGCTGACAGCAGGACTAGACCAAGGTCTAAACCTGGACTGGACCAGGACTAAACCAGGACTAAACCTGGACTAAACCTGGACTAAACCTGGACTAGAGCAGGTGGATTAAAGTGCCGCGTGTGGGTCTATTTCCTGGTTTCTCATGAGTCTGCAGGGAGGAGGGGACCGCAGGCAGTCTGAGCGCATGTGAGCGCGGCTCCTCCTGGTTTAGTCCTGGTCCAGTCCAGGTTTAGATCTTGGTCTAGACCTGCTGTCAGCTCTGCGAGTGAACAATTTTCCTGAGTAGTGAAGGGGGGCTTGAATTGCGTGAGAAATGCCGTGTGAGCGTGTGAACGCGTCGAATTGTCTCTCTCAATGCGTGAGACTTGAGAGCCCTGCTGTAAATGTTTGTCTAAAGAGCAAACTTAAACTCCAAAGCAACTAATGAGAGTTATATAAATGAAGTTATTACCTGATGGTTCTCAGTTTGTTTTATCATCACCGCAGTGTGCGCTTAGCAGCTGAAACTACACTCTACAGTCTGCCCAACAACAGAACTATCTATTTTCTGATTGGCTGATTTTTTTCCGGGGAGCAGGACGGGGAGGAGGGGGAGAGTTTTTTTCGCTGAAAACGCGCAGTGCCTGCATAAACTGAGCCACACAGACCGATTTTCTGGGCACAAAAAAAAAAAAAAATCAGCATGAGAAATGCCATGTGTGGCGTGTGAACATGTCGAATTGCGTGTGTCACACTCTCAATGCGTGAGATTTGAGAGCCCTGCACCTGGGACATTTCTTGTATAAAACTGGGACAAATGAGTGGTTTTGGATAAATCTGCAGGGACAGGGGACACAGGGGTCACTCTATCCTAAAAGCAATCCTGTTACACCTTGGCAAAACCAACCGTAAAATTATCTTATTAAATTTGTAATCAATTAACTAGCGGCTAACCGTGTGTTAGCCACTAGTTATTAGCTAAATTAGCTGTGTGTATTAGCTAAATCAGAATAGTATCCACTTTGGGTTCATAAATGATTACAGTTGTGATTATTTGCGACTTAAAACGTACCGTATGTCTCTTCAGAGGGGAAGCTAATAGAAAAAAACATGTTAATTAGGATTGGCGTCAACTTTTCTACTTCTTTACCGACATCAAGCTAGCCGCTATACAGGAAGTAGTTCTTCAAAATAAAGGTCTATCATAAGGAAACCGGAAGTTACATTTTGCCAAATTAAAATATTTTATTTTAGACTTAGACATAAACAAACTTTATTGATCCACAAAATGACATGGACATCACAATATATTATAATAACAAAGAGTAAAAATATAAATGGTAATAATAAATTCTAGATAAGTAGTAAAAAAGATAGTAAGAGACAAGTGTCAAATAATCAATAATTATATAATTGTAAATGTACAAGTCAAAATAAAATTGAAAAATAATCAATAAAAAAATCTCAGCTATAGGAAGGAAGGAAGACATAAGGTTATCTGTTACATAAGGGTGAGTTGTTGGACAGTTGTATAAGTTGTATAAGTACTGTAGTAGCTTTTTTTCCCAAGTCAGTATCATCAAATGTAAAATGGTTTCTGGACGGGAGCCGAAAAATCTTGATTGCAAAAACACTGGTCCAGATGATCAATTTAAAACCTTCTTTACAAAGATCCATGATGAAAACTGAAAATGCAATGGTCAGAATTGAGAACTGTAGGTAAAATAAAATTAATCCTACTGATTTTAGCAAAGGAAAATCACACTGTTGGTCATTTAGAGGTATTTTTAAACTATTCATAACTAGAATAGTGTAGTGTCGTGTAGCCAGAGAGAAGAAGAGGCATGAGGCTGGAGTTCTAACACAAGAGAAGTTTATTTACGTCAGTGCAGTCCACTCAGTTTTATTCATTTTGTTTTATTTTGACTGTTTCATGGACCTATTGTATTTTATTGCTCTGTGAAGCGTCTTTGAGTGTCATGAAAAGTGCTATATAAATAAAATGTGTTATCATTAACATATTCTCGATTATTATACTGAATATCTTGAACATAAGTTTAAGACGTTAACTCCATCCCTCTGAACAGAAGAGCAACTAACTCACGTCTAACGGAAATTCCAATTAATTGCTTATTTGTTAGAAAGACAAAAAACATTCAAGGCCTGCTTTATTTTACCTCCAGTTTGAGATTTTTTTGAGTTTCACGATGACACAGCACAAAAATAGAAAGGCAAATTCAAATTAATTGGTCACTGACAAGCAGGACAACCTTAAAAGCAATAGAATCACTTTTTTAAAAAGCGTTAAAAATATTTGACAGAAAATCTATCTTTTTATCGTCTCATACTTCAGAAATATAATATCTTAAGTTTTGAAAATGTTAGAAAATTTAAACTCACCTGCTCAGTATATAAGGTCTGAAACGGACTCCACCACCTTTGGATGAGTTCATTTTGCCCAAATTCAGCAACAAGTGACGCACAACACCTTATAGACGCACAACACCTTATAGACACACACCTTATAGACACACAACGCCTTATAGACGCACAACGCCTTATAGACACACAACACCTTATAGACGCACAACACCTTATAGACACACACCTTATAGACACACAACGCCTTATAGACGCACAACACCTTATAGACACACACCTTATAGACGCACAACACCTTATAGACACACACCTTATAGACACACAACGCCTTATAGACGCACAACACCTTATAGACACACACCTTATAGACACACAACGCCTTATAGACGCACAACACCTTATAGACACACACCTTATAGACACACACCTTATAGACACACAACGCCTTATAGACGCACACCTTATAGACACACAACACCTTATAGACGCACAACACCTTATAGACACACACCTTATAGACACACAACGCCTTATAGACGCACAACACCTTATAGACACACACCTTATAGACACACAACGCCTTATAGACGCACAACGCCTTATAGACACACAACACCTTATAGACGCACAACACCTTATAGACACACACCTTATAGACACACAACGCCTTATAGACGCACAACGCCTTATAGACGCACAACGCCTTATAGACACACAACGCCTTATAGACGCACAACGCCTTATAGACACACAACATCTTATAGACGCACAACACCTTATAGACACACACCACCTTATTGACGCACAACACCTTATAGACACACACCACCTTATTGACGCACAACACCTTATAGACACACACCACCTTATTGACGCACAACACCTTATAGACACACAACATCTTATAGACGCACAACACCTTATAGACACACACCACCTTATTGACGCACAACACCTTATAGACACACACCACCTTATTGACGCACAATGCCTTATAGACGCACACCACCTTATTGACGCACAACGCCTTATAGACGCACACCACCTTATAGACACACAACACCTTATAGACACACAACGCCTTATAGACGCACACCACCTTATTGACGCACAATGCCTTATAGACGCACAACGCCTTATAGACGCACGCCTTATAGACGCACAACGCCTTATAGACACACAACGCCTTATAGACGCACAACGCCTTATAGACGCACAACGCCTTATAGATGCACAACGCCTTATAGACACACAACACCTTATAGACACACAACGCCTTATAGACACACAACACCTTATAGAAGCACAACACCTTATAGACACACGCCTTATAGACGCACAACGCCTTATAGACGCACAACGCCTTATAGACGCACGCCTTATAGACGCACAACGCCTTATAGACACACAACGCCTTATAGACGCACAACACCTTATAGACGCACAACGCCTTATAGATGCACAACGCCTTATAGACACACAACACCTTATAGACACACAACGCCTTATAGACACACAACACCTTATAGACACACAACACCTTATAGACGCACAACACCTTATAGACACACAACACCTTATAGACGCACAACGCCTTATAGACACACACCTTATAGACACACAACGCCTTATAGACACACAACGCCTTATAGACGCACAACGCCTTATAGACACACACCTTATAGACACACAACGCCTTATAGACGCACAACACCTTATAGACACACACCTTATAGACACACAACGCCTTATAGACGCACAACGCCTTATAGACGCACAACGCCTTATAGACGCACAACGCCTTATAGACGCACAACACCTTATAGACGCACAACACCTTATAGACGCACAACACCTTATAGACGCACAACACCTTATAGACACACAACACCTTATAGACGCACAACGCCTTATAGACACACAACGCCTTATAGACGCACAACATCTTATAGACACACACCTTATAGACACACAACGCCTTATAGACGCACAACGCCTTATAGACGCACAACGCCTTATAGACGCACAACACCTTATAGACGCACAACGCCTTATAGATGCACAACGCCTTATAGACACACAACACCTTATAGACACACAACACCTTATAGACACACAACACCTTATAGACGCA
Source organism: Paratrypauchen microcephalus (assembly GCA_036785185.1). Taxonomy (NCBI): domain Eukaryota; kingdom Metazoa; phylum Chordata; class Actinopteri; order Gobiiformes; family Gobiidae; genus Paratrypauchen; species Paratrypauchen microcephalus. The sequence goes on along the minus strand of JAVJIX010000084.1, from coordinate 4,017,754 downwards.
CAATGCCTTATAGACGCACAACGCCTTATAGACGCACAACGCCTTATAGACGCACAACGCCTTATAGATGCACAACGCCTTATAGACGCACAACACCTTATAGACGCACAACACCTTATAGACACACACCTTATAGACGCACAACGCCTTATAGACGCACAACGCCTTATAGACGCACAACACCTTATAGACGCACAACACCTTATAGACACACAACACCTTATAGACACACAACGCCTTATAGACACACAACACCTTATAGACGCACAACGCCTTATAGACACACAACGCCTTATAGACACACAACGCCTTATAGACGCACAACATCTTATAGACACACACCTTATAGACACACAACGCCTTATAGACGCACAACGCCTTATAGACGCACAACGCCTTATAGACGCACAACACCTTATAGACGCACAACGCCTTATAGACACACAACACCTTATAGACGCACGCCTTATAGACACACACCTTATAGACACACAACGCCTTATAGACGCACAACGCCTTATAGACGCACAACGCCTTATAGACGCACAACACCTTATAGACGCACAACGCCTTATAGATGCACAACGCCTTATAGACACACAACACCTTATAGACGCACAACACCTTATAGACGCACAATGCCTTATAGACGCACAACGCCTTATAGACGCACAACGCCTTATAGATGCACAACGCCTTATAGACGCACAACACCTTATAGACGCACAACACCTTATAGACGCACAACACCTTATAGACGCACAACGCCTTATAGACACACAGACGCACGACGCCTTATAGACGCACAACGCCTTATAGACGCACGACACCTTATAGACACACAGACGCACGACGCCTTATAGACGCACGACGCCTTACGGACGCACGACGCCTTACAGACGCACGACACCTTACAGACGCACGACACCTTATAGACGCACACCTTACAGATGCACAACATTCTGTCTCAGGTGTTTTCAGTCCAGCTGCAATAAGAGACTCGACCACATTCAGAACATTTAAAACCTGAAATCTGAAACGAATCAGATCTGTGATCAATAATGTGATCAACAATGTTCTGCTTCTGTGTAAATGTCAGTGTTGTGTGTCATGATTGTGTCGTATTGTGTGTTTCTATCATGTTTGTCCTGTGAGTTTGTCTGTTGTGTGAAGTTGTTTCTTGTTTTTATCTCTGACCTGCTCGGAACGACAGATGTAAAGAACCTTCGGGCGAATTCTGGCGTATTTACAAGAATGTTTTTATGTCTTTTAAATGAAACAAAACTCATTTTGTACACATTCTTCTCTAAATGTGTACATGTAAAATAAAATCCATTTTGAAGTGGTGGTTGGTGGTGTGTTTATTGGGCGTTTGGGTGGTCACTTGTCTCCCTCTGCTGTCTCTGGGCAGAATCGGACCTGGAGGAAGCCACACATGAGTGAACCTGGGGGTTTCCAGACTGGAGAGAGCTCGAGGAGACAGAAGGATGGAGTTACGGTGTGGACCATGCTGTCCCGATGGAGAGTCCGCCAAACGCTTTTCTCTGTGATGTTAAAGGGATAGTTGTTGTTTTTTTTATGTGAATCTGTACGGCGTCCCCTTCAGCAGTGTCGTGCATTAAAGGAATATTGACGTTTTTTACAATCTGAACCTTATTTCTGTAATAAAAAAGTAGTTTTACTCACCCATAGCACTTTAGTGTCATTTGGAGCAGATGTTTTAGATTTGCGATATCCGTTAACGTGAGTGCTCGGGGCAGGCGATTGCAGTCACCAAATAACACAAACTTTATCACTTTTCAAATTACAGAAGCTCAATGTCTTAGTCTACACTTTCGTTTTCATTCACAGCTGTTTTGCAGATAAGAAGACGCTTCTGTTGCGAGTGACACATGGCAGAAGATTGGGACTTTGAGGCTGAAGAGGACTTATGGAGGACTGAGGACTGAAGAGGAGTATACGGATGAGGAGACAGAATGAATACAGAAAGAATGAAGCGGAGACAGTTTTAGGAGCAGCAGAGAACAGCCATCGGTTTCACATTACTTCTCAGAATCGTGCGCTGAATCCGCTGGCCTTTCTTTTCCTTTGCTGGTAAAAAACGGTCCTGACTGAAGTGGGTACTGCAAACACGATGGTCCAAACGTCTTACAGCTTTGCCTTGCATGTTTGGGTCCCGAGAGCTGAGAGCGAAATCAGCTGTGACTGAGCACATGCGACTGTCCTCATCATCTACTCCAAACTATGGATACATCTCAGATTAGAGGCACTTTTGACTCAAACCAAAGTGTAGATTAAGAACTTCTGTAATTTGAGAAGTGATAAAGTTTGTGTTATTTGGTGACTGTAATCACCTGCCCCGAGCACTCACGATAACGGATATCGTTATTATTATTAGCCTGTTCACTTGTAAGTGGCGATGTTTACAAGTGAACAGGCTAATAATAATAATAGGTGCGCAGTGATAAGACTCGAGAGAAAATAGCACCATGACTAACTCTGAACCACTGCAAACTGTTTACAATGATCTAGATTTTTCACATTTACGACAGGAAAAATCAAGCACAGCACCTCGCTTTTCATCGCTTTAATTAGAAATATCGCAATGCTCCCAGGCTATTGAAGGTCCTATAGTGTGTTTTCACGTGACGTCATAATCCGGGTGTCGGCCATGTCGGAGATACTCGAAACAAAACAAACATCGCACTTATGCCGCAAAGTTAAAAAAAAGCAAATGGTCAAACTATTGTCGGGTCCTCGGCGTCACAATAGATTGGACAGAGAAAAACACCTGCAGTTCTATTGTTTACCTAAAGTAGTGACCGACCAGGACTAAACCAGGACTAAACCAGGTCTAAACCAGGACTAAACCAGGACTAAACCAGGTCTAATCCAGGACTAAAACAGGACTAAACCAGGACTAAACTGGAACTAAGCTCTGACTAAGCCAGGTCTAAACCAGGACTAAACCAGGTCTAAACCAGGACTAACCCAGGTCTAAACCAGGATTAAACCAGGACTAAACCAGGACTAAACCAGGACTAAAGCAGGACCAAAACAGGACTAAAACAGGACTAAAGCAGGACTAAAACAGGACTAAAGCAGGACTAAACCAGGACTAAAACAGGACTAAAGCAGGACTAAAACAGGACTAAAGCAGGACTAAACCAGGACTAAACCAGGTCTAAACTAGGACAAAACCAGGACTAAACCAGGTCTAAACCAGGACTAAAACAGGACTAAACTCTGACTAAGCCAGGTCTAAACCAGGACTAAAACAGGACTAAACTCGGACTAAGCCAGGTCTAAACCAGGACTAAAACAGGATTAAACTCTGACTAAGCCAGGTCTAAACCAGGACTAAAACAGGACTAAACTCGGACTAAGCCAGGTCTAAACCAGGACTAAAACAGGACTAAACCATGACTAAACTAGAACTAAGCCAAGTCTAAACCAGGACTAAACCAGGTCTAAACCAGGACTAACCCAGGTCTAAACCAGGATTAAACCAGGACTAAACCAGGACTAAACCAGGACTAAACCAGGACTAAAACAGGACTAAACCAGGACTAAACCAGGACTAAAGCAGGACTAAAACAGGACTAAAGCAGGACTAAAGCAGGACTAAAGCAGGACTAAAACAGGACTAAACCAGGACTAACCCAGGACTAACCCAGGATTAAACCAGGACTAAAGCAGGACTAAAGCAGGACTAAAGCAGGACTAAACCAGGACAAACTGCTGCTGAAGGACGAGTCGAACTTCCCCACTGGGACATTAAAGTGAGCCATGAGCTTATAATGACCGCTGACAACAATAACAAAACATTGAACATTTATTTACAGTTTAATTGCACCAAAATGCATAAGTTTAACAGCTGTGCAGTTATCAAAATGTAAAAAAGTGAATACAAAATAAACAGAGAAAGTGTTAACAATAAACCAACATCCATGGAATGTCCAGCAAAGAAACAAAATCATGTCACAAGCATAGACTGTAAATATAGAAATGGACACAGCGAAACCACAAATAGGAAGTGAGAATGGGTGCACTTCCGGTTCCATCGACTTTGGCTCCAATTCACTTACTATTGAAAAACTGTCCCCTCTCTCTGTACCATTCTGGTCTTAAAATGTTCGTATTAACCCACTTTACATGATTCTTGTGTTATTTATTTCAATATTTTGTCCGTAAATCCATTTGTAATCCTAATATGGAACTCTGCACCAAATTCCCCCTAAACAGCTAGCCTCAGTGAGTATCATTTGACTGGGGCTGGAGCTGTGGGTGGCGTCACACTCGCTTCGTCCACTTCTTTATACGGTCTACGGAAATCTCATCTACATCTTTAACACGGTCATCACATCTTATCGTGAGAAGAAACATCACCATTTTACGACAGATAAACATGGCAACAAAGAAAACAAAAATCTATCCTTAAAGCTGCACTGTGTAACTTTTTGAAGCGGGAATTAGGGATGCACCGGTATTTGACGTAATATCAAATCGTGAGACCAGTATGAGAACGATGTGTGTTTGTTCAATACTCGTGAACCTCCCTTGTTGTTTATTTTGGTCTGAAAGAGAAAGATACAGATCCAAAGAGATTTACAGCGGAAATATTCAAACAGAGGTGGTTTTACCGTACCGGAGTAGAAGCCGCTCATTTTTTCTCATACATCGGACCCTGCGGCTTATATATGTGCAAATCTTAATTTAAAAAAAAATAAATTTGGTCGGTGCGAATTATAGTCAGGTGTGCTCTATATATCAGAGGTGGGACAAAGTCATTGCTGGGCAAGTCCCAAGTAAGTCTAAGTCTTTTGCACTCAAGTCCGAGTGAAGTCCCGAGTCAAGAGTATCCAAGTGCCGAGTCAAGTCCGAAGTCAAAGCTCACAAGTCTCAAGTCGAGTCCAAAGTCCTAGCATTTTAGTTTCGAGTCATTTCGAGTCCCCTTTACAAAGAAATAAAATTTCTACAAATCATATAATGTCTGCAAGATCTGGCGCGTGGATGCTTGTTTCTGCATCATTTGTTGTGTAATTTGCCTTGGATGCGGTCGAATGAAAGCAACGTAGATCTACTGTGATTGGATGTTGTGCAAGCCGCGCGCACATGCTCTTTGCATACATTTTCACAGATTCACAAGTACAACGAGTGCGGTCCTCATCAACATACTTTTAGTTTTTTTTTTTCATTGGACGTAACAAGTCATCACAAGTCAAAAGGCCTAAGTCCAAGTGAAGTCACGACTTATTGATATTGAAGTCCAAGTCAAGTTGCAAGTGTTTGTACATTTTGTCGAGTCGAGTCTAAAGTTATCAAATTCGTGACTCGAGTCGAAGTCACATAACTCGAGTCCACACCTCTGCTATATAGGGCTGCAATTCTGGGAATTTTCAAAGTTGGAAACTTTCCATGGGAATTTTCGGGAATTTTCAGGAATTTTCGAGAATTAATGGGAATAAACAAGGAATGATCAAAGTTGAAGGTTAGGGGCATCAATATAGTTGGTAGAAAAATATTGTAGCATAATCTTGGCTAAAATAATCCCATTTCTTTGAATAAAGTAGGACACTATTTTGCGCAGAGCCTCAAGCCACAGCCTCTACATGCATTTACATTCCTTTATCACATGCACAAGAACTTCTAGAATTCTGAAGAGCTAAAGTGACTTTTCTGAGCTCACAGCAAACTACTGAGGCCAGACACTTCAGCAAGAGGACATGCAGTCAAGTACGTTCTGAGGCTATCATGAAGTAGATTATATTTGATCTATATATTAAAGATATATATATTAAAGAGTATTAAAGTAGAAAAGTTGAAAAAAATATAGTGCTAGCTTACTGGTAAACTAGATTTGCTCCATTTCACTGAAGAAGTTCTCTTATGATGCTATTTGACATTCAAGACTTTTCAGAGGGGAAAGCTGCTTTCATTTTACATTTTGAATTCAAGATTTGGACAGGAGGAGAGTTCCTTTCATTTTAAATTTAGAATTATAAGACACATTTTAGCCAATGTTCATGTTTTGAGATGTTATGAGATACGCATTGATAAAGTTCTTCTTACAAATAAATCATGTGAGTCAGGTGTTTTAATTGTCTCCCTTTTACAATAATGTCTGCTGATGACAAAATAAAATATTTGTTTATGTTGGTACATGACTCACAATAATTCCCATAAATTCCCAAAACTCCTGTGCAAAGTTACCAATTTGAAAATTCCCAAAATTCCCACGCCAAAGTTTCTTTCCGCCCCTTTGCAACCCTAGCTCTATAGTACCAAAAGCACGGTAATCTTTCAGTCACTTTTTATTTTACGTTGACAGACCCAGGAATGACAAAGATTCACTTTTGAAATACTTGAAAAATCACTTTTGGCTTTACGTCGGCTTATACGTGACTCTTTCTCAGACTTTATCTCATAATTTTTACTCAGAAAACGGTCTGTCGAGACATTTCTATGTAGTTTGAGTGTCCAGAAAGAAGAGCTCAGTGTGTCTGTTAAGAGCACAGACGGTAGAGGTCAGTGTGGGAGGAGCTTCGTACTGTCTGCTGGAGGAGGCAGAGCAGCGCCGACGCAATCATCAAAGAAGGAAAAGTCTGATACTGTAGCTCCTCTATCGCTCTATAGTAGACGGACTATATTTTGAAATATAATGAGAAAGCTCTGTTCTTATGTTCGCTGAATAAAAATAAGGTAAGACTTTATTGATCTGTGATGGACATCTTACAATAATCATTCATATAATCAGATATACATGTCATGTGTAAGTTGGTTTTGTGAATCCTAATGAAATGAGGTTGTTAATCATGTTAAAAAATTTACCAATTTTTTGAAAAATTAAAAAGCAGGAAGGAATCCAGGAGCAAAAAACCCACAAGAACGATTTGGCATCAACGAACAGTCCTTTTCGACCGGTTCTTTTTTCTGCGAGGGAGATCTGCGGCTGGCCACCCTAGGACGGGGGGTCTTCCATCCTAGCCTCTAACCTGGGAAATCCCAGGCTGCTTTCGTTCGTTCCGATCTAAAAGACAGCCTGGCAACTAGGCTAAGCAAGCTCTCCTGATTCTGGGAGCCAATCAGAGAGCGGGGAGGGGTGGAAAGACGGTGACGCGTACTACGTGACAAACAGAAGCTTGTAGTTTGAACTGACATGATTGGCTATGGGCTACGTATACGCCAAATGATAGACATTCGTAACGCCCAATAAACGGCCGTTGGCGATCGTAAACCACACCTCCACTACGAGATATTCAGTAGGTGCTCCCAGACCATATATCACTTGTGATATGGTCTGGTGTAAACCAGGCAACCTAGCCTCTGCTCTTCCATTGAGATCGAGGGCCCATCCCTCTCGCAGGAAAACGCCGGTGCTAAAGGGCCCCAACCTGTGCTATACGTGGTGAGTTTTCTTCTTTCAAATTGTTCCTGTGGGTTTTTTGCTCCTGGATTCCTTCCTACTTTTTAATTTTTCACGCAAGTTGATTCAAAAAAAAAAAAAGGAAGGAAGGATAGGGGCGATTATATGAATGATTATTGTAAGATTTCCATCACAGATCTCACACAGGAGAAATTCACTTGCCACTTTAGCTCCAGGCAGTTTAGTGCAAAAGAAAGTTTGAACAGAAAGTGCAGCAGACAAGTAATAATAATAATATAATGGCGGTGGGGAAGGATCTGCGGTAGTGCCTCAGTCAGCTGCTGAAGGAGCTGCTCAGCTGCTGTAAATCATTGAACCAAATGAACTAAAACAGTTCGTTTAAACTCCAGCTGTGCAGTAATGTTTATATATAATCTATGCAACATCAGCGTTTTTATATTAAACTCATGAGATTTTTTGTTGCGTCTTAAAACATTGCAATCGAATCCATATCGTGACCCGTGTATCGAGATGCGTATGGAATCGTGGAAAATCATATTGCTGCGTCCCTTGTGGGAATCCGCCAGCTACATCTCCATGGAGAAAGGTTCCGCAGCACGACACCAACTTCCATTTATACCAGGGTCCAGTGAGAATTCTAATTTTCTATTTTTGGATAACCGCACAGGTAGTCCCTGCATCAGTTAATCACCGTTCTGTATCACTACGCTGTGAGCATCACCATAGCAACAAGTAAATAAATGAAGTACCGTTAGGAGGGACTAGCTTCAGCTAAAACAGAAATCATGTACATCTTCATAATGGTTTTCATATTGTTTGATAGCTCTACTTGTGTATACAGTAATCCCTCGTTTATCGTGGGGGTTAGGGTCCAGAAATAACCCGCAATAAGAGAAATCCGCGAAGTAGGACAACTTTATATTTTACAATTATTCTACATGTTTTAAGGCTGTAAATGCCTCACCACACACATTATACACTTTTATCAGACTGGAATTAACATTTTCTCACATTTGTCTCTAGTTTAAACACTCAAACTTTCATAGATTTTCAACAAAATGTATTAACAGTGGGGGGGGGACGGCCCCGATAAACCCCTCATCGTGGACAAATCCGTGACAGAGCAGCACGTGTCGCACACTTCTCCAAGGGGTTGGTGCGCATCTCGTCCCGGGATGTGGCAGTGCTCCTCGCGCGTCTGGCGGGGCTTCCGGGGGGGCGTGTCTCCCCCCACGCGTCACTATTAATACATTTTGTTGAAAATCTATGAAATATTGAGTGTTTAAACTAGAGACAAATGTGAGAAAATGCAGCGCGAGCCCGCGCGTACACCGGGGCTGTGAGCACGAGATAGAACAGCGGCGCCCGGACCGCGTCCTCTCAACCCGAGCCACAAACCGAACACGCACAAACGAACGCAAAAGCCGCACGGAGTGATTTAATCCTGGTTCAGACCTGGTCTAGTCCCAGTTTAGACCTGGTCTAGACCTGGTTTAGTCCACGTTTAGTCCTGGTCTAGTCTCTTAGCCAATCAGGATGCAGAACACATTGTTACACTATAAAAAAAATGTTACACTATAAAAAAAAATTAAAATTAAAAAATTTTTTTTTTTTTAAAAAGAAATCCGCGAAACAGCGCGGCCGCGAACAGTGAACCGTGATAGAGCGAGGGTTCACTGTATTGTACCGTACTTTTCGGACTATAAGCCACTACTTTTTTCTCACACTTCGGACCCTGCGGCTTATAATCAGGTGCAGCTTATGTATGGATTAATTCTTTATCAAGACAGTGAATGTAGCGCGTAAACCTAGCTCCACTGCACGTATCAGCGTTTTCCGCCCTATTGCTGTAATTGAAAGGACCCGTTCAGTATTTATACCACTTACAACTGTTCAAATGTACCGGTATTTACGTTAATTTAAAAAAACAAAAAACAAAAAAACAATGTTATAGTCAGGTGCGGCTTATACATGTACAAATCTTAATTTAAAAAAAAAAAATTGGTTGGTGTGGCTTATAGCTCTATAGTACGAAAAGTACAGTATATATTGTGTAAATCTAACTCATTTATTTTATTCTATTCTTATATACTGTGTCTGTTATGCATCTGTTGTTGGCTGCTCCAAACGACATCTCACTTTACTTTATATAGTGACAATAAAGACTTCTATTCTATTCATGAATGTTTTGAACAGCTAAAACGTTGTCATACAGCATTTAAAAGTGAACCATTTGAGTTGGTGCGACTTTAGTACGATCGGAGTAAACGAGGAGCCGTGCGCTACAGTTTTATAGAGTTTACAGGTAGGGAAGGGTCAAGATCTCGTGCCAAAAGATCTCGCAGGACTAGGGTGACCAGATTTTCAAAATCAGAAACTGGGACACCCTCGGGTTGGTCGTGGTTGGTAATAATAAAATTGTGAAACGAGCGCGTAATTAAAGATAATTGTTACGCACTCGGCCCATTCATGACAACATGAGTCAGTAGGGTCAAATTTTCTTTTTCGGTAATTTTAAAAGAAAGAAACCTAGACATTATGCCTCTGTTTACTTTTGGCAGGTGTCAAATTAGCCAAAAATAGGGACACCAGGGACATTTCTTGTATACAACTGGGACAAATCAGTGGTTTTGGACAGGGACAGGGGACACAGGGCTCAAACCCGGGACTGTCCCAGGTAAACAGGACCGTCTGGTTGCCCAATGCAAGACAAAATTGTCACAAGATTATGCAAACAGGAGAAAAATGATCTCGTGAGATTTTTTTCCACCTGAATTTACATTTGGCTTGGAGAGAAAAAAAAGAGTTAAGAGCTGCTGAGCTACAATTTGAGAAGATGTAGTTCCAAAAACAGGAGTGCAATGACCTTTAGAGTATGAAATTGTGCAATGAAATAAAGTATTAAATAAATAAAAACAGTGAAGCCAAAATTGGGAAATGGGATTGCACTAATTATTTAGTAGAAATGTCAAAATCTCGTCTCGTTCTCGTGGACCTGATTTCAGGGTGCGTCTCGTCTCGTGAAAAAGGCGTTCATACTGCACCAAAAATCCCTTGAAAAAGTGACGGGGAGAGGAATCGCCTCTCCACAGAACTGATCAGTAACTGGTCGTGTCTCCTGCCTGTCTCCAATTAGAGTTAACTCCAAAACTATACTTCGGAACCTTCTATGGGCAAAGCAATATCATCTCCATGGAGACAAGGAGGTGGCGGACCCTTCTCCAGAAAGATTACACAGTGCACCTTTACATTTGGATCATTGAACCTTCTAGAATATCATTATTATTATTATTATTATTATTATTATTATTACTACGAGTTTTATGAAATCTCTGTAAGACAAAGTGAAACAACGGGAGAAAAAGCGCTGCATTTACAGAGTGTCTGAAGTGAATCCAGAGGGCTCAGGACTCTTTCTTTATCCTCATTAGCACCTTGGGAACATGTTTAAAGTGCAAATGACAAGTTTAAATGTTTTTTCTAATTAATTCTTGGTTCGGTGGAGTAGGGCTACAACATTAATCTCAATCGAAATGTGAACGGACGCTGTGGGCTCTGTTCACGCTTACACAAACCTGGAAAATGTTTGGAAACATGAGGATGACGACTTCCGACGGGCTCTGTTGGCTGTGAGGGGGGAGGTTTTCTTCCTCTAGATGTCATCGTGTTCTTTCATAAATTGCCTATTAATTAGTATATATATAATTAGTGCTGTCAGGTGATTAAAAAAATTAATCTAATTAATTACAGGATTTGTAATTAATTAATCTAATTAATCGCATTTTAAGAGTGTGAGAGAGAGAGCGCGAATGAACAAACCCACTTTGCGATTGAGTTTGTCAGGTTTCAAGTGGTCGCTTTGCTCAATCGTTTTCCAGATTCTGTGAGCGTGCTTTGTTGGTTTGTTGGTTTGGTGAAGTGCGCTCACGCTCGCTCTATCACCGGTAACGATGGAACATGTCTGGACGTCTTTGTCGTTCAAATGATCAGTCAGGCTGGAGCAGCTTCGGTGATCGGAAAATTATTTTTTTACAAAAGTTACAAATCATCGCGTTCTTGTTGATCGTCCTGTCTTCGTTCTTTTTATAATAAACTTGTCGTTCAAAAGGTCCGAGCAGCGATTTGCCGCAGGCCAAATTTAAAATGCGTGTGCACTAAACTGCCACTCAAAATAAATTGCGTTAATTTTTATAACGCATCAAGTTGCAGTGTAATTAATTCATCTAATTAACGGGTTAAACTAATAGCCCTAATTATAATTTGTCCAAGTTAATTTTTAAAAACTGTAGCGTTCCATTATATTCGGCAGATCAACAGTTCCTTCGCTGCTGCTGAATCCACGGCTTTATTGTTTTATCACGTGCCCAGAGTCGGGAACTACACCGGAAATCGTCGTGTTTCCAAACGTCTTCCGGTAAGCGTGAATAGATCTCATTAGCAAATCGAAAAGGCTGCATTTTTTTGTACCATTACCATTTCCTCCACAAGCAACTGTCGTCTAGATCTGCACATGTCCTGAAATGTGATTGTTGTATTAGTTTTCAGTCTTTGTAAATTCTTTTGTTTAAAATGTTAAAACAGAAACTGAAAATCAAATAATCGTCAGAAAAATTGCAATATTTTTCCCATCCAGCCCTACCTAAAGTTTAAAAGTGTCAAGATAACGAAGGCATAAACACGTACAAGTACAGGTTCCAAGGAAAAAGACACAACTCCAGGTCTGTTTTGATTCAGAAACATCAGTTCAACACGGTTCAAAACCCCCGCAGGTAGGTTTTGAATAAAGTTTACTGTACATTACACTAATGCGTGTTCACAGTAGGAGGGGCTCACAGAACGTACCACACTGAGCCTTTTAAAGCAGAACTAAGCAACATTTTTACCTCTTCAGTCCCTGTGATGGTTAAAGGGATAGTTCGGGGTTTTCTGGCGCCCCCTTCAGCAGTGTCGTGCATCAACACTGACTTACCCCTGACGGTGTCCTCTGAGCCGAGTTCTGCCCCGGTTCTGGAGCTGACCAAAGTAGGTCCGGCAAGTTAGCGGAGACAGTTAATAAAGCTTGTTTTTCAAAACAATATTTGTCCAAAAACTGATATATTTGTGTCACAAAACAGTTGCCCACGAAAAAGTCAGAAGTCATAATCGCTTGGTGCTATTTTCTCTCGATTCCTATCACCTATCCTGTTATCCCTGGCGCTGGATAACATCGCAGATAAATGGATGTGGAACTGTGGGGGAACAGCGGCTCAGTCCGTATTCATGATCACACGTGCGGGGGGAGGATTGCGAGTCGCACAGACCTGCAGGAAGTGGGGACCTGACAGAAACCAGAGTTCTGGCAAATTGTCTGTTCGCCTGGGTTCTAAAATGTATCGATTATGTTAAATTTCCCTTTTGTAATCAATTCTCCTGGAAATTGTGATCCAACTGAACTGGACTCTTTGTTTTGACTGCATCTTCTGCACAAACACGTCCAAGGCCGACAGCTGCCGCTTATCTCACACTCTACAAAACAAAACAAGACATTCCATTCGGCTACTCACACTCACATGTATTAAGTATTACTGCCCTGTCTATTTTTAGGATGTCTGCTTCTACTTCAGTTTTCAATCAATTTTATTGATTTCTGATCTGCTCCCTTGCCCCACACCCTTCCTCCTTGTCGCCAAAGAAAAAAAACACACCGTATGTTACCTATCCAATTGTTTTTTCTGTCATTACATGTTGTGTATAATTGTATTGATTGTATTGCATCTTTTCTACTCTGCATCTTCCAGTCGGCAGCGCACGCAAGAGCAGCGGCCCCTCCCCTAGCCACTCTATCACTGTCCTGCCTGGTTAGCGGGGAAACGAAATTTCGAATTACTCTATGTACATGTATATATGTTTTTTCGACAATAAAGCAAACTATGACTATGACTAATTATCCTATCGCCTATTATTATTATGAGCCTGTTCACTTGTAAACATCACCGCTTACAAGTGAACAGGCTAATAATAATAACAATATTTTGGACAAATATTGTTTTGAGAAGAAAAACAAGCTTTATTAACTGTCCCCGCTAACTTGCCAGACCTACTTTTGTCAGCTCCAGAACCGGGGCAGAACTCGTCTCAGAGGACACTGTCATGGGTAAGTCAGTGTTAATGCACGACACTGCTGAAGGGGACGCCGTACAGATTCACATCAAAAAACCCAAACTATCCCTTTAAATGTGTATTTTCAGTTACCTGTGCAGCAGAACTACACTGCGCTTTGACAAAACTTTAGAAAGACGAGTGGATCTGGAGCGATGTCCCGTCTCCCTGATTTCTGAACGTGTGATTGACAGGCAGATTAACCAATCAGAGAGAGGCATGCTCCGTTCGGATAAAAACAAACACGGCTGCTTGCGTTAAGAAAAGGGAAAAAAATAACACTGGGGACCAAAAAATAACAGATTTCTGCGGAATCAACAAACAACACACCAAACTGTTAAAAGAAGTTATACATTTTGTTCTGAAGGATACAAGATTTTTTAAGAGGAGATGTCTTCTGCATTTGAGGAGCAGCTGTGGCTGGAATGTCTCAAGTTTGGAGGTTTTTCTCGCTCCATTTCCAGACCCTTTAAGGATTCAAACCGAGCAGAAGGGACTGGCGACTCAGGTGTTTGGAGTGTCGTAGGAGTGTCGTCGTCTCCCTCTGCTGTCTTGAAGAGAGTTTTCGTTTTTTTGTCTGTGATTATACTGCCTTATTTCAACAAAAAAGAAGGGAAAAAAAGCGCTTTTGAGTCTGTACCTTGATAGTGCATTCTCATAAGGGAGGTGCAGGTTTTTGTAGAATAAATTAATCAACTGTAGAATCCAGAGAAGTGAAGTCTGAAGAGGCTGAAGTTCATCAAGTTTATTGAAGATCAGTACAAGACCAGCACCTGGAGACATGATGCCTCAAGACCCTGTGATCGTGTGGTCCATTCCAGTCTAATCCAGTCCAGCCCAGGGAGTGTTGTAGGGAGTGTTATACCTCTGATGACGTAGGCCGAGATAACAAGGACTGAAGTGGCAGTGAGTCCTCAGTAAAGCACAATAACAGAATTTCTGTTCCTTAGGGAGAGCTCTGTCGCCGAAAGTGACTTAAGCAGTTTCCCAATTCAGAAAGTGCACGGTTTGAAGCGTGGTTTGAAGGGGATGTGCGTCATATCCAGCTGTTCCATTTTGTTTTTGTCCCATGCACAGTTAAGACGCGGTCCGAACACCGCAGTCTTTTCCATGGAAATCGGGCGTATGCACGCTTCGCACACTCAAAAGCCCCAGCATGCACAGCGCGGCAGGATATATGACTACAAAGATGGACTCGCCAGCAACATCCACATGTGACAGTTGCGACTTCACTATAACATGTGTGTACTGGTTCACCTCACCTTCAACTATGCTACATGAAACTCTTCATAAACTACGCTAAACATGTGTGACGGTAGCCGTAATGGCATAGATCACGGCACCTGTATAACCGTTCACAAGCTTTTCCCCTTACACTTCTATATTTCCTTTGCTGTTGTAATGCTGGATATTCTACAGTATCGCCATGTCGAAGTAGTAATAGAATAATGTTCCATTTCGCAGACGCCCATGTGGTCCACGGACTGCACTCAGGGCTGAGCAAGTATGCACCGCCTCGACTGCAGGCTGAGACCACACTCCGAACCGTGCACTTGCTGAATTGGGAAACGGCTAGGATGCCTCAAGACCCTGTGATCGTGTTGTCCATTCCAGTCTAATCCAGTCCAGCCCAGTCTGTTGTAGGGAGTGTTATACCTCTGATGACGTAGGCCGAGATAACCAGGACTGAAGTGGCAGTGAGTCCTCAGTAAAGCACAATAACGGAATTTCTTTTACTCAGGATGAGCTCTGTCGCCGAAAGTGACTCAGTTCTGCTTTAAGAGTAGAGCGCCCCCGCCTGATGTTTGAAAGTTTACATTTAGTTTACAGCTTTCAGTGATTTATAAAGCCTAATCCACTCTTGAGACCAGGTAAAGTCCTCTTCGCTTTCGTAGCTGGGTTCGGGTTCAGGTTGTGGTTGTGGTTCTGGTTTCATTTGGAATATTTTCCTTCGGGTGCTCTCCAGTTTCTCGCTTGGATTTCTTCTGGGTCTGCCTCTGGGTCTGCCACTAGGGGGACGTTTGTATTTGTACTTGGGCTTGGGCTTCACGGACGTCTCGCCTTCCTTCGTCTGTTTGTTCTCCTCCTTTTTCTCCGCCTCTTCCTCTTCCTTCACCTCTCTGAGCTCCGGGTGGTACCTCTGAACGTGGCTCTTCAGACTCACGTTATGATTGAAGGATTTGTGGCAGAGTTTGCAGCTGTACGGCCGCTCTCCGGTGTGAAGGCGCATGTGGGATTTCAGGTGCGACTCTTGCTTGAAACCACGCTCGCACACAAAGCATTTGAACGGCCGCTCTCCCGAATGCACCACCACGTGTCTCAACAGATGCTGCTCCTCGCCGAACCCGATCCCGCAGACGTCGCACTTATACTTATCCTTTTTGTGCTCTGTTCTGTGCGCCGCGCGTTTCCTGAAACTCGGAAATGCCAAATCGCACTCCGGACACTGGAAAGGATCCTTGCTCTTAATGTGGATCAGCTCGTGCGTCAGCTTGTCCACTTTGGTTCTGAAGCCGGCGTAGCAGAACTTGCAGAGGTATTCGTGGGTTTCCGAGTGCATGTAGCTGTGGATTTTCAGAGCAGGTTCAGAGTCGAATCGTCGGCCACAGACGCTGCACACGATCGGTTTATCTTTGTCTTTGCATTTGTGGATCTTCTTATAAAACATCCCACAATCAATGCAAAGCTGCTTCTTTCTCCGTTTGGGCCCTGCAGGAGGAGATACACGATTATACTCTTATTCAAATCACCATAGAGATTTTTAATAACTAATCATTTAAATAACAGCACTTTTTTTTAACCTACTGCCTTTTACCTTCTTGTGTTTTTTGCACTTTGCATTTTAATGAGACCCTAGTTTAACTGAACCAATTCATGATGAATGGCGCCCCTGCGTCTTAGGCGACTTTCAAACTGAAGCCTGAAGTGACCCAAATCCGATTTTTTCGCCTCTATGCGACCTGTATCTGATCTTCTAATGACCGTCTGAACAACACAGATCTGATTTTTTCAAATACGACCCAGGCCACTTGGATATGTGGTCCTAAAACCGATACATATCCGATCTTTTGACATGCGACTTCAGTCTGAACGGCCAGGTCGCCTTCATCCAACCTGCCGTGTTTCCTCCAGTGAGAGTGGTACAAGTAGGCGCTCACAAATGTACATAAATGTTCTTCTTGTCAGATGAAAATTTAGTATGAATTCCGTGTCAGTGAAGTGGCGAAGCACATAGTAATCCCACCACTCTTATCTGCGACTCTGCACCCACACGTTCCTCTGTATGGAGGTTGCTGCCACTGCCCCACAAAACACCGTGGCCAACAACCTCGCTCTTCTCCTCCTTAATCTCCTCTTTAAAACAAATGTATTGTACATGTGCTGCTCCGGTAGAACAGCAACTTTAATAAAGCCAGACGCTCACTCATATCGTCCATGTTTACTTCCGTAAACACTGAGCACGCTCGCTGCACGTGACGTCATCGTGTCCTCCAATGTGCATGCGGGACACTTTTGGGGCGTTTAACGTTCACACTGGAGATCACATACAAGTCGCATTTAATTGGAAATGTGAACGACATCGCAAAAAAAAAAAAAACGGATTTCACAAAAAAAAAAATCAGAAATGAGCATTAAGCCCTGCAGTGTGAACGTATCCATATACAACGATGCAGCGACTGTATGGACAGATTATTTGTTTCTAAACACTAAACCTAGTCCTAGTTTAGTCCTTGTTTAGTCGAAGTGTAGTCCTGGTTTAGTAGTGCTTTAGTCCTAGTTTAGTCCTGGTATAGTCCTAGTTTAGTCCTTGTTTAGTCCTGGTTTAGTCAAAGTGTACTCCTGGTTTAGTCCTAGTTTAATCCTGGTTTAATTCTAGTTTAGTCATTGTTTAGTCCTAGTTTAGTCCTGGTTTAGTCCTGGTATAGTCCTGGTTTAGTCCTGGTTTAGTCAAAGTGTAGTCATTGTTTAGTCCTGGTTTAGTCAAAGTGTAGTCCTGGTTTAGTCCTAGTTTAATCCTGGTTTAATTCTAGTTTAGTCCTGGTTTAGCCCTGGTGTAGTCCTAGTTTAGTCCTGGTTAAGTCAAAGTGTAGTCCTGGTTTAGTCCTAGTTTAATCCTGGTTTAATTCTAGTTTAGTCATTGTTTAGTCCTAGTTTAGTCCTGGTATAGTCTTGGTTTACTCCTTGTTTAGTCAAAGTGTAGTCATTGTTTAGTCCTGGTTTAGTCCTAGTTTAGTCCTGAAAACACCACCGTCTGTGCGGTGAACATGAAGTTACACGAGCGAGCCTGTTGGACCCTCTTCATATTAATTAAAGGAGAAGTAACGTTTTTTTTTACAATTTGAGCCTTATTTCGGTAATAAAACAAGTTGTTTTACTCACCCATAGCACTTTGGTGTCATATGGAGCACTTCCAGAGATGTTTTAGATTTGCGATTTCTGCCATAGCTCGGGGCATATAATATATTCCCCGAGCATGTAATATGCCCCGTGCGGGCTCCAAATAACACAAACTTTAGCACTTTGCAAATCATAGAAGCTCGATGTCTTAGTCTACGATTTCATTTGAAGCAAAAGTGGCCTGTAATCTGAGATTTATCCATAGTTTACAGCTTTGCGTTTCATGTTTGGGTCCCGGGAGCTGAGAGCACAGTCCGCACATGCGCACTGGCATCCTCATCTACTCGAAACTATGGCTAAATCTCGGATTACAGGCCACTTTTGACCACACGAAATCGTAGGATAAGACATCGGGCTTCTATGATTTGAAAAGTGCTAAAGTTTGTGTTATTTGGAGACCGCAAACATGTGCCCCGATGACACATGATGGAGATCGCAAATCTAAAACATCTCTGGAAGTGCTCCATATGACTCCAAATTGCTATGGGTGAGTAAAACAACTTGTTTTATTACCGAAATAAGGCTCAGATTGTAAAAAACGTTACTTTTCCTTTAATATTAACGATGAGATGATTCTTTCTGTAGACGGGCCTCCTTATAACTACGTACGCTTTAAACGATTATAATTCATTGCTAAAAAATAAGAGAAAATTGTAAAACTCTTCTAATCGCTCATTGTTTTCGATCACCTGATGGACCCTGAAGTGACATCGGTAAGTCTACTTTGTGAAGGTTGTAATAAAGTCAAGTTCTTGCCTCTGCGTTTTCGCTCCTTCACTTCGCCCCCCTCCTCCTCCTTTCGGTTTGTCGTCTGTTGGCCCTGTTCAGGAGTCCAGTCGTTGTCGTAGTCTCCTCTTCTCCTCCTCTTCCCCTCCCCTTCCTCCTCGCTCTCCTCGCTCTCCTCACTCTCCTCGTCTTCCTCGTACTCCTCTTCCTCCTCCTCTTTTCCGTTCTTCATCTGCACTCGTGACGCCTCGCGCTCCTCCTCTTCCTCTTTTACGTTCTTCTTCTCCACTGCGGATCCCTTGTTCTCGTCGTCGTCGTCTTCTTCTTCTTCCTCGTCGTCGTCATCGTCTTCTTCTTCTTCGCTGTCTCCGTTGCTCCAGTCGCCGCCCTCTTCGCCGCTCGCCTCCTCCTCCTCCCGCCGCTCCATCTGCAAAACACCGGAACCTTTTCATCCGCACGACCTGGTCACGAGGTTAGAAGAGTGTGGGATTTTTCACTATAGTTTAGTTTTAGTTCATTTTGACTTTTTTCCTCTAATTCAGTTTGTTTTAATTAGTTTTTAGAGCGGCTCTGATAGTTTTAGTTTTCGGTTTTGTCCAACTCCTCAGTTTTACTTTAGTTTTTCTTAGTTTTAGTTTTTGGGTTATAATTTGGGTTATTTGCCAAGTGCAGGATTAAAAAAGAAAGTTTTGTGTTCACAAACTTACAACAAACAAATACAATTTTAAAACTGCATCCTGGTTTAGTTCTTGTTTAGTCCTGGTTTAGTTCTAGTTTAGTCCTTGTTTAGTTCTAGTTTAGTCCTGGTTTAATCCTTGTCTAATCAAAATGTAGTCCTGGTTTAATCCTTGTTTAGTCCTAGTTTAGTCCTTGTTTAGTTCTAGTTTAGTGCTGGTTTAGTCCTGGTTTAGTTCTAGTTTAGTGCTGGTTTAGTCCTGGTTTAATCCTTGTTTAATCAAAATGTAATCCTGGTTTAATTTTCGTTTAGTCCTGGTTTAGTTCTAGTTTAGTCCTGGTTTAATCTGGTTTAGTCCTGGTTTAGTTCTAGTTTAGTCCTGGTTTAATCTGGTTTAGTCCTGGTTTAGTTCTTGTTTAGTCCTGGTTTAATCAAAATGTAGTCCTGGTTTAATCCTGGTTTAGTTCTCGTTTAGTCCTGGTTTAGTTCTAGTTTAGTCCTTGTTTAGTTCTAGTTTAGTCCTGGTTTAGTTCTAGTTTAGTCCTGGTTTAATCCTCGTTTAATCAAAATGTAGTCCTGGTTTAATCCTTGTTTAGTCCTAGTTTAGTCCTGGTTTAGTCCTTGTTTAGTTCTAGTTTAGTCCTGGTTTAGTCCTGTTTAGTCCTGGTTTAGTCCTGGTTTAGTCCTAGTTTAGTCCTAGTTTCGTCCTGGTTTAGTCCTTGTTTAGTCCTGTTTAGCCCTAGTTTAGTCCTGGTTTAGTTCTAGTTTAGTCTTTGTTTAGTTCTAGTTTAGTCCTGGTTTAATCTGGTTTAATCCTGGTTTAGTCCTGGTTTAGTCCTAGTTTAGTTCTAGTTTCGTCCTGGTTTAGTTTTAGTTTTAATAATTAGGATGTCTGGAGTCTAGGAATAACTCTGAGCCACTGCAAACCGTTTAACACAAACTAATTCCAGTTTTTCACGTTTTTAAGATGTAAAAATCAGGTGAAATGACTTCAGGTTTGAGTTCCTCTTTCACAGTGAAACAAAAACTGCCGACTCTCACCTCCAGAGTCACTTTGATGCTTTGGGGTTTAACCTTCAGAACAAAGCCACAGGACGGGCACCTGGAAAAACACATGAATACAAATATGCACCAGAAAAAAAACACAAAAGTACACACAACAACAGAAGGCAGGGCAGTGAGGGAGCCTGGGTAATACCAGACCTGTGCTCACTTCGACACCTGGGTCAGGATTTATTTTATTCGGGGAGGGATAAGACCTCGTGTCACAATGACCTCGTACGAGATAAAATTGAAAATTGCCACAAGATTGTGCACAGAGTGTTTTTCCCTCATGCGTTTACGTTTGGAATTTAGAGTGCTCGTGAGAGGCTGTTTCCAAAACGCAGAGGTACAAGGACGACAAAAATATATCCTAAAGTAAAAGAACGGGTTCTGTTCACGCTCACGTCGCAAAACCAGAAGACGTTTGGAAACACGAGGATGACGGCTTCTGTTGTCGATAATAAATCTGGGAAAATGGCACGGTTTTCTCCATCTAGATGTCATTGTATTCTTTCTTTTTTCTTTCTTTCATAATTTGCCTGTTAATTTGTCTG
This sequence comes from Paratrypauchen microcephalus, assembly GCA_036785185.1. Taxonomy (NCBI): domain Eukaryota; kingdom Metazoa; phylum Chordata; class Actinopteri; order Gobiiformes; family Gobiidae; genus Paratrypauchen; species Paratrypauchen microcephalus. Next base: position 3,996,831 of record JAVJIX010000084.1, on the reverse strand, counting down.
AACCAGGTCTGAACCAGGTCTAAACCAAGTCTGAACCAGGTCTGAACCAGGTCTAAACCAGGTCTAAACCAGGTCTAAACCAGGTCTAAACCAGGTCTAAACCAGATCTAAACCAGATCTAAACCAGATCTAAACCAGGACTAAACCAGGTATAAACCAGGTCTAAACCAGGTCTAAACCAGGTCTGAACCAGATCTGAACCAGATCTAAACCAGGTCTAAACCAGGTCTAAACCAGGTCTAAACCAGGTCTAAACCAGGTCTGAACCAGATCTAAACCAGGTCTAAACCAGGTCTAAACCAGGTCTGAACCAGGTCTGAACCAGGTCTGAACCAGGTCTGAACCAGGTCTGTACCAGGTCTGAACCAGGTCTGAACCAGGTCTGAACCAGGTCTAAACCAGGTCTAAACCAGGTCTGAACCAGGTCTGAACCAGGTCTGAACCAGGTCTGAACCAGGTCTGAACCAGGTCTGAACCAGGTCTGAACCAGGTCTGAACCAGGTCTAAACCAGGTCTAAACCAGGTCTGAACCAGGTCTAAACCAGGTCTGAACCAGGTCTGAACCAGATCTGAACCAGATCTAAACCAGGTCTGAACCAGGTCTGAACCAGGTGTGAACCAGGTCTGAACCAGGTCTGAACCAGGTGTGAACCAGGTGTGAACCAGGACTAAACCAAGTCAGAGAACGCGCTGATTGGCTAGTTTTGCTGAGTGTAACCAATCAGCTTTCAGTGTGGGCGGGCTTCAATTCACTTTCTCTGCGACGGTCACATAAGTTATAATTTAGTGCAGTGAGATGGCAGAATCTAAAAAACAAAAATATAAAACAAAACATTTTACGGCAGAATATACTAAAATATATCCCTGTCTGATTCGGGTGAAAAAATGATGACACTGTGGTGAGGTGCACTGTGGTGAGGTGCACTGTGGTGAGGTGCACTGTGTGTAACTTCAGCATTGCCCATGGCGGTCTAAATGATTGTAAAAGGCACGTTGAGGTAGGCGAAATTTTAACATGGACATATATTTGAAATGTTTAAACACAAATAACACATTTAATTTTTTATTTGAATTTAATTTTAATATTTAATAATTTAATGTTTAATTCAATTTAAAGTTTATGTTTAATTTTAAAGTTTAAGAACTCAGAACTAAGTTAATAAAAAGTTGTTAAAGTAAGTGGCCTCTCTCTGTAGGAAGGGGGGGACTTGGGATGTCTGCATTATGCTAAATTAGAAGAGGGGGCGGGATTAAATAAGTTTTCTTCTTCCCACTTCTTTTTGGGCAAATGTTTTTTTTTTTTTTTGTCATTTCTGTTATTGCACTTTTAAAAGAATGTACATTGCTTACTTGCCCAAAATAAATAAATAAATAATTAAAATAAATAAAAATCACACGTCCAGAGTCAGAACTACACCGGACGTCGTCCTCCAAACGTTTTTCCAAACGTTTTCTGGTAAACGTGAACAGAGCCTGTGGTTAGGCCAAAACAGTGAACTGGAGAGCATTTTATTTTTTACAAATGATGTTAAAATCTGATCTTGTTCTTGTATTTGAAAATTACAATTAAATTAAAATATCTCGGTTTAGACTCGTGCAGTGGCCTAAGTGACAGATTTAACCAGGCCTAAACCGAGACTTAACCTGGAATACTGACTTACTTTTCCGACTCATTTGCAGATTTGGATGTGGGATTTGCTGGTTTCTCAGAGGTGAGTTTAATGAACTTCTCGTAGCTGCAACAAAAAGAGAATCAAGGCGACAAAGTGTAAGATCGTAACTAAACAGGTAAACAATTCAAATAAAAATGTAAAACCACCAGAGTCACAATGGAACAGGGTTTTTACGAGACGATTATGAAATGTTGCTTTGCTAATGTTCCGCAGTACGGCATTTCACCCAGTTAAACTGAACCAAATTGCTGAAGATGCCTTTAATGCCACAGTGTGGAATGTTTTTGTTTGTTATTTTGCATTTTGGGGACTAAAATGGATCGACAAACTGATCCATAAAGCTGGTCACGTGATCGGCTGTGAGCTGGAGACATTTGTCACAGTGAGGGACACGAGGACACTGGACAAACTGCTCTCCATCATGGACACTCCTGCTCACCCACTGCACCAGACCATCGAGGGACAGATAATACTCCCTACAACTGTACACAGCTGCGATTGGACATCTTATTTTATTTTATTTTATATTTTATTACTTATTTTTCCATTTTATTCTGATTTGTACTTATACATTTATTACCGTCATCTACTTGCTGCAGCGGGCGCTCACCCACCTAGAGACCGCCGGGAGTGCTGTGAGAGTCATGTTCTTTGACTTCTCCAGTGCCTTCAACACCATCAGGCCGGCGCTGCTGCGGGGGAAGCTGGAGGAGGCGGGAGTTGATGGACATCTCGCTGCCTGGACCATCGACTACCTCACTGACTGTCCACAGTACGTGCGGCTGCGCGGTTGTGAGTCAGAGGTGGTAGTCTGCAGCACTGGGGCCCCCCAGGGAACTGTCCTCTCACCCTTCCTCTTCACCATTTACACCTCGGACTTCACATACAACACGGACAGCTGCCATCTCCAGAAGTTCTCTGATGACTCGGCCATTGTGGGCTGTGTGTCTGTGGGGAACGAGCTGGAGTACCGCTCGGTCATCAGTGACTTTGTGGACTGGTGCGGGCGCAACCACCTGTGCCTTAACACCAGTAAGACAAAGGAGCTGGTGATGGACTTCAGGAGGAGACCACTACCTCACTCACCGGTGAACATCCAGGGGCAGGACAGAGAGACTGTGGACAGTTTCAAGTACCTGGGTGTTCACCTCAACAATAAACTGGACTGGTCCCACAACACCGACGCCCTGTACAAGAAGGGCCAAAGTCGCCTCCACCTCCTGAGGAGACTGAGGTCCTTTGGAGTGAGCAGGCCTCTGCTCAAGACTTTTTATGACTCTGTGGTGGCCTCTGCTCTCCTCTACGCTGTCGTCTGCTGGGCCCCGAGCAGCACAGAACGGGACAGAAAAAGACTCAACAAGCTGGTCAGGAGGGCCAGCTCTGTCCTGGGCTGTCCTCTGGACTCTGTAGAGGAGGTGGCTGAGAGGAGGGTACTGGCCAAATTCACGTCCATCATGGTTGACACCTCTCACCCTCTGCACCGGACTATAGAGGAGCTGAGCAGCTCCTTCAGCAGCCGACTGAGGCACCCCCAGTGCAAGAAGGAGCGCTACCACAGATCCTTCATCCCCACCGCCATCAGAGTGTACAAGTCCACTGTATAATCCAAACGGGAAATATTTTCTATATTCTGTTTTTTACTTATTTTATTATTATTATTTATCTTGTCTGCACACATTTTTCTGTTCAAACTTTTCTTTGCACTAAGCCGCCTGGAGCTAATGTGACAAGTGAATTTCTCCTGTGTGAGATCAATAAAGTCTGATCTTATGATTTTTAAAAATAATTATGTCTCATTTGACACCGGTCTCTTGCTCTTTTTTTGCTATTCCAACTATTTTTTGTTCCCCTCTATTATATATTATATTATATTATATTTAAATAATTTCCCTTGTGGATCAATAAAGTTTTTCTAAGTCTAAAATAAAAGGACAAATAATGCAAATAATGACAAATCTGTTTCCTTATCAGTCTCCTACTCAAAGCTGCATTCCATTTGACTCATGTGAGTTTGAATAATCCTGTTTAGTCACATTCAAGGCTTCAGTGCTCAGAAAATGTCACTTTTCACTTACCCCCTATCTCCGCCCACATCCCTGGACTTAAATGCTTTTATTTGCTGGTATTACAAAGGAAAACAACAGCAAAAAATAACAGTTAAGTCCAGGGATGTGGATGGGAATAGGGGGTAAGTGAAAAGTGACATTTTCTTAGCACTGAAGCCTTAAATGTGCCTAAACAAGATTATTATTTTGCTATTGTGATACAAAATAATAGCAAAATACTAGGCTTAAGTGCTCAGAAAATGTCACTTTTCACTTACCCCCGCCCACATCTTAATTATTATCAACTTAATTGTTGTTGTTTTGCGATTATTTACTTATGATACAACAGGATAACAACAGCAAATAGCAAAATAATAATCTTGTTTAGTCACATTTAAGGCTTCAGTGCTCAGAAAATGTCACTTTTCACATACCCCTATCCCCGCCCACATCCCTGGACTTAAATGTTTTTATTTGCTGGATACACAAAGGGAGAGTGAAAATAAAAGCACAATTGTCTTTGTTCCAGCCCCAGACTCGATGGGAAGGCTGTTTGGAGCATGCGGGGCCTACATGGATGTTCTGCAGATTTGAGCAGAAAATCATTGATCCCGTTTCCATTTGCAGGATCAATAATGCAGCTTACGGAGAATAAACACGATAATTAACACTACAGATGAGTAAAAACGCAGCAGGATGTGGTTTTGGAGGTGGAACGGAGCGTAGATCGTACCTGTCCAGCAGATGCTCGGCCAGTTCGGAGTCCAGGGTGAAGCCGAGCCTGACGCGCAGCTCCTTCCAGCGCGGGTACGACTTCAGGACGTTCACTCGGGTTTTGTAGCGGTGTCGGTCCCGTTCGCGTTTGGCGCTTTTGGCCTTCTCGCTCAGGCGTTTCTTGGGTTTCGCGGGCGGCGGTTTGCGGGTGGATTCGGCCGGAGGGAGAGCCCAGTCCGGGAGCGCCTGCAGAGACACCGAGCAGCTCCGGAGCCCTGCGCTGGACGCCATGTTTGTGTGAGTGTGAGAGCGGCGCCCCCTGCAGGACACACGGGGGTTCACTTATTATTTATTTATTATTTTATTTTTTATAAACGCGTAAAAGTCCCAGATTACGCAACATAAGGTGTCCAAATGTCCCCGTTCACCAGGGACAGTCCCAGTGTTGACTCCGGTGTCCCTTGTCCCTGTGGATTGATCCAAAACTATTGATCTGTCCTCTTTTTCCTCTCTCCTTCTCTCTGTCCTCTCTTTTTCTCCTTTTCTGTCCTTCTCTCCCTGTCCTCTGTCCTTCTCTCTCTCCTTCTGTCTCTTTGTCCTCTCTCCTTCCCTCTGTCCTCTTTCCTTCTCTCTCTGTTCTTCTCTCTCTTTATCCTCCCCTCTCTCTCCTTCTCTCTCTGTCCTCTTTCCTTCTCTGTCCTCCCTCCTCTCTGTCCTCTCTCATTCTCTATCTGTTCTCTCTCCTTCTCTCTATCTTCTCTCTCCTCTCTCTGTTCTCTCTCCTTCTGTCTCTTTGTCCTCTCTCCTTCCCTCTGTGATTCTCTCTGTCCTCTTTCCTTCTCTCTGTTCTTCTCTCTCTTTATCCTCCCCTCTCTCTCCTTCTCTCTCTGTCCTCTCTCCTTCTCTCTCTGTTCTCTCTCCTTCTCTCTCTGTTCTCTCTCCTTCTCTCTCTGTTCTCTCTCCTTCTCTCCTCCTTTTCTGTCCTCTCTCTGTCCTCTTTCCTTCTCTCTCTCCTTCTGTCTCTTTGTCCTCTCTCCTTCCCTCTGTCCTTCTCTCTGTCCTCTTTCCTTCTCTTTATGTTTCTCTCTCTTTATCCTCCCCTTTCTCTCCTTCTCTCTGTCCTCTTTCCTTCTCTCTGTCCTCCCTCCTCTCTCTGTCCTCTCTCCGTTCTCTCTCCTTCTCTCTCTTCTCTCTCTGTCCTCTTTCCTTCTCTCTGTCCTCCCTCCTCTCTCTGTCCTCTCCCATTCTCTCTCTGTTCTCTCTCTGTCATCTCTCTGTTCTCTCTCCTTCTCTCTCTGTCCTCTTTTCTTCTCTCTGTCCTCCCTCCTCTCTCTGTCCTCTCTCATTCTCTCTCTGTTCTCTCTCCTTCTCTCTCTGTTCTCTCTTCTCTCTGCCCTCTCTCCTTCTCTCTCTTCTCTTTGTCCTCTCTCCTTCTCTCTGTCCTCTCTCCTTCTCTTTGTCCTCTCTCTCTTCTCTCTGTCCTCTCTCCTTCTGTGTCCTCTCTCCTTCTCTCTGTCCTCTCTCCTTCTGTGTCCTCTCTCCTTCTCTCTGTCCTATCTCCTTCTCTCTGTCCTCTTTGCTTCTCTCTCTCCTCTCCCTCTCTGTCTCCAGTTTTATTTAGTAAATGTCCCAGTTTTCCCTGTTTTGGACCAGTTTGATCCCAGAGGACATATTTATTGTCATTTTGTTTAGCTAAAATACACAAAACTGATCTTGAAAATGACCATAAAGCAAAAAAATAAAAAAATGCACAAACGTCCTTTAGATTTTATCTTGACCCACGAGTCGAGAATGGACAACGTTACGAGCTCTTTTCACTATTTTATTTACACCAAACCTGGTCCCCCTAATGACATCTTCACATTTATCATCCTTGAGTAAATAAAGAGAGAAATCTTGTCCATTGTGAGTTCAGTCTGCATTTTACATATTGGTCTAAATAAAAAAACACCAAATCTTGCTCACTCACTGAGTTCTCCTTTTCTTCTGTTGTACCACACAAACCTTCCACATATAATGTTTATTCAACGAAGACGCCCGTAGAATCTGCTTTAGCGTTTGAACCTGGAGAACCTACGGCCCCTGGAGTTATGGGGGTCTCTGTGTTCTGATCATGGGCCCGAGTGACCCCCGAGCTCTAAGAACATCTGGAAATGTTTAAGTCTGAATCTCGGACACAGGAGTAGTCAGATTACGGTGGGGTGTCCTGGAGAACGCTCTCTGTATGTTCTCTGTCCTCCGTCTGTCCTCGGCTCATACTCTGTTTTTGTAATAAAAGAATTCACACTAACAGAGGTTTCTGGATTCTTCCTGGAACATTCCACCTGAAACACAAGCACCCCGAGCCCTACAGAGGACACACCCTACAGAGGACACACCCCGAGCCCTACACAGGACACACCCTACAGAGGACACACCCTACAGAGGACACACCCCGAGCCCTACACACCCTACAGAGGACACACCCCGAGCCCTACACACCCTACAGAGGACACACCCCGAGCCCTACACAAGACGAGCCCTACACAGGACACACCCTACAGAGGACACACCCCAAGCCCTACAGAGGACACACCCCGAGCCCTACAGAGGACACACCCTACAGAGGACACACCCCGAGCCCTACAGAGGACACACCCTACAGAGGACACACCCCGAGCCCTACAGAGGACACACCCTACACAGGACACACCCCGAGCCCTACACAGGACACACCCCGAGCCCTACAGAGGACACACCCCGAGCCCTACAGAAGACACACCCTACAGAGGACACACCCCGAGCCCTACACAGGACACACCCCGAGCCCTACAGAGGACACACCCCGAGCCCTACAGAGGACACACCCTACAGAGGACACACCCCAAGCCCTACAGGGGACACACCCTACAGAGGACACACCCCGAGCCCTACACAGGACACACCCTGAGCCCTACACAGGACACACCCCGAGCCCTACAGGGGACACACCCTACAGGGGACACACCCTACAGAGGACACACCCTACAGGGGACACACCCCGAGCCCTACACAGGACACACCCCGAGCCCTACAGAGGACTCACCCTACAGAGGACACACCCTACAGGGGACACACCCTACAGAGGACACACACCTACAGAGGACACACCCCGAACCCTACAGAGGACACACCCTCAGACCTACAGAGGACACACCCCGAGCCCTACAGAGGACACACCCTACAGAGGACACACCCTCAGACCTACAGAGGACACACCCCAAGCCCTACAGAGGACACACCCTACAGAGGACACACCCTACAGGGGACACACCCTACAGGGGACACACCCTACAGAGGACACACCCTACAGAGGACACACCCCGAGCCCTACACAGGACACACCCTACAGAGGACACACCCCAAGCCCTACAGGGGACACACCCTACAGAGGACACACCCCAAGCCCTACACAGGACACACCCCGAGCCCTACAGGGGACACACCCTACAGAGGACACACTCTACAGGGGACACACCCCGAGCCCTACACAGGACACACCCCGAGCCCTACAGAGGACTCACCCTACAGAGGACACACCCTACAGGGGACACACCCTACAGAGGACACACCCTACAGAGGACACACCCCGAACCCTACAGAGGACACACCCTCAGACCTACAGAGGACACACCCCGAGCCCTACAGAGGACACACCCTACAGAGGACACACCCTCAGACCTACAGAGGACACACCCCAAACCCTACAGAGGACACACCCTACAGAGGACACACCCTACAGGGGACACACCCTACAGGGGACACACCCTACAGAGGACACACCCCGAGCCCTACACAGGACACACCCCGAGCCCTACAGGGGACACACCCTACAGAGGACACACCCTCAGACCTACAGAGGACACATCTTCAGCTGTTCCACCAATAAAACATGTCCCCATAAAGTGAGAAGCTGCATCTGTCCAGAGGTGCGGCAGGTTCAGGAGGACGATGATACTGGAATAAATTGTCCAGTCAAACTGACACTGTAAAGAAATTATTCTTGTACTAAACCCATTTCGACTAAAAAGAGTGTTGACAAAACGCTCTCAAAACTATTCAGTATCTGACCCAAACTCACAAACTTCATCTGCACAGGAGGTGGTGAAAAAAATAAGTATTTATGTGGGAAAAAAGCAGGAAAACAATGTTTTTATGTAAAGACGGATTAAACTAATGAATCAAGAGTTTAGTCTGATTTTTTTTATTTCATATAAATATCAATCTGTTCGAGTTGTTAAGTTTTGCTTGTTTTGATTAATAAACCACACAAGTGAATTTGGGTTTCTCATGATTTTAGGATTAGTTTAGTTTTATTTTATTTTATTTTATATTTTGGTTTTGTTCATTGTGCAGGACTTTCCCAGGGTTCAGGGCTGTGAGGACAGAACCTGAATATTATCGTCACATTTCTGTTTTTAACAGAAGATGATGAGCAATCAGCACTTACAGTGCTGCTCATAAGTTTACATACCCTGGCAAAATGTTTTGTTTCTTGGCTATTTCTCAGAGAAAATAAATGATAACACAAAATGTTTTCTTTCACTCTGTGATAGTGATTGGCCAAAGCCTCCAGTATTTTTTGAAAACCGGCGGAATTCATCTTGCCATCAACTCTGACCAAATTTCCCGTGCTTTTGTAGCTCACACATCCCCAAAACATCGGGATCCACCACCGTGTTTCACTGTTGGAATGGTGTACTTTTCATCATAGGCCTTGTTGATGCCTCGCCAAACATAGCGTGTGTGGTTTTGCCCAAAAACTTCAAAATTGAAGTTTTTGGGCAAAACCACACACGTTATGTTTCATCACTCCACAATAGTTTCTCTCAGAAGGTTTGGGGTTTATCTCTGTGCAGTGTGGCATATTTGAGGCGGGATTCTTTGTGGTATTTGTGTAAAAGTGGCTTTCTTCTGGCAGCTCTACCATGCAGCCCATTTTTCTTCAAGTGCCTTCTTACAGTCCTGCTTGAGACATCCACATGACTGTTTGAGGGAGATCTGAATTTCACCTGATGATATTTGAGGCTTTTTCCTTTGCATCCCGAACATTTTTTCTTGCAGTTGTGGAGGAAATATTGCTTGGTCTACCAGACCGTGGTTTGATGTTTACATTTCCTCTAACTTTCCACTTCGTAATTAATGTCTGAACAGTGCTGACTGGCATTATTAAGTTTTTGGCAATTTTCTTATATCCCTTCCCTGATTTGTACAGTTGTACTACCTTTTCCCGCAGATCTTTTGGCAATTCTTTTGCTTTTCCCATGATTCTACATCCAAGACGTCAGCACAGCACCACATGAGGGATACAAGGGTTTATACACACCCACTAATTACAAGCTAACAGATCACAGGTGAATATAGTGACCTTTAATAGCCATTTAATCCCATTTGTGTCAAGTTGTGTGCAGTTATCAGGGTTTGTAAACTTTTGATCAGGGTGATTTGGATAGTTTCTGTTGTCTTTGTGGTTTAAGAAGAATAAACACAGATGTTTCACAATAAATGGCTTTGGCCAATCACTATCCAAGAGTGAAAGAAAACATTTTGTGTTATCATTCATTTTCTCTGAGAAATAGCCAAGAAACAAAACATTTTGCCAGGGTATGTAAACTTATGAGCAGCACTGACACTATCCCACAGCCCATAGTCCAGTTTTCACTACTGATTCGGTTCAGTCGTTTCCAGAGGCGTTTTGTAAGTCTCAAGTCTTTGACCTCAAGTCCGAGTCAAGTCCCAGTCAAGTCAAATATAGACTCACAGACTGTATGAAGTAGTCAGCAGTGAAAAATACTAAAAGCATCATTCACCTCCTTTATATGAACTTATTTTTAGTAGTTAGTGATTTGAAAAACAACGACCATCACCAACACTGAGCTGTGTTTAAAGAGCTCCAAAGACTCTGGAAATGAGAGTGTGTCTGAAGGAGCTTTCCCCTGGGGCCCTCAGAACTTTACAAACAAACAGAAGCATTAAAGTTTCTGTTTCACCGCAGACCGAAGCTCTGGCTCTGTCAAAGTGTGAGCCAGGATCCTCCTCTGCAGGACCTCGGGCCTCCAGTGGATGCACAAATACCACCGTGCCACCAAATCAGTACTTACTTGACTGAAAATTGGCTCACCTCTCCACAGATCTGACTTCCAACTTGTCCCGATGAGGTCACTGGCTTTATCTTTATGGAGACAGAGGAGTTTAATGCCATACTGTGGAACATTGCAAAAAGTTTAAATGGTTAAAGATACAGATTTTAGAGATTACAAACATTTTCTGGGCGCTCCAGTTTCTCCCAAAACATGAACCACAGCTCCACAGACCTCCAGCTGTGGAAGTCCAGACCTCCAGCTGTGGAAGTCCAGACCTCCAGCTGTGGAAGTCCAGTCAGTCCTCCAGCTGTGGAAGTCCAGACCTCCAGCTGTAGAAGTCCAGTCCTCCAGCTGTGGAAGTCCAGACCTCCAGCTGTAGAAGTCCAGTCCTCCAGCTGTGGAAGTCCAGTCCTCCAGCTGTGGAAGTCCAGACCTCCAGCTGTAGAAGTCCAGTCCTCCAGCTGTGGAAGTCCAGACCTCCAGCTGTAGAAGTCCAGTCCTCCAGCTGTGGAAGTCCAGACCTCCAGCTGTAGAAGTCCAGTCCTCCAGCTGTGGAAGTCCAGACCTCCAGCTGTAGAAGTCCAGTCCTCCAGCTGTGGAAGTCCAGACCTCCAGCTGTAGAAGTCCAGTCCTCCAGCTGTGGAAGTCCAGACCTCCAGCTGTGGAAGTCCAGACCTCCAGCTGTAGAAGTCCAGTCCTCCAGCTGTGGAAGTCCAAACCTCCAGCTATAGAAGTCCAGTCCTCCAGCTGTGGAAGTCCAGTCCTCCAGCTGTGGAAGTCCAGTCAGTCCTCCAGCTGTGGAAGTCCAGTCAGTCCTCCAGCTGTGGAAGTCCAGTCCTCCAGCTGTGGAAGTCCAGACCTCCAGCTGTGGAAGTCCAGTCCTCCAGCTGTGGAAGTCCAGTCAGTCCTCCAGCTGTGGAAGTCCAGACCTCCAGCTGTGGAAGTCCAGACCTCCACTCCTGACATGTGGAAACAAGGCCCAGTAATAATAAAACCATACATAACATAAACCATAAAGTCTTAGGACCAGGGCTGGGCAAAACAAAAAAATCCATTAAATCCTTTCATTCATAAAGTTCATATGAAAATGTTTGGAAGAAATGATTTCCCCGACTTCCCTGAGCACACTCCTCTGGGCTTCCGGACTGTTCTGTCATTCAGTCTGGAATGCAGTTTAAGACTAGACTAGGGTGACCAGAATTACAAAATAAAAAACTGGGACATCCACAGTGTTTTGGTGGTTGGTGATTATAAAACTGTGAAACGAGTGCGTAATTAAGGAAAATTGTTTTGCAGAAACCATTCATGACATGAGTCAGTATAGTCACAATTTCTTAGTGTTTTGGTCTTTTTCTTTTTTTTTTTTCCAATTATACAAGACAGAACACAAAAAGAAAAAACACAAGAGAGGAGTGCCGCCACAAATGTTCATCGCAATATCAATCAAGATGTTTTCAAATAAAGTCTGATCTAATTGGTTTCACATACTCAGTCCATTTTGTCCATATTTTGTAAAAAGAGTCCTTTTGGTTTCGTAGGATGAAAGACAACTTTTCCATCACATAGATTTCGTATACAGTGAACCCTCGCTCTATCGCGGTTCACTGTTCGCGCCCTCGCTGTTTCGCGGATTTTTTTTTTCCAATTTTTTTTAAATAGTGTAACTTTTTTTTTTTATAGTGTAACAATGTGTTCTGCGTCCTGATTGGCTAAGAGACTAGACCAGGACTAAACGTGAACTAAACCAGGTCTAGACCAGGTCTAAACCTGGACTGGCCCTGGACTAAACTAGGATTCACTCCATGCGGCTTTTGCGTTCGTTTGTGCGTGTTCGGTTTGTGGCTCGGGCTGAGAGCACGCAGTCTGCGCGCCGCGGTTCTATCTCTTGCTCGCAGCCCCGGTGTACGCGCAACACGTGCTGCTCTGTCACGGATTTGTCCACGATAAACCCCTCATCGTGGACAAATCCGTGACAGAGCAGCACGTGTCGCGCACTTCTCCAAGGGGTTGTGCGCGTCGCGTCCGCGCGTCCGGCGGGGCTCCCGGGGCCGTGTCTCCCCCCCATGCGTCACTATTAATACATTTTGTTGAAAATCTATGAAAGTTTGAGTGTTTAAACTAGAGACAAATGTGAGAATATGTTAATTCCAGTCTGAGAAAAGTGTACAATGTGTGTGGTGAGGCATTTACAGCCTTAAAACATGTAGAATAATGGTAAAATATAAAGTTGTCCTACTTCGCGGATTTCTCTTATTGCAGGTTATTTCTGGAACCGAACCCCCGCGATAAACGAGGGATTACTGTATTATCTCTATCCACTCTTCTATTGATGGAGGATCCGCCTTCAGCCATTTTGTTGTAATGGCTTGTTTACTTGCTGCAAGTGGGATTGCCACTAACTTATCATGTCTCCAATTCTTGACATTAACATCTCCCAGATATAAACACTCAAAAGTAAACATCAGTTTAGACCTAAAAACATGGTTTATATGGCTCCAAATCAGTGACCAATAAGATTTCAGAGAAGAGCAATCCCAAAAAATATGGTAGTGGTTCGCCCCAGATGAGCCAGAGTCTCCAGCATGAATCCCCACTCCCTCAGTGTCTGTTTTGAACCTTACAATATTCTTCCATCCAAACTCTCGCCATGCGTTAGATAATGTTGTCTTCCACTCTAATTGACAGATTCTTTCCCAACTTTCGTTTGAAATGTTCAGATTACCTTCCAGTTCCCACCTTTTCTTAATGTATTCCGTGCCACCTTCTTTACCTTGTTGAATCGCTTTGTACAATTTAGATATTACATTATTGTGAGACATTGATTTTGTTAATGTTAAGAAAGTTTTGGTCGTTTTTAAGCCGATTTTTGGTATTTTACCTAAAGAAATCACAATTTCTTCTCTTTACTGTTGGTGCTAGGGATGGGCATTCGGTGAAGTTTTCTTCGTCGATCGTCGGGAGAATTAATGAGTAATAATCGGTTAATCGTTAACATATTTTGTATTAAAAAGACAACCATTCACTCATGTGTGTCCGCTTTTACCATGTCTGTCGAGGCTGTGGGAACAGGGGCTTCTCCACGGGAAAGTAAATCTGCAAATCAACATGCTAGAGGTGGATTAAAGCGAGGCCACACGCATCCTGCAGCCTCTGCTAGCGCGCTCGGAGTTAGCCGCTTTGGGATCCGAGCTAACCGCTGCTAGCCCGCTGTCTCTGTCCTACCTCCTCCACACAACCCAGCCGTATCTGCAGCAATATTTTATTAAGTCGTGAAAACCTTTGCCCTCCACGGCACTGATGGGGAGCATGTCTGTTTCGATCATCTTCGCTATCAGTTCCGTGACCTTCTCTGCTCGTTGAGCACTGCAGCTCCTCCTGGTCTGTGCTAGCGCAGAGTCCAGACTAGCCTGTGATAGAGATGATGAACCACCGCCACCTTCTTTTACCAGACTTGGATGCGCGGTGTTCAAATGATAAATCATTTGTGTTGTCGATGAGGTATATTTGTATGCTGCATTGCAGTGCTTGCAGTGCGCTTGGTCATTTTCTAAATTAAAATGGTCCCACACAACACTTCGCCGCGACCTCTTCATGTTTTGGCCATTGAAGCTCACATATATCAACTGAGGCGCGCCAACTGAGGCGATTGTTTTTTTTTTTAAATCGGTTTGTCGACGAAAATGAACTTGCTCTGTGAAATTCTTAATTATCAATTATCGGTTAATCGATTAATTATGCCCATCCCTAGTTGGTGCATGTCAAATTGGTCAAAAATAGGGACACGTGGGACATTTCTTGATAAAACTGAGACAAATCATTGGTTTTGGATAAATCCATTGGGACAGGGGACACGGGACTCAAAACTGGGACTAGAATAAACTGAAAACTCACTTCTCCCTGGCGTTTAATACGAGCTAAACAGAGTATCTGGGTGGTTTATTGTACTTTTCACACGTCTCTTCTGTCTTTATTGACTTTTACATGAGGCACTTTGGTCCACAGAAGTTTAAATGTGTTTTATAAATAAACTTGAATTGAATTTTCTGTGGAGGTGGAAGAAGAGAGCGTCTCCAGAAAAGGCACAGCTGGGTTTAGAGTCACAAAGATGATGTGATGGAGTCTGGTATTAGATGAGAAATCAAGATTTGGTATTTTTTGGCATTTCTCTGTAAAAAGTCACATTTAACTCATAAGTCTTTATATAAGTACAGTGTTTCCAAGTACTTTTCTATATAGCTATTTTTGGATAACTTTTTTGAGTTGACTAATCAGCAGAACATGTCGTTAGTCATGGAATAATGACGAGTTTCATTTAATGACGAGTTTCATATGATCACTTACGCTTTTACAGTCCACAACAAATACCAAAAAAGCTCACCATTTATCATACTACAGCTTTTAAAAAGGTGCACTATGTAACATTTTCAGCTGGGGGCCGTCACCTGCTCGTTTCTATGGATACGTCATTGCTCTGGTGCCTGTGACATTAAAAGATCCCATGACATGGTACTTCTTGATGCTTTTATATGGCTCCTTAAAGGTCCCATGGCATTAAATTTTCACTTTCTGAGGTTTTTGAACGTTAATGTGAGCTCCCCTACCCTGTTTAGGCCCCCCCTGGTTAAAAGTTGCGAAATGTCTAAACTGAGCATTTGCGATCCTTTTCTGCATTACAAAAAATCGGAGCTCAAACGGGCGATTTTGAACAAGGCACCTTATTGACGTCAGATCGAAAAAAGAAATGCAAATGCAGTTCCACCCCCGTCTGTCTGTACTCAGCGTCTCTGTAAATCACGCCCAGAGAGTTTGGACCGCAAATGCGCTAGGCAATGCGAAATGCGTTTTTTTATTTGCCTGGAGGCACGTCCGAGTGTTTCTAGGCTCGGAAGTCCTTTATCTGAGCCTCTGGACCTTTGAACAGCAGTGGTTTAATTTTATTTTATGTGGAAATGTGTTTATTTTTCAATGGAATGCTTCAAATCTCTCCCCCCGTGCAAAAACAAGGAAATGGATCAGCTGAGAACTCAGAGCGAGAGCGGAGAGTTTGGCCACGCCCCCACCCTCTACTATTGGCCATCTCTTTTCTCCTCATTTGCATTCAAGCAACAACGCCCAGAATAAAGTGTTTGAGAGAGATATGTATGACTCTTTCTCATCTTATCTCTGTTTCTCATGCACTGAGTGTTGATTTTGAAGAAGGATTCATTTACAGTATTAGGGAACCATTAAGGAGCCATATAAAAGCATCAAGAAGTACCATGTCATGGGACCTTTAATGGTTCCCTAATACTGTAAATGAATCCTTCTTCAAAATCAAGACTCAGTGCATGAGAAAGACACATGTACAGAGTCAGAGTCAGAATATCTCTCTCTGAACAACTCGTTCTGGACCTTGTTGCTTGAATGCAAATGAGAAGGACAGAGATAGGTTAGAGGAGGGGGGGGGCAAATGTGCCGCTGGTTCCTTGTTACTGTGCGCTGTCTCCCACTTCCGTGTTTTAAGCGCGGAGGAAGAAAGGAGAGGCATTTCAATCAAAAAAACACATTTTCACAGAAAATAAAATTAAACCACTGCTGTTTCAGAGGTCCAGAGGCTCAGTTAAAGGACTTCCGAGCCTAGAAACACTTGCACGTGCCTCCAGGCAAATAAAAAAACGCATTTCGCATTGCGTAGCTCCTTTGCGGTCCAAACTCTCTGGGCGTGATTTACAGAGATGGTGGGTAGACATCCAGATGGTGGGTGAAGCTACATTTTTCGATGTGACGTAACAGTTGCCTTGTTCAGAATCGCCCGTTTGAGCTGTGTTTTTTTCAAACGCAGAAAAGGACCGCAAACGCTCAGTTTAGACATTTCACAACTTTTAGCCATGGGGGGGCCTAAACAGGGTAGGGGAGCTCACATTAACATTCAAAAACCTCAGAAAGTGAAAATTTCATACCATGGGACCTTTAAACAGCTCCACTGGTGGAGAGTCCCTCAGGTGGAGGAGTTCAAGTATGTCGGGGTCTTGTTCTCGAGTGAGGGGAGGATGGAGCGTGAGATTGACAGGCGGATCGGTGCAGCGTCGGCAGTGATGCGGTCGCTGTACCGGACCGTTGTGGTGAAGAGGGAGCTGAGCCGAAAGGCAAAGCTCTCGATTTACCGTCGATCTACGTTCCTCCCCTCACCTATGGTCATGAGCTCTGGGTAATGACCGAAAGGACGAGATCACCGATACAAGCGGCCGAAATGAGTTTCCTCCACAGAGTGTCTGGAAGCTCCCTTAGAGATACAGTGAGGAGTAGACCTGGTTTAGCCCTGGTTTAATCCCGGTTTAGTCCTGGTTTAGTTCCAGTTTAGACCTGGTCTAGACCTGGTTCAGTCCTGGTTTAATCCTGGTTTAGTCCTGGTTTAGTCCTGGTTTAGTCCCGGTTTAGTCCCAGTTTAGTCCTGGTTTAGACCTGTTTAGTCGCAGTTTAGACCTGGTCTGGCTCGGGCGTCTGTTTCGGACGCCTCCTGGTCGTCTCCCTCAGTAGGTGTTCCGGGCACGTCCCACCGGGAGGAGGCCCCGGGGAAGACCCAGGACACACTGGAGGGACTATGTCTCCCGACTGGCCTGGGAACGCCTTGGGGTCCTCCTGGAGGAGCTGGAGGAAGTGTCCAGGGTGAAGGAAGTCTGGGAGTCCCTGATTAGACTGTTGCCCCAGTGACCCGGCCCTGGGTAAGAGGAAGAACATGGATGGATGGATGGGCCCTCTTAGGAAGTAAATTCACCCAGAGCCAAAAGCCTGTATTGGCTCGGGGGAAAGAACTGCACGTCGACTTTTCACTCAGTTTTTAGACAAATTTAATTAATCCTAATGAGATACAAATGAGGGAGAGTTGAAAAGCAAAATCACATTCTATTTACAACAGATTCACAGAAATGTCAAGAAAAAAACCCATAATCTGCTTCAAGCCCCACTTCCAGATACCAAATGAAATATTGTACAGTTAAAATAAGATCTGAAACGAAGCAGCTTAACGAAGAGTCATGCACGGTCACAGTGGCAGAGTGGTTAGCCTGTCTCCTCCGCTCAGTCAGGAGGTTGTGGGTTTGACTCCAGATCTCCACTGAAGCCCGTCAGTGAAATCTGGTGTAGTATTTTTGGGAACATTCATGATTTCTGTACCATTGTAAGATAAATTAGCAAATTGGAATGATACAAGGCAGATTTGATCAAAAGCGGCCGTGTTTTATTTTAAAGGAGACGACTTTGGGGCCACTGTTCTGTCCGTTTGTAGGTTTACGTTCACTTTAGAGAATTTGAGGTCAGAATTTTCAGGTGGAGGGCAGGAGGATTTTTGAGATTTTCACCGTTTTTTGAAAGAAATAGGCAAACTTATTTATCGGTCCAGTAATTAAATTCAATATAAATTAGTATTGGAATCAAGTTTGAAATTATAGTATCCTGAAACTAAGGAATAAACTCGATACTGATTCTGATACCACAATTTAAAAAATAAAAAACAAAAAACTCTCTCTTTACCAAATGGATTGTGATTTTCAACATTAAAATTGTAGTATTTTCTCCATCGATACCTGCGAAAAATGAGTACCGGTATCTAGTTTTGATACCAGTTTTAGTATCGATTAATATCTGATTTTCAATACTTTTGACAATATTTATATGGATTTTTTTCTTCCAACACTGTAAATGACCAATTAAAACAGCGCTGTGTAACGTTTCTGGTGGAGGGTCCATCAAATGCTTTATTACTTTGTCTGGAATGTTCCACAGTATGGCATTAAACCTTTCTATTTCCATGGAGACCAAACCAGACCAAGTTCCAGGTCAGATCTGTGGAGAGGCGACCCCGCTCACAGTCAGAACGTCTGTTTTTCGAGGTGTTTTTGAGCAAGAAAACCGCCTTTAAGTGAATAAATGTAAAGTAGAGCTGTTTAAAGTCACACTGTGGAACATTCCAGGCAGAGCTGACGTATCCATAGAAACAAGCAGGCAGATGATGGACCCCCAACCAAAAAGTTACACAGTGCAGCTTTACGTTATACAGGCCCCTGCCCTCCGTCTGAAATCTGAAATCATCAAATTCGTTTTAATTCATGTTTCGTGCGGGTTTGTGTTCAGTTTATCGGAGTTATCTTGCGCGGTGGTTGGCGAGCAGGAAGTCCTTGTCTGTGCAGGTGATGCAGAGTTTGAGGTTCCGGAGAGATCCGCCGGCGCAGTAAAACGCCCAAACTCCCATCAGGAATAACATGACGTACGTGGGCACCAGACTGGCCACGTACTGCGGGTTCTGGAATGTCTACGGGAAAAAAAACGCAAAACACAGACAGTTAGGGGTGCACTGATGTGAACATTTTAGCCGATACCGATATTAGTGTTGCTGATATCGGCCGATACTTATATTAGCCGATGCCGATATTTATCTTTAATTCTGAGATAACATTTTATACAGACTGAAAATCATGCAAAATTAATTTTTGAATGTCTTCTTTTATTTTCATAAAAGTAGTGTTTGACTTTTTTCAATTTTTTTATAGTGTAAAATTTTTTTTTATAGTGTAACTTTTTTTTATAGTGTAACATTTTTTATAGTGTAACATTTTTTATAGTGTAATAATTTTTTATAGTGTAACTTTTTTTTTTTTTATAGTGTAACATTGTGTTCTGTGTCCTGATTGGCTAAGAGACCTTTGCCGATTGATGTTATAGATGGGGGACACGGAAGGGGGAGGGGGGACAATACTGGAACCAAACCAAACTGGAACTAGATTAGGACTAGACCAGGACTAAACGCGGACTAAACCAGGTCTAAACCTGGACTGGACCAGGACTAGACCAGGTCTAAACCAGGATTAAACCACGGCGTGCGGCTCTTTGCGTGGTTTCGTGCGGCTCTTGCGTTCGCTCATGTCGAGGTTTGCGTGCCTGCGTCCACGGTCCTGAGGAGGAAGCGCGGTTTGGACACGGGTCTCGTGCTCGCAGCCCCGGGTGGGACGTGCGGTCTTGCGCCGGTCATGCTGGTCACGATGAGCGCACGTGAGAAAACATTAATTCGAGGGATTACTGTACTGACAAATATCGATCGTTAAAGGTCCCATGACATGGTACTTCTTGATGCTTTTATATGGCTCCTTAATGGTTCCCTAATACTGTAAATGAATCCTTCTTCAAAATCAACACTCAGTGCATGAGAAACAGAGATAAGATGAGAAAGAGTCATAAATATCTCTCTCAAACACTTTATTCTGGGCGTTGTTGCTTGAATGCAAATGAGGAGAAAAGAGCTGGCCTATAGTAGAGGGTGGGGGTGTGGCCAAACTCTCCGCTCTCATGCTGTCAGCTCTCAGCTGATCCATTTCCGTGATTTTGCACGGGGGAGAGATTTGAAACGTTCCATTGAAAAATAAACACATTTCCACAGAAAATAAAATTAAACCACTGCTGTTCAAAGGTCCAGAGGCTCAGATAAAGGACTTCCGAGCCTAGAAACACTCGGACGTGCCTCCAGGCAAATAAAAAAACGCATTTCGCATTGCCTAGCTCATTCGCAGTCCAAACTCTCTGGGCGTGATTTACAGAGACGCTGAGTACAGACAGACGGGGGTGGAACTGCATTTGCATTTCTTTTTTCGATCTGACGTCAATAAGGTGCCTTGTTCAAAATCACCCGTTTGAGCTCCGATTTTTTGTAACGCAGAAAAGGATCGCAAATACCAGGGATGAAAGTGGCCAATCATGAAAAAAGCGGAAAATTTTAAATTTCTGAAATTTGGATTTCTAGATGCTATATGTTAGCAATAAAGTAAAACTGTACATAAAAGTACAAAAAAAAACCCCACATTTTATTAACAGGTAGCCCTACTAGTAGTATATATTGGATTTGTTTTTGCTTTGCACTTCGTCTAATCAGACCGCATTGAGGAGGAGCTTATGCGCGCTAAAAGGCGCAGGTGAAAAAGCGAGGAGCGACACGTTAAGTGAGGCACGGGCAGGTAGGATGAGGTATAGGATGTTTTATAAAGTTTAACCTGTGTACACGCAATGGTACAGGCTGTTGCGAAAGAGCTGCGCTCGCTCGCTCGGTCCGCGGCTCCAGACACGGGCTCGCGCCCGTGTTTAATACGAACAGTTTAATACGAAGTTTAATACGAGATACACGTACTTTTGTTCTGAATACGGGACAATTCTGTTTTTCAAGGGACGGTTGGCGACCCTAAACACAACTATACTTATATATATACACCCAAAATCTTTCTCAATGAATTTGCAGATATTAAAAAAAAAAAAAAAATTACCCTGTGGCTGAAAAAAAAGCGGAGATCCGCTAAAAAACGGAACTCTTTCATCCCTGAAATACTCAGTTATGAGCAGATATGTTAAAAATTTGGCAATATCGGCCGATACCGATGTTAATGCCGATATAGCGTGCATCTCTACAGACAATTATTTCATATTATTCCATGTCGCGCTGTTATAGGAGATGTTTACCGTCTTAAAACGTGAAAGAAAATCCTTGTTAACAGTTTGTAGTGGTCCAAAGTTCTTCCTCACCTACCTTCTGCATTCAGAACATCCTAATCATTCACCGTGATGAGTTTATAAGCACTTTTCACAAATTTTAGACATCACAGTGAAGTGCTTTCACAGAACCAACAACAACTAGCATGCTAACAGCGCATTTTCTAATAAGCTCTATTCAGGGTTACGTCACAAACCAGGAAGACGTTTTAAAACATGCGATGAGACTTCTGGTGTATTTCCCGACTCTGAGCTCACGATCGACTGTGATAAAACCCCCTGAAGAAAACGTGATCAGCGGTAAAATAAAGACTACGTATGAACTGTTTGGAATCATCTGGAATTTGATGCCCTCGTCTCTTCTAATCGCATGTTCTCAGTGCGTCAGTGGGGAACTGACGAAAACGGTTGGAACTGTTGTTTGGCGAACATAACGGAACGCTACAATGACGTGTAGATGAAGAAAACTGGGCCATTTTCTCATTTTTCCTAGATTTCAGGTCTGAAATGATCCAAAATGATTCTAGTGAAGGTGTGTGGAGTTTAACACAGTGGAGCATGTGTGAATGAAACAAAACACAACTCCAGGTGTGTTTCTGACGAGGAAACGACATGAGAACACCGGTCAGAATCAGCATCAGATTGGTGTTTTTTCAGTGTTAAACGTTCTCACCAAACAGGAGACGGTGAGGTGGCTGACGATCACCGCGGCGACGGCCCACCACCGCTTCTTCTCACAGCCGTCGAAAAACACCACGCCCCAGAACATGTGAAGAAGAATGATCGCCATCGTCATGAACGCTGCGGAGAGAAACAGAAGGCAGTGAGGTGAGGTGAGCTGGATAGAAACACTTAAATCCATCAGAAAATGACTTAAAAGTAGTGAAATGATCTGTCCACGAAGCAATAAACTTAAAATAAACTCCCTCTAGACTAGAATGAAGCCGTCTCAGAACTCGTAAGTAGAAAATAAATTCGAAAACAAGATGAATAACCTGATATAAATTTTAAAGTCTTAGATCAGTGAGACGGAGAGACGTCGTTTGTGGATTTCAGACTCTAGAACTTTTGGTGTCAAATCCAAAAGGGAAATCCACAAATGTTGGACCCACAGACGGTATAAAGAAGTGATGTCCCCTAGACCCACGTGATTTATCGATTAATCCGAATTTACAGTTCAGGACGATGTGTTTTTATGAAAATCGATTTTTTTAGTTATTTTTTTACATGCGAGCGGAACTAATGTGCGGCCATGTTCTACACGGGTAAGTTAGCGGGGCGTACCCAAACATTCTACGAGCTAGCACGGCGGCGACTGAGGGAAAGCCGGAGCTTGTACCAAACAAAAGGTGTTTACATCTGTTATATGGAACTGGTTCAGTTTTCTTGCGTCGGACTTAGAACAGACGAGTGCTCGCTGTAAGGTCTGTTCAAAAGCTGCTGCGCAACAAATGTATCCTAGCGCCGAAAGCAGAGGCAGCGGAGTGGGAGAAGTGCAGGTCCCACAGCGCGAGCACAGATCGTAAAAGACATGGTGTCCATATATACTGTGGAAAGAACGGATTCATGAACATGGTGAAAGTTTTGGACCCGAAGTAGTATGTGCTACCACGACACAAATATTTTTCTTGTGTTGCCACAGCTGTGTACAGACTGCACAGTGCTGTAGGTAAGAGTCTTCAAGTGAGAGATGGCAGGTCCCATGGCATGAAATTTTCACTTTCTGAGGTTTTTGAACGTTAATGTGAGCTCCCCTACCCTGTTTACCCCCCCATGGTTAAAAGTTGTGAAATGTCTAAACTGAGCATTTGCGATCCTTTTCTGCGTTACAAAAAATCAGAGCTCAAACGGGCGATTTTGAACAAGGCACCTTATTGACGTCAGATCGAAAAAAGAAATGCAAATGCAGTTCCACCCCCGTCTGTCTGTACTCAGCGTCTCTGTAAATCACGCCCAGAGAGTTTAGACCGCAAATGCGCTAGGCAATGCGAAATGCGTTTTTTTATTTGCCTGGAGGCACGTCCGAGTGTTTCTAGGCTCGGAAGTCCTTTATCTGAGCCTCTGGACCTTTGAACAGCAGTGGTTTAATTTAATTGTATGTGGAAATGTGTTTATTTTTCAATGGAACGCTTCAAATCCCCCCCCCCCCCCGTGCAAAAACACGGAAATGGATCAGCTCAGAGCCAAGAGCGGAGAGTTTGGCCACGCCCCCACCCTCTACTATAGGCCAGCTCTTTTCTCCTCATTTGCATTCAAGCAACAATGCCCATAATGGCCTGTTCAGAGAGAGAAAAATACTCTCTCATCTTATCTCTGTTTCTCATGCACTGAGTGTTGATTTTGAAGAAGGATTCATTTACAGTATTAGGGAACCATTAAGGAGCCATATAAAAGCATCAAGAAGTACCATGTCATGGGATCTTTAACACAATAACAGCTTAATTGATGCAGGTGTAATGTATTTGTTTTAGAAAAGAACGTTGCATTATTTTGAGACATTTGTCTGTCATCTGTTATTTGTTTTGAGTAGGGCAAAATTGATTAAAATCGGAAATCAGATTTTTTTTTTCAAAATCAGCCATATTGCCCAGCTCTAATGTCCCCCACAGTACAGATCATTTGTTCCATCAGATTTAGAATTTTAAATACCGCAGAATTTCTCACTTTGAATTATTATTATTATTTTTTAAATCTGAAAAAAGATTAATTTTTATTCTGAATTTTAGTTACGGTTGACGAGCTTCACACTGACCTGAGGACAGGAAGTAGTGCTGGGAGTCTCCATGGATACCGACCGTCCCGGGACCCGCCGAATCTGCCAGAATATTCACCACCGAAAACGCACCGCTCATGAAACCGAAACCGAGGCCGGAGACTGAGGAGAGACGAGAAACAGGCTATGTAAAGTGTGTTTGTGTTTGTGAGGGGAAGGGGGGAAGACGGGTCATATTGCAGTACAACAGGAAAACGATAAACGAACAGACTGAAAGTACTTCATACGACACAATAATCTGAGGAGGATCCCAGAAAACCTCCTCTGAGGAAAGAAGGGAAGAAATGTGGGAGAGGGAGAGAGAGGGTTAGAGCAATAGAGAAAAAGAGAGCAAGAAAGGTAGAGAGACAGAGATAGAAAAGAGGAAAAAGAAAATGAGAGCAAAGGGATGGTTAGAGCAATAAAGAGAGAAAGGTTGAAAGATGTAGAAAGAGTTAGAGAGAGATAAAAAGAGAGAGAGAGCGATAGAAAGAATGACAGAGAAAGGGATGAGCAATGGAGAGAGAGAGAGAAAGAGAAAGGTAGAGAGATACAGAGGTAGAGAGAGCGATAGAAAAGAGGAAAAGAAAAAAAGAGAAAGATAGAAAGAGATGTTAGAGTAATAGAGAAAGACAGAAAGAGATAACGATAGAAAGAGATGGTCACAGAAATAGAGAGATCGATAGAGCGATAGAAAAGAGGAAAAAGAAAAGGAGAGAGAGAAAGACAGAAAGAGATGGTTGAGTTGAATCATAGAGAAAGGGATGGTTAGGGCAATAGAGAGAAAGAGAGACAGAAAGGTATAGAGAGATACAGAGGTAGAGAGAGAGTGATAGAAAAGAGAGGAAAAGAAAAAGAAAGAGACGTTAGAGCAATAGATAATCAGAGAGATCGATAGCGCGATAGAAAAGAGGAAAAAGAAAAGGAGAGAGAAAGACAGAAAGATGGTTAGAGCAAAAGATAGAAATTAGATATAGAGTGATAGAAAGAATGATGGAGAAAGGGATGTTAGGGCAATAGAGAGAGAGAGAGAGAGAAAGGTAGAGAGAGACAGAGGTAGAGAGAGCGATAGAAAAGAGGAAAAGAAAAAGAGAAAGACAGAAAGATGTTAGAGTAATAGAGAGATCGATAGAGCGAGAGGAAAAAGAAAGATGGTTAGAGCAAAAGATAGAGAGATAGATAAGACAGAGCGGTAGAAAAGAGGGAAAAGAGAAAAAAGAGGGAAAAAGAGAGAGAGTTACCGTAGGCGAGCTGTTTGATAGAGATGGGCATCGTCTCCTCTTGACTCAGGGTCAGGAGGCCTTCGTTGGCTTTTCTGAAAAATGGAAAAACGCATTCATACACACGTTCTCTTTTCTGCGCTCATCCTTTTCTCATATTCATCCTTTCCTCAGTGAAATACTCCAGATGCCCCGTCACAACCAGTGGGCTCAGACTGTGAGGTGAAACAACTGCCACGTTTACGTTAAAATTTCTTTAACAGCACAAATCATCTCATGTATCGTTGTATAATATTGTTGTATAATTTTCTGTTATTTTATTCTTATTATTTTTATTCCTTCCTATTTTTTATTTATTTATTTTGTTTATAGTTTGTCTCATCTTTCTGTGCATGTCTTTGTCTCTGCATCCTGAAATGTTGATGCAATGATGCAAAAGAACGATAAATTACAAATAAATTCAAATAGTCCTTTAGTCCTGGTTAAATCCTGGTTTAATCCTGGTTTAAGGCCTAGTCTAAATCTGGTTTAAGGCCTGGTTTGGTCCTGATTTAAGGCCTGGTTTAGACCTGGTTTAAGGCCTGGTTTGGCCCTGATTTAAGGCCTGGTTTAGACCTGGTTTAAGGCCTGGTTTGGTCCTGGTTTAAGGCCTAGTTTGGTCCTGGTTTAAGGCCTAGTTTGGTCCTGGTTTAAGGCCTAGTTTGGTCCTGGTTTAAGGCCTAGTTTGGTCCTGGTTTAAGGCCTAGTTTGGTCCTGGTTTGATGCCTGGTTTTGAAATTTGGAATTAAATAAAGTTGATTTAATGTGTTTTCCATGTGAACCTCAATTCGGAATTATTATTTCCATGTAAACTCGAAGGAGAATAATTAAATTCAGAATTAAAAAACATCATGTGAACGTGGCCAGTGACAGTATGAATGTGTCTGGTAAGGCTTGAACCAGCGACCGTCTGGTTGGGGGGAAAAGCCCTTTTTAAAAATAACATGGTCTTTATGTTTGTGACCTGGTTTAGACCTGGTTTAAACCTGGATTGGACCTGGATTGGACCTGGATTGGACCTGGATTGGACCTGGATTGGACCTGGATTGGACCTGGATTGGACCTGGATTGGACCTGGATTGGACCTGGAGGGGGGGGGGGGGGGCTTTTTAAAAATAACAGTGTTCATCTCCACGGTCTTTGTTTGTGAAACTGAACCCTACTTTAACAAAGTGAAAATAGGACAAGACTGCAGACGCTTCTTTGTCTTTGCAGTGACGTCGTGCTGGGGGTGTTTCTGCCTGTGAAATGTTCAGCACAAGGCACACATTAGCAATAACTACCAAAAAAGTTATAAGATTGTCTGAAAAGTCAAGAAAAAATACAAAATACAAATATGATAAAAGGAGAAGTTCAATTTGTCAACTGGACAAAGTTTGTTTGGTTGAAAACGTTTCGCCGCTCATCCGAGAGGCTTCGTCAGCTCTGGCCCTCATGCTGGTTAGACCCTGTTTATATCTAGCTGCAAGGGAGAAGCTAATTACCCTGAACAAAGCTCTGAACCTATCCCAGCTACTCTCTTTTGTTTTACGAATTCCTCTGGCGTCTTGTATTAGCATATCTATAAGCCCTAGGCGGCGCTCACTACACTGAAATAGCTCTGAAACTATCAACTAATCTGTCTCTTTGTATTCGTGAAAAGTCCCTCAGTCGTCCAGGTAGAATCCATGATAAAAGGAGAAGTTCAATTTGTCAACTGGACAAAGTTTGTTTGGTTGAAAACGTTTCGCCGCAAAGAGATACAAAGAGACAGATTAGTTGATAGTTTCAGAGCTGTTTCAGTGTAGTGAGCGCCGCCTAGGGCTGATAGATATGCTAATACAAGACGCCAGAGGAATTCGTAAAACAAAAGAGAGTAGCGGGAATAGGTTCAGAGCTTTGTTCAGGGTAGCTAGCTCCTCCCTTGCAGCTAGATATAAACAGGGTCGAACCAGCATGAGGGCCAGAGCTGACGAAGCCTCTCGGATGAGCGGCGAAACGTTTTCAACCAAACAAACTTTGTCCAGTTGACAAATTGAACTTCTCCTTTTATCATGGATTCTACCTGGACGACTGAGGGACTTTTCACGCAAAATACAAATACCAAGTTTGATTTTCAACAAAAAGGTGAAAGAGACGAACTGAAAAACTGTTGGCTAATGCTAATGCTAGCTTGTAACTGTAATGTAATTTGAGACCTGGTTTAGACCTGGTTTAGACCCGGTATAGTCCTGGTATAGTCCTGGTATAGTCCTGGTATAGTCCTGGTATAGTCCTGGTATAGTCCTGGTATAGTCCTGGTTTAGACCTGGTTTAGACCTGGTTTAGACCTGGTTTAGACCTGGTTTAGACCTGGTTTAGTCCTGGTTTAGTCCTGGTTTAGTCCTGGTTTAGACCTGGTTTAGACCTTGTTTAGTCCTGGTTTAGACCTGGTTTAGTCCTGGTATAGTCCTGGTTTAGACCTGGTATAGTCCTGGTTCAGTCCTGGTTCAGTCCTGGTTCAGTCCTGGTTCAGACCTGGTTTAGTCCTGGTTTAGTCCTGGTTTAGTCCTGGTTTAGACCTGGTTTAGACCTGGTTTAGTCCTGGTTTAGTCCTGGTTTAGTCCTGGTTTAGTCCTGGTTTAGTCCTGGTTTAGACCTGGTTTAGTCATGGTTTAGTCATGGTTTAGTCATGGTTTAGACCTGGTATAGTCCTGGTTTAGACCTGGTTTAGACCTGGTTTAGTCCTGGTTTAGTCCTGGTTTAGACTTGGTATAGTCCTGGTTTAGTCCTGGTTTAGACCTGGTTTAGACCTGGTTTAGACCTGGTTTAGACTTGGTATAGTCCTGGTTTAGTCCTCGTTTAGACCTGGTTTAGACCTGGTTTAGACTTGGTATAGTCCTGGTTTAGTCCTCGTTTAGACCTGGTTTAGACCTGGTTTAGTGTTTATTTGTAGTACTGAGTATCGAGTCTATTCCTTGGTAAATCTTTTATCATGACAACACCAGTAGGACAGGTACATTTGTGGTTGTTTCGGTGTAAAACTCACTTGAGAAGTTTGTAGTAGGCGAATCTGAAGGTTTCCTGGAGCAGCACAGAAAGTACGACCCCAAAGATGAGGAGCCCCTTCTGCTGAGAGAGGCTGTTTTTGTCACTGATCTGAACCGAGATGAACCAGACCAACGACGAGAGGAGCAGAGACACGAGCCAGAAGAACGCCCTGAGGACGAAGAGACACCAGGGTTATGGACAATCTGTCCTGGTGCGAGTCCCGGTGTAAGTCCTGGTTCAGTCCGAGTTTAGTCCTGGTTCAGTCCTGGTTTAGACCTGGTTCAGTCCTGGTTTAGTCCTGGTTCAGTCCTGGTTTAGTCCTGGTGTAGACCTGGTTTAGTCCTGGTGTAGACCTGGTTTAGACCTGGTTTAGACCTGGTTCAGTCCGGGTTTAGTCCTGGTTTAGTCCTGGTTTAGTCCTGGTTTAGTCCTGGTTTGTATATAGCTGCAATTTTATATTTTCATTACTTATTTTTCTATTTTATTTTGTCTTACTGTGCTTATACACTTATATAATTATGTTTTTTGCTACTTATTTAGAATTTATTATAACCATTCACTTTGTTTTTTATTCTTATATTGTTATGTGTGAGCTTCTGTGTCCAAATAATTTCCCTTAAGGATAAATAAAGTTTGTCTAAGTCCAAGTTTTGTATAAATTAGCCCAAAATGCAACTTGGTTTGGTTCAGTCCTCGACATAAAATCACAGAAGTTAAAGGAAAAGTAACGTTTTTTACAATCTGAGCCTTATTTCGGTAATAAAACAAGTTGTTTTACTCACCCATAGCACTTTGGTGTCATATGGAGCACTTCCGGAGATGTTTTAGATTTGCGATCTCCATCATGTGAGTTCTCGGGGCACTTATTTACGATCTCCAAATAACACAAACTTTAGCACTTTTCAAATCATAGAAGCCCGATGTCTTATCCTACGATTTCGTGTGGTCAAAAGTGGCCTGTAATCCGAGATTTAGCCATAGTTTCGAGTAGATGAGGAGGCCAGTGCGCATGTGCGGACTGTGTTATCAGCTCCCGGGACCCAAACATGAAACGCAAAGCTGTAAACTATGGCTAAATCTCGGATTACAGGCCACTTTTGCTTCAAACGAAATTGTAGACTAAGACATCGGGCTTCTATGATTTGAAAAGTACTAAAGTTTGTGTTATTTGGAGCCCACACGGGGCATATTACATCCTCGGGGAATATATTATATGCCCCGAGCTATGGCTAGAAGGCGCGCTAGGCTAACGCTAATCTAAAACATCTCTGGAAGTGCTCCATATGACACCAAAGTGCTATGGGTGAGTAAAACAACTTGTTTTATTACCGAAATAAGGCTCAAATTGTAAAAAAAAAGATACTTTTTCTTTAAATATCTTAAAAGTAGACTACAGGACGTGTTAAAAGCAGATTTCAGATTAGAAAATGTAACTAAATTGAAACATGAAAACAGATTTTTACGGTCTTCTTTTGAGTTTTGACACTTAAGGCTGTAGCCGCTTTCGCTTCTTTGAAATGTGATTCTCGTGTTTGTTTGTCGGTTCAGATTTCAGTCTTTTTGTCAGTTCTCGTTTGTATTTAAAATGTGAACTCTGAACAGAATCCGATTATTAAAACAGAAATCGCAAATGTAATCGCAATGTTTGACTAAGAAAAAAATAATTTAAAAAATCAGCAAATTGTTCAAAACTTTTTCTTAACTGCTTGTGATTAGTATACCTTCTGTACTCCTTCAATAATAACTTTAGGATAAATAATAATAATAATAATAATAATAATAATAATAAATAACAAACCTGTGAAATGAGTGCGTAATTAAGAAAAAACTGTTCTGCACTCGGCCCATTCTGTATTTTATTGTATTATTTTTCTCTTTACTGTTGGCAGGTTTCAAATTGGTCAAATATTGGGACATTTCTTGTATAAAAATAGGGACAAATCACTGGTTTTGGATGAATCTGCTGGGACATGGCTCAAAACGATGACTAGAAAATTAATTTGTGATCTCGAGAAAACAAAGAGTTATTCCGTGATCTCGAGAAAACACTGCATCTCCATCAGTAAAGACGAAGCCGGGCCAGTGTTCTGCGGAGGTGCCGCGGACTAATCCTGAAATTATCCTGAATTAAAAGACGTAATGCAAATTCCCCCTGTGTCAACCCCTGATCAAAATATTGCCTTATCAGCTGATCAATTATTATTCCAGACATTCTAATGACCAAAAACTATTCTATTCAGAATAGGGCTGTCCCGACTATTCGACGTAATCGATTACGTCGAAGACGTAAATAAGTCGGCGTGTGCAACATACCGTCGTTTACGTGATTTGCAAAAAAAAAAAAAAAAAAAAGTGATTTGCGCGAGCGGTAGATGTGCTGGAACAGAAGCGGTAACAATGGCTGCACGCCCGAGGGTGCCCGAAGATGATGAAGATCAGCCCAATAAACGGACAAAGACATCTAAAGTGTGGAGATATTTTAAAGAGAAGGCACACGAAGACTTCGTCGTGTGCCGCATTTGCAAGAAGGAGTTGGCGTACCATAGCAGCACCACAACTATGCATGAGCACATGAAGCGGCGACATCCTGGTGTGCTGCTGGAGGATGACAGAAAACAAGCTGGACAGTCGTAAGTCTAACTAAGTGTTTGTTTCTGTAGGAGATGTATTGAGGAAGTGAATGAGGTTTTTCAGATCGAGACGCGGGGTAAATATTTCATCAAAGAAATGGAAACGTAATTACGTTTCCCTTTCTTTGATTAGAATAGTATTACTATTTATTTAGACCTGCAGTCGGCACAGACAGTGTTGAATAGCGCAAGGTGCACTGTGCACTTTGATTTCTTGTATAGCCTGTCGCTATGCTGGCGGCGTGCATAGCAACGACACGGAGATAAAGCAATGATTCGTAATTTGCCCGTTATAGACTGAATATTCAACACCTGAGGGTGACAGTGGTCGGGATGTTTGTAGAAGAGCTTGTATACAAAGTAAAAAAGTAAATTAAGACAAAAGAAGAGCGCATATTCCTGCCAACAGCGGGAGATGTGTAGTGAGAGGAATGCGCGCCTGATTCAGAGAGGTCTCATGTCCGTTCTCCTCCCCGGTGCACAGTGCACCTTGCGCTATTCAACACTGTCTGTGCCGACTGCAGGTCTAAATAAATAGTAATACTATTCTAATAATATAATAATACTCATAATTATGTCGTACATTACGACCTGGGTCTATATTAGCAACAGAAGGACCAGCTGGGAACATTGTTAGTAAAAAAAGAGCAAGCCTGACACCTGACCACGTAGACATGCTCACATTTCTTCATTTTAATGCTTAGAAAGAGCAGTTACATACCCTGTTGGGGAAAAAAAAGTTCTGTTTGTAATACAAACTTTGTATTCAGTTTGCACTCATGTGAGTCAGTGTTCTTACTAACTAACATAATTGAAATTTGTGTATAAAGTTATTTATTCTTATCAATTATTTGATTTGCCTTTTATTTTTATTTGGGCATGCCTTCATTTCTTGAAGATTAAACTGCAAAACTTTTAAGTTTGAGAATGAATAAATAAATATTTTTTACTGTTCATAAAAGCGTGTCAAGCCTGTTTGTAATACCCGCCAACCCAAAAAACATTACTTTAAAAAATAATCGTGACTATTCGAAAAAAATAGTTGATAGATTAATCGGGAGAAAAATAATCGTTAGGGACAGCCCTAATTCAGAATGAGAAATACGTAGCCCCGAAGTCAGACTGTCATAACGTGGAGGTAG